>RYFJ01000470.1:0-358973 GCA_003991445.1 Oryza meyeriana var. granulata | reverse complement strand
CCTCCCTGCAGCCGGTGTATCATGGCGCCCTCCCTCCTGCAACCGGAACGTCGTGTCACGAGCGCTGAATTTTCCGTGCCATGGCTACAGTAGCTCGGACGGCATCTTTGTAATCGCCTAGGGCCATCCTTACCCATACCATCCATCATCACGCAGCATCAGGCCGGCGCGCCCGTTCCTGTCGTAGGGCGACGTAGTCTGACCGTTTATTTCTCATCTCGGACCGGCGCTCGCTCCCGTCACACGTTATCTTAGCAAGCACGGGCACCCAGACGCTGAAATGCGATCCGAACTCCCAATTACTATCGTGGCCACAGGGAAATAGGATCTTATCATGCGGAGCCAAGCAGGCACAAACTAAGGCTTTAGTCGCTTGCGCTACCGCTGTCCGCGAGTGAGGCGTATCTGTTTTTTTAAAATCCATTGATTCAGTACTAATGGATGAGGTCATAGCAAGACTGCTGCTAGAATTTTTTTACCATTCTTATTCTATGTGTCATCCTGATCTTTGAACCATGCGTGTCTTCCTTCGAACAAATCTTCGTATTTAGAACAATATTCATTCAATCATCGTGTCCCAAAAAGCATAAGAAGAAACGAAATTCGCGTACGCTCTCCCTACTGCTTCGCTTACACTCACCCGATTCTCTTACCTTAGTACGCGCCTCAAATTGAGGACGAACTCATATCTTAGAAATGGAGCCAATGGATAATATTTATTGCTAGTATTGGTCACGTGACTTTCAGGCCTCATTAGAGATGCTTCATACGTGAGAAGAGGAGGATCACGTTATGCGTGCATTATTAGCTAATCGTCATTGTTGATTATATGTATAGTTGGTATACATCTATTGTCGTGATCCCTGCAATTAAACTATACGAGGACAACTCGTGCCGATGGGGATATTTCGGAATAATAGATATGCCAACTGATGATGATCGAGTTGGCTAGCTTATTTGTCCTCGGCCAACCGTGAGTGTGCAAGCCAGTTCTGGAGAATTACCTTATTGATACCTATTTTTTGAAGGCACCTATGCATCAGACAAAGCTGCACCAGTGTCCATTGTCTCAAGGTTACGTGGAGTTCGTGTACCAATATTACGAAAATCGCGATGTTCCATATGGATATGCTAACTAACAAGGTTTTGATTGAGAATTTGTCATAAAAGACAAGTGTCATAATATCGCTAGAGTGTACACGGCTGGCTATTTTTGTATGATGATAGTATGTAGGGTTCTGAATGTACGCTCCGTAGATGCGCATCATCCGGCCAACAATCTTGTGTCCACATACATTAGGGGTCGTCTCTGCACCAAGTGTAATACCAATCGAGGATGCCAAATGAAGATCTGCATTAAGAAATTCTTTGATTGTGTTTGAAGAGTGTAGGCAGAGCATTTCTCGTTTTGGCCAGCTTGCCTCAAAGCCTTACCGAATCAGGTATCATTCATCGTCAAATCTTTCACGCTTAAGTTGCTATGGGGATTGGAAGTAACCGAGAACGCGTAGAGAGCAGCAAACACTTAGCCTATGGAGAAGATCATACGCTCACCCCCAGGAAATTTCTTACCACATAGACAAGCTATCAACTAAAAGCCACAGAAGGATTATCCCCGACCTGGCCTCACATACATTAAGATCCGATGTCTTTCGGGATGACTCTGCGTGTTTACTTTCATGAAGATCTAGTGGCTCCCTTGAGTAGTAGACACGTGCTCCAACATGTGTGGAGCCAGTAGTGTGGAAGAAACAGACGCCACAAATTCTGAGCGGATTGCGTGATGTCTACCGAAAATGGTTGAGCAAATGAAGAAGCGCACTCCTTGCTATAAGGTTCGTAAGAACTATTTTCACTTACGCTTCGATCGTGCACCAAGATTTATATGATCTCACGACGGAACCGTAACAGTCATCATGTATGCGTTTAATGCTGTCGGCACAATGGAAGAATTCCGTTTTAAGTCAAGTGGAGGGGAGAAAGGCACCAAGTGGACTCATGCGTGGAAGCACCTAATAGAAGATATAAGTGTTTGATTTCGGGATCCTACGGTAATGTTAGACTGGACTTGCATCTGAGGCTCAATCCGTTGGCTGATGTTGAATGTTATTACATGTTGGCCCGTGATACTGATTCCTTATACTAACCTGCCTCCTTGGCTGTGTTTGAATGGTGAAACAACCTGAATAGCGTGAGAGTGCATCATGCGATGCTCAAATCACCTGCCCTCCAAATCTCCTGCGTGCCGAAATATCGCTGTTACTCTAGATGGAGCATGGATGCAATGCAACATGACTGTGCTATATTTGCAACCATCTGGATCGATGAGCCTACATCTGTATTTCTGTGAGTTTCTAAGTGAGATTTGCGTTCTATCGTCGGTTAGTCTGTGATGTGGTAATTTGGGGTGATTTTTTACCTTGTGATATTCTGAACATGGAGGTTTGCCACCAATTAGTTGATTAGAAGGAAAGAAGTAATTATAGTTATTATTCCTAAACTATGGCTATCCCCCAACTGCTGCTACTGTCTGCGTGGACAATTTAAGATGATGGCTCTTCCGGTCTTGACACGCAAATATTCTTACCGCGCGTTACTGTTATCTTGGTGGTCGATTTGGCTTCGAGTCACTAAACAACTGACGTATTTAGATGGTTGCTGGCGGTTATGGTTTTCACAAGCAATAGGCTATATTCAGATAACTTGTGGGGTTTAATTAAACAGGTCGCGTATGCCAAAAAAGCATTGCTGTATATGGCTTGGAGATTCTCGGTTGTCAGTCAGACGTATGTTTTGCCCTATGGAGAAACGCGATACCAAGTGTGGGCGATCAAGTGAATTATGCAAAGCGCGAGCTGGTTCACTAACGAAGGCTTAGATGAAACCAGTGGGTAGCAAGCGTTCCAGTCGGCTCCACTGCTGGACACCCAGGTGGTCGCAAGAACAGCGCTGCGGGACTCACGTGTGTAAAGGTAATTTCCAGCATATGTGACTTTTTATGTCAGCGCTCAAGCTGGACCGATGACAAGCGACGATAAGGAAGCAAGCTGACGTGACCGGCTAAGAAAGATAATAGGTCTGTGCACAATTCGGAGCATAGATATGGGTTATTTCTTTCAGCTTCTACTGCTTAACTGGACTTATGTGGGCATATCTCCGCTGTCTGTTCACTCCCCAATTCTTGGTAGTGTCAGAGTGCATTAATTGGAACCTAGTTCCCAGTTCAGCTTAGGCCAGTTATTGCTGTGGTGGAGAAAGAACATAGAAATGACATCGGTGAGAGAGCCTTTACCTGGATGAACTTTTATTCTTCATTGAACTGATTACTCTTTACTTCGATGACCACCAGACAAAGAGAAACAAATCTAGCAATAAGCAGACGGACGTGCATACAGGTAACTGAATGGACGTTAATTAGAAGTGAGAGTGTGAATAAAATCCTTAAGCCCTAAGGAGGAATGACCATGTGGGAGAGAGAAAGCGCTGCAATGCGCGTTCGACTTGATAATGCAACCAGTGTTCGTTGGGCGTGTGTGATTCTATTTAATGCCCGAGGCAACAGTCGAAAGAAGGCTCCTATTTCTACAGTCACTTACAATAACAGCATCGCAGACCTTCTTTGTTGCTTGCGCATTTCTTGGCTGGATGTTTATGTTTCTCCCTTCCGAGTGGGTCTGGGGTTATAGTGGGATCAGTTACAGCCGTAGTGTTCCACCAACGCTTACTCTCTAGGTAAAGGGATATAGAATCAAGGTAAATTCAATGTGTACTAACATATGTTGTCGTATAAGTTTACATATTGGGAACGATGTCAAGTTTTCTCCTTCGGACTTGGTGTATGCTTACGCTAATTATTCGGAGGTGATTTGTCCTGGGTAGGGGGACGTCAATGGTTGCAAGCTTTCTGGACTTTTAAAACTCTGAGACCTGACAGCGTATATCTCCTAATCGGTTTGAAGTGCTAGTGTTCAGAAAAAAATTAAGTCAGTATTGATTTTGGGTTCGCCTGATATCATCCTTTACCGATAATTATCCAGTTCGGATAAATTTTGGAGAATTCTGTTTGAGTGAGATAATCCACTACGGATTTATCGAAGAGTGGTGAGTTGCACAAGATGGACCGTATGTCTGCCTTCCCCACGATGCGAAGAGCCGTAAAGTTAGGCCAGCTAACAACTATCCCGTGCGACAGCAGTGTTTCGCCAGTCATTGAAACGTTAGCGACCTGAGATCGTAACAATCCAACCGAACTATCTCCAGTACCGAAGAGGACCATAGATTTAGGATATACGAATGGCAAGTACATCAAGCAGGATGTTTCGCCGCCATTGCCGTTCCCAGAAGTGTGTCCCAATTCCAACCTTGTAAGAGGAGCAGACAACGTTGATTAGATAATCTGATCAACTGAAAAACCAAACCATCAAACACTATCTAGGCAGTCACCACTGCATCACCATCAGTCATAAACGGGTATACGCGGGAGCTGGCAAAGAGAGTGCACTGAATAACGCAATGCCATAACTCCAATCGTCTATTAGAACAAGTAGTGCAAAAACCCAGTTTTTGTGGAGCGAGAAATTGGCGCTTGGAGACCGTATTAGAATCGATAGTCAGCGTTGGAATTGATGAGTACAACTCATGTTACAGTTAATTATGTGTAAAAGTGTTGACTCCACATCGGAAAAGAATAATTAATCAGATTAGAGTACGCGTCAGGTTCGCCCATGTGCCCAAGGGAGTTATTGGCGACTAAGCCAAGATTTATAACATGAGTAAGTCCAAGAGGAAAAAAAGATTATTTTAAACACACGATGTAGGAATTTATTGAACGAGATGTTCCATGGAGGGCATTACTTAAATCTTCCAGACTTTTAGAAAGCCGACAACTTGGGAACAAATAATCGCACAATCCAACACGAGATTGAAAATAGTGAATCTCAAAAATGGATCCATACAGTGAGCTAATACAAATCCTAGCAAGTCAATGGTAAATCGCTTTGAAACTTGAAGTATTCAGGATGGACTAGCCCAGACATAGTATTAACGAGTTGACCTATAATCGTTAAAGAAGTGATGTTAGAACCCGAGACAGTAACGAAATTGACAGATCCTTACGGTTTTGTTCAGTTCCAGCATGAATAATACTTGTGAGAATTGCCGATGGATGGAGCCCATAGGAAATATTGGTAAACTAGTAGAGTAAGAGGTTATAATTATCGAAACATACACTTTGTCGTGCGAGAGAGACCAATCGCCAAAGGAGAAAATTGCGCCCATGATGAAATTACAAGCTTCCCCAACGGCCCGACTACAACAATATCCGCGATGGTATTCTCCTTGTTCTCCTTGGTTTCTAAGCAAACAAGAGTACACGGGTTTCCATGGTCTAAAAAAGCCGAACATGAACTTAAGAGTGAACTTACCTGATGATTTAATTGACGTGGCACGGGCGCGAGTCATAGGACCTTGTGTAGGTGTAGATGTAGGTGAGGATGTATCGATGGTGTTGATGTCCTCATCATCCCCCCGTTCTTGCATTTGAGTCGTCCTCGACTCTAGTTCATCTTCTTCTCCCAAATATGGCGTCAAATCTGCAACATTAAATGTGGGACTAACCCCAAAATCTGCAGGCAGATCAAGCTTATATGCATTCTCATTAATCTTGGACAACACTTTAAAAGGTCCATCAGCTCTAGGCATCAACTTAGACTTTCTTAGCTCTGGAAATCTATCCCTTCTTAAATGTAACCAAACGAAATCTCCAGTTCAAAAGATAATTGTTTTTTCTACCTTTGTCACCAGCAATCTTATATTTAGCATTCATGCGCTCTATGTTTTCTTTAGTTGTTTCATGCAGTTTTAGCATCAAATCAGCACGTTGCTTAGCATCAAAATTCATCTTTTCAGAAGTTGGCAAAGGCATTAAATCAATAGGAGCACGTGGGATGAAACCATAAACAATCACAAAAGGACACATCTTTGTGGTAGAATGCAAAGAACGATTATAAGCAAACTCAATATGAGGTAAACATTCTTCCCACATTTTAATATTCTGTTTCAAAACAGCCCTTAACATAGTGGATAAAGTTCGATTCACGACTTCAGTTTGACCGTCAGTTTGGGGATGACAAGTAGTAGAAAATAAAAGCTTAGTCCCCAACTTATGCCATAACGTTCTCCAAAAATGACTAAAAAATTTAGTATCACGATCAGAAACAATGGTACTAGGCACACCATGCAAACGAACAATCTCGCTAAAGAACAAATCAGCAATATGAGTAGCATCATCAGATTTGTGACATGGAATAAAATGTGCCATTTTAGAAAATCTATCCACAACAAAAAAATGCTATCATGCCCCCTCCTAGTCCTAGGCAAACCCAACACAAAATCCATAGAAATATCTTCCCAAGGAACACTCAGGAACAGGTAAAGGCAATATACAAACCATGTGGATTTAATCGTGACTTAGCCTTTTGACATGTAGTGCAGCGAGAAACAAACCTCTCCACATCTCGTCTCATCTTGGCCAAAAGAAATGAGCTGCAAGAATATCCTCCGTCTTCTTTACTCCAAAATGCCCCATCAGCCCTCCTCCATGTGCTTCCTGTAACAGCAACAGACGAACAGAGCTAGCTGGAATGCATAGCTTGTTAACTCTAAATACAAATCCATCACTGAGGACGAATTTGTTCCATGACTTTCCACCTTTACAATGTTGCAACACATCTTGAAAATCAGCATCATGCACATATTGATCTTTAATTGTTTCTAATCCAAAGATTTTATAATCAAGTTGTGTCAACAAAGCATACCGTCTAGACAAAGCATCAGCAATGACATTCTCTTTCCCTTTTTGTTTGATAACATAAGGAAAAGACTCAATGAATTCAACCCACTTGCATGCCTACGATTCAATTTGGCTTGACTACGAATATGTTTCAATGATTCATGATCAGAATGTTATAACAAATTCTTTGGGCCACAAGTAATGCTGCCATGTTCTAAGCTACGGCACAAGAGCATACATTCCTTATCATAAGTAGAATAATTCAGCAAAAGGCCCAACTCAATTTCTCACTAAAATATGCAACAGGTTTTCCTTCTTGTAGCAAAAACCACCCCAAACCAATTCCACTAGCATCACATTCAAGCTCAAAAGTCTTATTAAAATCAGGAAGCTGAAGTAGGGGTGCATTTGTCAACTTACTTTTCAGCATATTGAAAGGCGTTCTTCTGTGCCTCCACCCAAGTAAAAGGTACTCCCTTCTTTGTAAGCTCATTTAATGGCGCAGCCAATGGCGCTGAAATCCTTCACAAGCAATGATAAAATCCAGCAAGCCCTAAGAAACTCCGCACCTGCGTAACAGACTTTGGAAATAGGCCATCCTTGTATTGCTTCAACCTTGGATTGATCAACTTCAATTCCTGCGTGTTGTGACAACATAACCAAGAAAAGAAACTCGATCGGTGCAAAAGGTGCACTTCTCAAGGTTACCAAATAAACGTGCATCACGGAGAGCATTTAAAAAACAGCACATAAATGATTAAGATGATTATTCATAGACTTGTTGTAAATCAATATATCATCAAAATATACCACACAAATTTTCCAATAAAAGAACGCAAAACCTCATTCATTAACCGCATAAAAGTGCTAGGTGCATTAGTTAAACCAAAAGGCATGACTAACCACTCATATAAACCAAACTTAGTTTTGAAAGCAGTTTTCCATTCATCTCCCAATTCATGGCGAATCTGGTGGTAACCACTACGCAAATCAACTTTTGAAAACAGTACAGCACCACTCAATTCATCAAGCATATCATCTAATCGTGGAATAGGGTGACGATATCGAATTGGTGATGTTGTTAATAGCTCTACAATCAACACACATGCGCCAGGTTCCATTTTTTTAGGTTTACTAAGATAACCGGCACAGCACAAGGACTAAGAGACTCACGCACATAACCTTTTGTCGAGTAACTCCTGCACTTGGCGTTGAATCTCCTTAGTTTCCTCTGGATTAGTTATGTATGGCGCACGATTGGGCAAGGAAGCACCAGGAATGAGATCAATCTGATGCTCAATCCCTCGAAACAGGTGGCAGCCCTGGAGGAATCTCACTTGGAAAAACATCCGAATTACTCCTGCAAAAAGGTTAGCAACAGTAGAGGGCAAAGAATGCTGCATATTGAAAAGTGAACTCAAAGCATCTTTACATACCAATGCATAGACAGCAGAAGGTAGAAGCAATTAATTCATTAATATCAGCTTTAGTTAGCAAGCAAACATTTCCTTTCAAACGTATTTCATTGGTTTTAGCAGCGTTTGGTATTTTCATGATTCTCACTTTTATTTTGGCTGCTTTAGCTACATCATCACGCAGCAATCGCTTCAGGAGACATAGGGTGCAACACAATTTTCTTATCATGGTGAAAAAATGAATATTGATTTGACCTACCATGATGCATAGAATCTCTATCAAATTGCCATGGTCTACCTAACAGAATATGACAAGCTTGCATAGGCACAACAACATCATGATATGATCCAATAGCAAAATTAATGCGCACCAACCTGGTTACCTTTGCCTTACCGCTATTGTTGAGCCATTGTTTGTGGTACGGGTGAGGTTGGTTTGGTGCTAAGGGCCAGCTTCTCCACCATATCGATACTGGCCTAAGTTTGTTGCAGCTGCCTCCATCAATAATCATGCGGCATGAATGATCCTGATGACACACTTGGTTTGAAACATATGTGCCGCTGGTTTTGCTCCACTTTCTCCATCTGTGCACTAAGCACACGCTGCACAATGAGGCTTGCATAGTGATCCGCCTCATCAGCACCAATATGCACTTCAGAAGGATCTTCATTACCTGCATAGTCAGCTGCAAGCACAACATTTGTATCTTCATCGATATCACTAGCGGAAGAATACTCACCATCCTCTTTAATTACCAAAGCACGCTTGCTTGGACAGTCACGCTACACATGTCCATACCCTTTACATCGATGACACTGAATATCCCGAGTTCTCCCTGTAGAGGCAACAGACGCAGTACTCTCGGTAGGGGCTGAACCAACCTTTGACGACGTGGGTGTGCGACTCACTGAGTTGGTTGGAGTAGTGCGTGGCTTGGTGTTGGAGTTGGATACCGATGGCGCGGGACGGCTCGAGGAGGAAGACGGTGGTAGAGGACGCCGATTCGAGTTAGGTAGGGGTCGTGGATGGCTGCCATGAACTAGCTTTCCCTGCAGAAACATTAGTCCTGGAATTCGCGCGTCGTCCCTGCACTTCACGTTCAGCTTTACAAGCAAGATGAAATAAACGGGTTGTGTTATTGTACTCTTTATATTCAAGAATATCCCAAATTTCCCGATTTAACCCCCCTAAAAACCTAGCCATCGCTGCCTCCTCATCCTCCTCTATCTCACAACGCAACATACCCATTTGCAACTCCTGATAATATTCTTCTACACTTTTAGCTCCCTGTCTCAATTGTTGCAACTTAATTAACAGATCTCGTGCATAGTAAGAAGGAACGAATCTAGCCCGCATGACCCGTTTCAAAGCATTCCAAGTTTGTGGTATGTTATTAGGATTTTTCTTACTAAATTCTATCCACCAGACAGAAGCAAAATCAGTGAACTCACTAGTAGCAGCCCTAACTCTTTTATCCTCAGGAAACTCATGACAAACAAACTTTTGATTAACAGCTATTTCCCAAGTAATGTAGGCATCAGGGTTATAAGCACCATCAAACGGAGGTATCTTAAATTTAATCTTACTAAAAGCATCATTATTATTACGTTCAGCCATACCTTGGCGGTTGCAACGCAACTGTCGACGAAGACGAGCCTCTTGGTCATCGTGTTCTGTATCCGCAGAATACTCATCAAAATTGTCATCATCGTGGTTGCGGTTCAATTGTTGGTCATCCAAACGCGCTCATTTATGGCAGCAAGATTGGCGTTTAGTGTGGTGACCGACGTCTCCATGTAGGCAAGATTATTGTTGGTGTGAATCTGTGTGGCCTCCAATGCTCCTAGCTTCTCATTAGTCACTTGCAAATCTGCATCAATTCCTTCAGTATAGAGCCTCACCTTTCGTTCAAAATGTTGTATGATACCCTTGGTGCGAGGGGACTGAATGGCCTCGTCATCGCCGGAACCTGACATGGTTAGAGGCACAACAAGAAAAGAAAAAAAAACAAGTGAAGAAAAATAGACTCCCTAACACTACTAGGATGTGGCTACTGCAAAGCTCTCACTCTCAGCCTATTCACAGAAACTCTTACCAATTCTTACCTTGCTCAACAGGAGGGTGACGGCTCCAACAAGTCGGTGACCCTGAAAAAAGTGTATCGGGGCCGTAGCAACAACACCTGTCAAGCTGTAGATGGTATGTGAGCTGTGGATGGCTGAAAGTGTTGCACAAGGAAAAATACTAGTACCACGTTAGTTATAAGTAAGCTGAGTATTCGTTCAAAACCGGTACCGTGCTGGTCCTAGGCTAACAACCGTGCTAGAGACGCGAGCCTAGACACAAATGAATGTCACGAATAAGGACACCGTCAAGAAGACACAAGAAACTCTCCTCTTTTTTTTTTTGCTCTGTCCTTTTTTTTTTTTTGCAGAGAGACCCTCAAAACTTTAACTCTACTCAGAGGACAGGCAATCCAAACACTTCACCCCACACAGTTTTTACAGAGAGACTCTCTCTCTCTCTCTCTCTGAAGTAGGGCAAACCTCCAAACAATGGAGTTGTTCGCCTGTGTAGCTTATTAACAGACCAGAGGAGTACTATCCGAGTTGTTGCTGTTACTGTGTCACAAGGATTAGGACTCGGATCCAAAACTAGTCGGACAAGTGATACTTCGGTGACAGAAACGTGACAAGAACTCAAAACTCTAAGGAAATTAAACACTACGACCAGCAACTCGACACGGCGATGTATCCGAAGACTCAACAAACCCTAACTAAGCAGTAGTAGTAAACAGGCCACAAAAGGGTTATGGGACTATGGAAACTAATCTACTATATATTTTTTTTTTGGCTTTTTCTGGACTGTAGGTAAATAACAGATGGGATCTGAAATCTCTCACCGAACAACCTTGAGCTCTGATACCACTTGATGCGAGGTTCAGTCCCGATCTTTCGATGGAGGAAGTAATCACGATTGGTGGGAGAAACCGACGTTCACGGCCCAACTACAACTATCCGCGATGGTATTCTCCTTGTTCTCCTTGGTTTCTAAGCAACACAAGAGTACACGGGTTTCCATGGTCTAAAGAAACCGAACATGAACTTAAGAGTGAACTTACCTGATGATTTAATTGACGTGCACAGGCGCGAGTCATAGGACCTTGTGTAGGTGTAGATGTAGGTGAGGATGTATCGATGGTGTTGATGTCCTCATCAAACATATTGCCTAAAGATGTGGTGACCCCGTTGATCGAGCTAAGTAGGTTCTTTAACTCACTGTGATCAAAGGAGTTGGAGTTTTCAGAAATTGAAAAACTGAGCACTTCGATTAGGGAGACCCTTTGTCGGCTGGAGATGATTTTTCCACCGGCTTTTTTTGATATTATGATGCACTTACCAGTTCATCTTGCTGATGAAGCTAGACATGGAGGCCCGGTGTGTTATAGATGGATGTATCCAGTTGAGAGGTACCTTCGTACTCTTAAAGGCTATGTGAGGAACAAAGCGCGCCCTGAAGGTTCAATTGCAGAGGGGTATATATCCGAGGAGTGCCTGACATTTTGCTCTCGCTTTTTTGAAAATATTAGTACCAAGCTTAATCGTCCAGAGCGTCATGAAAGCGCCGCTGCCAGTGAACCACCATCTGGGCTAAGTATATTTGGGAGCCTTGACTACAGTAGGAAAGGAAGTACTCTCGAGAATGTTTCTGATATTGACATGCAGAGGATGAGGCATTACATATTAACCAATTGTGACGAGGTCACTTCATGGATAAAGTAAGCTATATTTTTAAATTGATTTTTTATGGTGGTCATGAATGTTTAAAATATATATGTAACTAATGAACGTATTTTCAATTGTTGTGGCAAGTGTGCATATGGATGAGCTGAAGAAAATTAGCCCTCGGCATGTTGATAAAAGACACAAGGAGGAGTTTGTATCATGGTTTGAGCGTAAAGTGAGTCGTCCCTAATATATTTATCCATATTTTATTTGTATAGTTTCCACATGCTTCTTGTCAATTTATTAGTCCCTAATAATATATTTATCCCTAATATATTTTTAAAATAATCGTAAATGTAGATTAGCACATTGCATGCACAAGGGGAAATAGATGACATGATGTATTATCTATCTCGAGGTCCAGACCCTCGGTTTCGTGTGTTCAACAGGTGTTTCATAAATGGCTTCCTTTTCCGGGTCTCTTCCATAGAGAACTGCTTAACTACTCAAAATAGTGGTGTATTTGTGAAGGGCGATGCAAGTACAGGAAACATGGGCTAGTATGGCGTGCTTAAGAAAATTATCTGCCTTGATTTTCATGGTGAGAAGGAAGTAATGTTGTTCCAATGCGTATGGTTTGATGTCCCTGCAGCAAGTACGAGCAGATCTAGAGGGTACAATAAGTATAAATATGGGGTCATCGATATTGATACAACTCGGTTTAGGTATTCAGATGAACCTTACATCCTGAGCACACAAGCCGAGCAAGTCTTTTATGCAAAAAACCTAAAGAAACCAGATTGGTGCACAGTCCTTAGAGTGTAGCCTAGAAACCTGTTTGCCATGCCTGAAGGAGAAGTTACTGACAATATGGGTGAGCTCGATCTGGACTCAGTTGTTGTAGGAGTGGAAGATATGAATGTTGGACAGCAAAATGAAGATGTGACAGCTTGGAGTAGGTCTGGCCTTGACGAGGCTACTGTTGAAGCTTCTGTTATTGAGCATGCTATTGCAACAGCGGTGCCTGAACCTAAACACGATGACCTGTTCAATGAGGATGAAGATCCAGATGACACTTACATTGCTGATGGAGTCCTCCCTCCATTCAGTACTTTGGGAGAAGATGATGATGATGATTTTTTTTGTGTAAAATTTGCTCAAGTAATAAATGAGGAAAATTTCCTGTACCATTTTTTTGAAACAATCAACTTGTAATAAGTGATGACTCTAGATTTCTACAACTATCAACAACTAGCTATACTTCTTCTATGGAGGTCTCTTAGAGAGAATAACCTGTATGCGTCACTAGCACATAGCAAAAGATAACAAGACACGTCACAATTGTAGCAGAAAATTCAGGATAGTACAAATTGTTGCCATTTCACATTATATAGTCCGGACCGTCCGAACCCTATTCGGACGGTCCGGACTGTACAAATTGTTGCCATTTCACATTATATAGTCCGGACCGTCCGAACCCTATATAGTCCAGACCATCCAATTCATACTGTATTCGATACTCATTATTCGTATCCGTAACCGAGACAATCTGTATTCGTATATGTATTCGGATGCTATCCGTGTTCGAATCCGAATCCGAACACAAATATGAAAACAAATATGATATTAGCGATATCCGTTCGTACCCGATCCGTTTTCATCCCTAGTAATACGTGGCTGAGTTGGGTGATAAATAGGATTCCTCATTCATCACCTAGGATGAACAATAACATTTGTATTAATTAGCATAGTTTCATTTATAATTATAAAAAGTATTATTCATGCATTGCTTAATTCATCTAACAAAACAACCAACTTGTATCAACTGATCAAACACCATCTCATCATCAACAAATCCATCCAGGATGACTAATTTGCATTGAAATCTTCAAACAATAATTCTGAGTTCAGTTTTCCTTTGTATCATAATAAAATCCTATTCTACAAGTCTGACAAATCATCTGATAATCTTTGTGATTCAGATCCTGTGATGATCAATTGCGACTCCTGCGCTGTCTGGACCAGGCCTAGACAACTCCGCTGTTTTGAGTTACCCTGTCATAGCGCTTAGCTCTAAATCTGAACACAATTTGTCAAGTTCAACTAAGTGGCACTGTCATTTCCTATGTCTGGTGAACTTTTCTTAATACTTGTGACTTGTGTGACTCATGATGTTGATCAACAATATCATGTTGAGCTAATTTATAGAAATTAATTAATTTACTAGAAATTATTTGTCCAATTAATACTTATTATTATAGTGATTTATTATTATTTACTCCAGTTGGGCCCGTGACTATGCCAGCTTGGCCCGTGACATACAAAGCAAACAATTTACTGGTATTTTCAAATTTAAGATGTTTGGATATTTTAGAAATTAATTAAAAGCTAATAAATGTTTTTCATTAGGAACCTCCCCCAAATTTGTGCGCCAAAATTTCCAACTTTCCCACCGTGCCAAAGTTTCGCACCGCGCCAAACCATCCGACATACCGCGACAAATTCCTGTGGAAAGAAAAAGATCGCCACATATGTCGGGCTAATAACCTCCCATGACCGACGTCCCCTCCCCCTACCCCAATTAGATCGTGATCTAAATCCCTCCTCTGACTTCGTGAGCGTGACGGCCCTCCCATCTCTCCCGCGGCCGACCTCCCGGGCGCGCTGACCCCCCGGCCGCTCTCCTCGTCTCCTCACGACTTGGCCGCCGGCCGGCCACCCAGGCGCCCGCGGCCGACACCCCCGGCTGCCCAGGCGCCTGCGGCCGACCCCCCACCTGCTCTCCTCATCTCCTCTCGACCCGGCCGCCGGCTGCCGGCCCTTGCGACGCGGCGACGCCCGACGCCCAGTGCACGCACGTCGCGCCGTCAGCCCGCCGGCGACTCACCCGCAGGTTAATTATGGTTATTTTGATATGTTAATTATTGTGCAATGAACACACCCGCAGGTGACCTGACCCGTTGCCATCCCTAGCCATGGTGCCGCCGCCGACGCCACCTCGTTCCAGGACGCCCCCGACGCGGCCTCCGTCGAGGATGCCACCGGCAACGCTAAGAGGCAGGACGACGCTTCCTCCGCAGGGAATCAGCGCCAGCAACGACGCCACCGCCTTGGGCGCCCATTGACATTGATATACTGAAGCCACCCTCGAAACCGAAGACGAACATGGGTTTCCTTGTCAATATAACCCTAGGTACATTGTTTGTTTAATCTAGTTTATTAGATTCATGTTTATTCCCACCACAGCAGTTTCCTTGTCGATTGATTAGCAGCAGATGTTATCGGCGCACCGAAGGCCGCGCCCGGGACCTCACCCGAGTCCGCGCCCCGCTCCCGGGACTTGCTCCCGCACCCGCGCCCTGCGCCGTCGCATCTGCCGGCCTACGCCCGCGACCGCGCCCTCGCGTCCGGGACTGCTCCCGCGCCCGGGCCCTCGCCCGGCCTGCGCCCGTGCCCGGGTTCTCGCTCGGCCTGTGCCCGTGCCCGGGTCCTCGCCCGCGGCCGCGCCCTCGCGTCCGGGACTGCTCCTGTGCCCGGGCCCTCGCCCGGCCTGCGCCCGTGCCCGGGTTCTCGCCCGGCCTGGAGCAAATGCACACACACACGAGCTCGAGCAGGCGACAATGGCGACGAACACCACAACTTTCTATTGAACTTGCAACCCGGCTAGCTCAAATGAACACGCACATACACAGGGGAGTTTTGCAGCACTGCACACTAGTGCTCTTTTTCTCTTGATCTCTGAACAAAGTGATTACAGGACTTAAATAAACACACGCACTCACAAGCCAAACCACGTCTGGCCGCATATCTCGGCCATGCACTTCGTGGCCTCACCACTAGATTACTCTGTGACCTGATGTACAGGCTATGCAAACTGAAAGATTCCGCCAATCATTTGGTAAGGCTATGCAAACGTACAGGCGTAGAGCATGACATGGTTAAATTGTTTACACTCTTTTGTATTTTATAATAGGAATTCATCTGTAGTCTTTGTCCCTTCCACAGAAATATCCATCCATAACATGTCACATATTATTTCCATATGTTGGTTTATACTGATGTTGAGAGTGTGGGCTTTGAATCTTTTTGCTTAAGTTAAGATTCTGCCAATGGGTAATACTTGACCTTTTTTTATTCTTGTTTATTTATCAACCATTGTCGTATGTATGCAGTGGCACGGGTGAAATGTGGACTCTTTATGTTCATTGCAAGAATGGACTTCCAGATCAGGAGTATGTAATGTTCAAAGTGGAAAGGCCTGATATAAAATTCTCAACCTTGACATCTCTTAAGGACCAGCTTGGGTATGCTGTCCAGGACTTCTTATACTACAAGAAGCGTTGTAGAAGAGATGTAGCTACTCTTCAGCCCCTCGATTATGTCAGACATGTAGAGATTATGCTACAAGACAATGAGAGTGAGAAGGAAATCAGATTAGTACTCTCAAAGGAGCAAGAGACAGCACAGCAAGTCAGCATAACACCCCTCAAGCGACCAAGGCAGCAGCTGGAAGAAGATGTGATGCGGCTGGGTGCCCGATCTTCCGATAGGTTCGATTTGGCAACGTGAAGACGTTCACGTTTTGAGGCTTCCGATCAGCGATCGTCACCTCGCAACCGCTACACCCACACGTCTAGTTGTTATCAACCACGCTCTCACGTAGTCGACCTCACCACGAAAGTTTTATCCTTGCAAGCAATCGAAGAAACCCACAAAAACAAGGAAGAACGTAATCTGAATTGCAAATGAATGTTTAGCACACGAAGTTGGGGTTCTACAAACCGATCTAGACGGCGAAACTGCAATGGCAGAATAATCTAAGCAAAACCCACCTTTAAACAACTATGTCTACTGTATATATAGGAGTTGGGATGTCCTAGGGTTATCCCTAAGGCGCACAACCCTTGGGCTTAGCCCACGACACAATTACAAGGCCCAAGGCCCAAAACAGACTCGGACTGGTAGAGGTACGTGTCTTGTTTCGATGATTCTGGATAGCTCAAGAGGAATTTTGACATGGGACCAAAACCATCTGAAAGTAGACTCCATAAGCTTTCCAACAAGTACTCATGGGCCCCAAAAGTCCTTCTAGATCAGTGGCTAGGTCCGTTTGAAGTTGATGCTGTTAGGAGGCCCGAATCCGAATCCAAAACGTGCAGAACTTCATTTCTTGCCTTCTATGGACCAAAAGTGACGTAGTGATATAGGAGTAGACTTGGGTAAGGTCTTGGTTTGGCCCCCAATCAATTTCTTTGATCATCCATGCATTCCTTGCGCTCGGCCTCTTTCCCTTCACCCAAGCAAGTATCTCTGTAAACGAGAACACACAAAACTCATGGTGCAGTAACGGCTATTCAAATATATAACGTATAAATCTTATGTAGAAAGCATGCACCTTTGGTTGATGAATACATAAAATTGCTAGGGTCGTATCCGAGCTAGTGATGTCCTCATGAAGATGAGCATCCGTTTATGGATGATCCTTTTGATGCATACAAGGACTGGCTAAAGAAGCTACCACAGGACCAATCCAAAAGTATATCATCTATGTTTCCGCATATGTTTTCGTATTGTTCATAATCTTAGCACCTTTATATAAACTACACCTTATCTTACATGTTTTTGGTGACTAATAGATTTGAAGGATGACACTAGCGATCAAGCAGTCAACACGTACAAGGAATTTTAAAGGATGAAAGGGGACATTCCAGAAATTAGTAATTTATTTTCCTTCTTCAACCAGTGTATTTTACTACTAATTTTTTTTAAATCTGAACCTTTAACCTTG
Source organism: Oryza meyeriana var. granulata (assembly GCA_003991445.1). Taxonomy (NCBI): domain Eukaryota; kingdom Viridiplantae; phylum Streptophyta; class Magnoliopsida; order Poales; family Poaceae; genus Oryza; species Oryza meyeriana. Next base: position 341,254 of record RYFJ01000470.1, on the reverse strand, counting down.
CGTGCAGTGGCATTTGTTGAGCAATGTGACACCAATGGTATCATAGTCGAAGACGATGAAAGTAATGGAAGCAATGTGACACCACCCTCAAATAGGCCAAGCCATGCAAGGAAGGCAAGGGACGAGGGAAATGGTTTTTGATCATGCATGTACTTTTAATATTGGGTTCGCATATCTTAATTGAGAACTAGAACAGCTCAAGTTTGTTATTGTCTTTTTTGCAAGGACATGGCTCCAATCAACGCAAGAAAAGAGGTCGTGGCACTGTTAAAGGATTTACAGTAGGCAACAAGAGAGTTAAGGAACGCACTCAAAAACTCCCAATAGAATTTTCAGAAAGGCATGGAGGTCCCATTGGACCGAATACCCATGCATTTGTCGATGAGGTCGTATTATTTACAAGGAAATGGGCCCCACTAATTGGATTAAACAGTTGGAAGGATATAAAAGAACAAGTCAAAAAAGAAATTGCAGATGAGATACTGGTATGATGTGTACTATATTTGATTTCTACTTGTGCGATGCGTGTAAGTAATTATGACGAAACATTTGATTGCTTTTTAATGGTAAACAGCTTAGGTGGAACTTCATCAACATTGACGATGAGGATAAAAGAAAAGAGAAAATATGGAACATTGCCAAGGAGCGGTACAAAGGATGGCGATCAGCTCTGAGTGCCACATACAGGGCTTATAATAGTTATGGTGAGAGGATACAAAATAAACCCGAAGAAATACACCTTCTTGAGTGGCACTACTTGCAGTTGTATTTTGGATCTGCTAAATTCAAGGTCAGTTCTAGTAAAATCTACTTTGTCAAACAAACTTGATCAACCTTAGTTGTATTGTTACATACCACTTGTTCTCATTCTGCAGAAAGTTAGCAGCCAGAACTCCTCCAACCGTCAGCACCAAAGAACCAGGCATCTGATGGGTTCAAAAAACTTCTCACAGTGTAGCTTTGAGCAGGTAATCATTTGATACACTAATCTAGTCCTTCCCTTGTATGATGCAATACTTGTGTGTTGAATTGTATTGTGGCATCCTAGAGAGACCAAGAAACTGGTGAAGAGCCAAGTGATCTTCTTCTTTGGAGGACCACTCACACAAAACATGACATATGGTCAAATTCTGTATCAGCTTCAGTATATGTGAGTAAATGTTTCGTCAAGCCTTTTTTATAGCTGCTGGTTGTGTCAAGCAACTCTTAACGGGTTCTGTTATTTAATTTAGGAAAATGCAGCCATGAAAATTGGTGAGATTGGCTTAGAACCTGATAGACAAACACTTACAACTATTGAGGAGAACATGATTTTCCAGTCATGCTACAAAGAAACAACACAAATCAAATCATCCAAATTACATGGACATGGATATTTGGCTACGTATCGAACTCGCAGAGAACTTATGCAAGAGAACCTTGAAGTACATGCACGTGCTCAAGCTGCAGCTAAGGAGAAGAGCATTGCTTTTGAAGCGGAGGTTGAGAAGCTTAAAGAACAGATTGCGCAAGAAGCTGCAGAAAGGGAAAGGGAGAAAGAAGAAAATAGGAGGAGGATGCAAGAGGAGCTGGAAAATGCTAAGATAAACATAAGAGAAGAAATGAAGCAAGAATTTCTTAATATGCTAGCGCAGCACAAAGAAGGAACTATGAATATGATATTAGAATAATTTTTCATCCTTTGTCCTCTTAATAAACTTATGATTATGATGCCTAATCTTTTACCACAATATTTGTATGTATAGAGTACCCCACAAAACAATGCCAGTATACAAGTTGCGCCAAGCATACAAGAGGAAGATGGGACTGGTGAACATGAAACTGAAAATGAAGATAGGTTACAGGAGGTAATGACACTATTGTACTATGTTCCATGTATCTTGAGCTATGCACCTTGAACTATAGCTAAAATAGATCAAACAATTTAATGTTTGTAGACTTAGCCTGGAAGCGTTGTCACCGTACAAAAATATGCACCAGCACCTACTCGCTCTAGTAAAAGTACTGCAGCTCTCAGCAAAAGTCTTTTCAATGAAAACACTGCAAATGTGGCTGCACCGAAGACATATATCACTTCACAGCAGCTGATGAATAGAACAAGAAATAATCCCAAAAGGAGGAAGGTAACTACTGCAATATGTTATCAGCTAATTGAAATCTAAATTCTTGCATCATTTGCTGAAATTTTATCAAATGTGACCTTCCTTGTAGAACTAGGAAATGTAGAAAATACATTTAACATACGTGCTGAAAACTGCAGCTTGTGCAGTTTTGATTGGGTGAATTGTTCCGAGTAGTAATTTATCTTTTCTGTGATACTTGATAATACCAAAGTTGTAGAGGGTTTAGAGATGTTTGTCATCATGAAAGGTCATGATTTTAGCCTTGGAGAATTGGGAGTTATGAATTTTGTAAGTAGCCGGTCAGGTTTTGACCTTGCTCTGAACAGCAGTGGGCGTTTGTGTTTTTCGACCATAATAACTGCAGAATCTTATTTAACAAATAGCTTCAAAGATGTAGAGAATTTCATGGGCTTTCCGTATTGTAAAAGAATATAAATTTTCGTTGTGTAGAACTCTAGTTATGATTTTTCTAATCAACTGTATTGCTGCTGCCTTAAAAATTCAGAGAATTTGATAGCAAACTGATTATATGTACATAACTGTTTCCATAGTTTTGATTACTTAGAACCATGTTATATCTGAATCTCTTTACATTTTGTGCAAGAATTAGTAAACTTAATATTGTTCTAATATTGTGACCTTCCTTGTAGAACTAGGAAATGTAGGAAATACATTTAACATACGTGCTGAAAACTGCAGCTTGTGTAGTTTTGATTGGGTGAATTGTTCTGAGTAGTAATTTACCTTTTCTGAGACTTGATAATACCAAAGTTGTAGAGGGTTTAGAGATGTTTGTCATCATGAAAGGTCATGATTTTAGCCCTGGAGAATTGGGAGTTATGAATTTTGTAAGTAGCCAATCAGGTTTTGACCTTGTTCTGAACAGCAGTGGGTGTTTGTGTTTTTTTACCATGATAACTGCAGAATCTTATTTAACAAATAACTAGAAAGATGTAGAGAATTTCATGGGCTTTCCGTATTGTTAAAGAATATAATTTTTTGTTGTCTAGAACTCTAGTTATGATTTTTCTAATCAACTGTACTGCTGCTGCCTTAAAAATTCAGAGAATTTGATAGCAAACTGATTATATGTACATCACTGTTTCCATAGTTTTGATTAATTAGAACCATGTTATATCTGAATCTCGTTACATTTTGTGCAAGAATTAGTAAACTTAATATTGTTCTAATATCCCAATCTTATTCTTTTGGCAGTAGGTGGACAAGGTTTCAGTGGGAGGCTCATAATCAAGCGAGGACATAGCCGAGGCGATGACATGTTGGGCTGCTAGGAAACTCTCGAGTGCTACATAGATGTTAGGAAATTTTTAAAAAGTTGTCAAATAATGAGTGAACTGTACACTCGTTTATGATTTTAGCTACTATTTCCATGGTTTGGCAACATATTGAATGATTGATTATAATTAATATATGTAAGTGCAATTGCTTTTGTTATGGTTTATTGATTTGCAATGATGATTTATTAAACCAAAATTAAATGTTACTAGCGTTGCAATAAAAGCTATGCCTACGAGCCGTGATGCGTGGCAATATGCTCTATGGCAACAGACTTGTTTACGTTGCAAATAATAGTATTGCCACGACATTACTATTATTGCAATAACAATTAATCTCCCACAACGGATAAAATTGCGTGGCAAATGATACTGTTGCAACGGCACCGCAGTCGTGGCAATAATGAACGGTATCTCGCAACGGCTAAATTTGCGTGGCAAATGATACTATTGCCACGCCACGACAACCGTGGCAATACCATATCATCTCTTGCAACGAATAAAAAACCGTGGCAAATGATACTTTTGCCACGCCACAGCGATTGTGGCAATAATGTATACTCTCTCGCAATGAATAAAATTGCGTGGCCAATGGTTTACTTGCCACGGCATAACGGTCATGGCAACAACACCTTAGGCAACAAAATTCTAGCGTGGCAACAAAATTCTATTGCTACGCTATCGCTCGTTGCATTTACCACCTGTTGCTACGAAGACGAGCATGGCAAGTGCTCGTATTGCCACGCCAGTGAATGTTGCGATAACGTCCTATTGCCATGCTTGGCAACGGACAGCTATGGTTGCAAGAAAAGCTAACTCTTGCAACGCCAAACTAGCAACGGTTGCAAGTTCTTATTGCAATGTGACTTTTTGCAACCATTGGCAACGAACGCGATTTGGTGGCAAGAACTACCTTTTGCAACCAAATTGGGCCTATTGCAACGTTTTCTCGTCGTTGCGCAAAGGTTAGAAGTTTGTAGTGTGGGTATCTGTTTTAATCACCAGGTCTCGAGGATATATCCTTACAAGGATCACAAGCTGGTCTTCATTAAAATTGGAGATACAGGTATCTTTCTCAGGTACACCTGACCACGCCGTGGATTTATTTTCATAAAGTGGTACTCGGCCTACATGCGTGGCCATCAGTTGCCATGAGCAACATTTTACCCGCTAACATGATGCGGAAGAGTCTAACTTTTGAGTAGTGCACTACTCGGGAGAGACTATAAATATCCTTTCCCGCTGACATGATGTGGAGGAGTCTAACTTTTGAGTGGGACGCCACTCGGAAAAGACTATAAACCCCCTTTTCCAGCTGATATGACGCTGAAGAGTCCCATATACGAGTAGCATCCTACTCGGCAAGACTATAAACACATATTCTGACTGACATGAAGTCGAAGAGTCCTACATACGAGTAGTCTCCTACTCGGCAGGACTATAAAGTTTATTCCGGTTGACATGATACCGAAGAGTCTCATATACCAGTAGTAATCTACTCGGGAAAGACTTCTAGGTTAAAGATCTTTGACTTTATGTTTAATTGTCTTCAACAATTAAGCACAAAGTCAGGGGCTACACCTAATAGGTGCGCCTATTCGGTGCACACTATTCATATATCTTTATGAAGCCCTTCATAGCCTCGCTGCCAGCTGATATGAAGCAGGATTCGGAAGAAGACTTACTCAGACAAAGAGTACTCGAGAGCACTGCACTCGGGCAACCTTCACCGTGGAGGACGAGCACTCGGCAACAGCTGTGACTCAACTATGAAGGACTCAGGGGCTACTGTGGAGGCCATGGGCCCCGGGTACCTCATTGCTAGTACATGGGCCACTCGGATAGAGGATGGGCCGAACCATGTAATTAGAGATAAGATAGCATCCGGCAGGCTTTGCCTTGTATAATAAGGAAACATAGTCTTAGTCGGATAGGACTCTATCTCTAAGGAGGAAATCCCTTGGCCATATCCGGCTGGGATCCTTATCATGTACCCCTGTCCCCTAGTATATAAAGGAAGGCAGGGCGCCCCTCAGGGCAAGGACAACAAGATCACCGATCATCAAACACCTCAGAGGAATAACACCTCAACTGGACGTAGGGTATTACATCACATCGAGGGCCTGAACCAGTATAAACCTTCTGTGTTCCTCTGCAATCCACCGAATTCACCTTCGCCGAGTAGCCCTATAGTTTTATTGCCGGTGCAAAGCATCGACACCGGGCAAGAAGAAAACAAGCACGCCAAGTGCAGTGCCAGGGAGCCTGAAGATCAAGGATCTTGTAGATTTAGCTCTCAGGCCACCAAGCCTAAGACCAGCACCACCAAGCGCCTCGACCCCCCAGTCGGCCGCATTGGGAACAGAACCGACTGGGGCCAAATCTCCACCGCCGACTACCACACCAACTGGCCCCACAGCCGGCAACTCTCCGCCACAAAGCAGGCAGTCAAGCCCCTCGCCGACATCTCCTGGAGCTCCTCAGTGGAAATTCAAGACTTCCAAGACATACTAAAGAATATCTTCAATCTTCGGAGAATCTTGAATGATATGGTAAATGTATTGATATTTGGCATATTGTGCAGGAACTGAGTTGACATAGATCCGAAGGGGACTACACCAGCAGCTCCTGCCACCGAGCCCATCCCAGTCATGTCAGAACCAGCAATTTCACCTACCGAGCCAGAGGCTGCCCTAGCTGCTGAAGCTGAAGTAGCCCTGACAGTAGAATTACCAGCGCCGGTCGACCAGGGAGCGAATGCTGAAGCTACTGCTCTAGCCCCTAAGCAGATCACCGAAGATCCTGTAGCTACCGAACTCATGGCTAGGACCCCATCGTCGGCAATATCGTCGTCTTCTGATGAAGGAGATCTCCCTAGGCTCGAAGCCCCTCCGTGCAACTTCCCAAGGACTTTTTATTGGGTCACCCCAGAGGGAGTTATAGAGAATTATGAGCACGACGAGCAAGCAGCATTGAGGGAGCATAGAAATCTTATGCATGCTGCAATCGTTGCGTCCAAGGGAGTCCAGGTATGTAGCGAATCTTGCCATGTTGGGTTCTTGATAGTTTCCATTGATCTAGTATTCTGCCATTTGACTCTGATTTCCCTGGTTTGCTCTCAGCAGAAGATCGTCGATCGCTCAGAGAAGATGAATAAGGCCCTAACCGAGCTCGCCCCCCAGCTCCGACAACTGCGCCAGCTCCAGGTAGCCAAGGACGAATTGGAGAGGGGGTCGATGGATAAGCTCAAGGATGAAATCTGGGCCTAGGCTGAAAAGATCAAAATTAAGTCTTCTATGTTATCCTCTCGAGTGAATCCCGAGAAGATTTCTCCAGCATTGTTGATTCCCGACTGCCATTGTTGAGCCTTGACTGCAATCTTGAGTTCTTGACTGTTTTGATTTGCATCCCTCGAAGCCGAGCTGAAAGCCCAGACAAAGGATAGGGAAAAGCAACATAAAAAGCTGAAGGAAGTGGAGAAGGCCAAAGCCAAGGTGGAGGCCGACTATGCTAGTACGCCTCCTACTTGACTGTAATCTTAACCTGTCTGCTTGTTGCTCCGACTGCTTATCTTGGCTAACCAATATATTTGTCGAATCATCTGAACAGCTGCAAAAGCCAACGCCCAGATTTAGTTTGGCGCCTTCGCGAAGGAAATCAAGACGATCAAGGAGTCACAGCAAGTCCTCGTTGCATCCGTGAAACGGCTCCTGGACATCATGCAACCTCACTATCATAGGACCAGCTCCAGTACCATCACCCAGGTGCATGAATGCCTAAGCAAAGCTCCGAGTATCTTGAAAGTACTCGGATGAGCGTGTAGCTATCGGCAACGCCCAATCTCTCGCCATGACCAAATCGATCTACCCTAGGGTAGACATCGAGGCCGTTGGTGAGGGTTTTGCCGAGGGGATGACTCCCGAAGAGGCGCTAGAGCTAATCAGCCAGGTGAGGCCGACCACGGAGGCAATAGCCAGGGACCTGGGCATGTAAAAATAGAACGATTATGCAGTTGGTGACTATTGATGAGCATATATAACTTTTGTAAAGGCTCGTATAAATATCTTGTAAAGTGCTGCCAAGTACTTGCTTATTCTGAGTCGTCATTAGCTTTACCCGACTATGTAGTCTACACCGAGTAGATCGGGAGGAACTTAAGAAAAACGTTCACCTTTGAGAGCTATACTCGGGCAAACTTAGCATAATCATTGTAGAACTTCATGGCTTAGATAAAACAAGGTCGGATTTTATTAACAAGGCACATAATACATGCAGCCCCCGACTCACTACTCGGTTGGGACAATCGATGTAGTGAGTCAAAGAAAAAAACTTTATTCAGATGTATAGAGGAAATACAAGACTTAGGTATAGAAAGGACGTAGCTGTTCTATATTCCATGAGTTGCTGACTAAGGCACCGTCTTCAGTCTTTAGTCGGTAGACGCCCGAACGCGTTACCTCAGTGATAATGAACGGCCCTTCCCATAAAGGGGATAGTTTATGCCTGTCTTTGTTGGTTTATATTTTTCTCAAGACGAGATCTCCCACCAAAAAGGAGCGGCCACGAACATTCCAACTGTGATAACGACGTAGACCTTGAAGATATGTTGCCGACTGGATAATTGCGATGTCCCTTGCTTCCTCCAACTGATCGAGTTTGACCAGTCGGTCTTTGTTTGATTTGTCTTCTGAGTAGGCCCGAACTCGCAGAGAGCCGAACTCCAACTCGGTTGGTAACATATCCTCAGCACCATAGACTTGGAAGAAAGGGGATTGCCCTATTGCCTGACTAACCGTGGTTCTTAGAGATAAGAGAACAGATGGGAGTTCTTGTACCCACCGCCCTGCATACGGTTGTAATCGGTTGAATACCCTAGCCTTGATACCTTGTAAGACCATGCCATTGGAATGCTTGACCTGCCCATTACTCCGTGGGTGTGCCATAGAAGCATAACAGATCTTGATGCCAAAGTTGTCACAGAAATCTTGAAACATGCCTCTAGTGAACTGAGTACCGTTGTCCATTATGATGTGGTTAGGAACTCCAAATCGGTATAAAATACTCATGATGAAGTCCTTTGCCAGTGCCGCTATTATGGTAGTAACGGGTTTTGCCTCAATCCATTTTGTGAATTTGTCCACTGCGATGAACAAGTGTGTGAACCCTCCTGGCGCTTTTTTGAACGACCCGACCATGTCTAGCCCCCAAACTGCAAAGGGCCAAGAGATTGGAATTGTTTGAAGTTCTTGAGCTGGAAGATGTATTTGCCTTGCATAGAATTGGCATCCCTCGCATGTGCTTACTATGTTTTTAGCATCTGTTACCATAGTAGGCCAGAAGAATCCCTGTCTGTAAGCCTTTGTGACTAACGTCCTAGATGCAACGTGGTTGCCACAAATACCCAAGTGGATCGACTGCAGAATCTGCTTGCCCTCCTCGGGTGTGACGCAGCGCATGAGGACTTCGGATGCGCTTCGACGGTAATGGTCTCTGACTACAAGAAAACATTTGCTTCGATGTTTAATCCTCTCAGATTTGCTGCGATCTTCTGGTAGTTCATCATCCTAGAGGAATTTGAAAATTGGAGTCCGCCAGTCTTGAGACATGATTAGCACTTCATTTGTTGCCGGGGTAGGTTTAGTACCTGACTGTTCAAGCACTGGTTTCTTCTTGATTCATAGCTCCAATAGTTGCTCGACAAAAATCCCGGTCAAAAACACTTCTCGTTTGGATCCCATATTGGCCAATTCGTCTGCAGCTTCATTGTATTGTCGCAATACATGAGTTATCTCCAGCCCATCGAACGTGTTTTACTGGTTTCATACCTCCTAACAATATGCTGCCATATTATCGTCAAGACATGTCCAGTCTTTCATGAATTGGTTGACCACGAGTTGAGAATCCCCACGTAAGACTAGTCGGCGGATGCCGAGTGATATGGCAATGCGGAGCCCATGGATGAGTGCCTCATACTCGTCAACATTGTGGGAAGCCAGAAAGTGAATCTGGAGAACGTACTTTAGTTTTTCGCTAGTGGGTGACATCAGCACGACGCCAGCCCCCGCACCGCCGATCCGTAGAGAATCATCGAAGTACATCATCTAATTCTCTAGCTTGTCCGTGTTTGTAGTCGTTTGGACTTTTGTCCATTCGGCCATGAAGTCAGCTAGAGCTTGAGATTTGATTGCTGTCCATGGCTGAAATATGATGTCAAACGCCATCAACTCGAGGGCCCATTTAGTGATCCTTCCAGTGGCCTCGCGGCTGTGTAGGACGTCCCCGAGTGGATACGATATGACAATAGTTACTTGATGCAACTGAAAATAGTGCACCAACTTCCGGACAGTGATGAGTAGACCATATAATAGCTTCTGGATTTGATGATATCTCATCTTGGAGTCGGCTAGGACCTCACTAACGAAGTAGACTGGCCTTTGTATTTTCTGTATATGACCTGGCTCTGCTCTCTCAACTACAGCACCGTGCTGACTACCTGATTGGTTGCCGCCAGGTATAACATTAGTGGTTCCTGGGGCATGGGTGATGCCAACACTGGTGGTAACGTGAGAAATTTTTTGAAGTCTTCGAAGGCTTGCTGGGCTTTAGGTGTCCAATGAAAATTGTCCGCTTTCTTCAATAGTTTAAAAAAGGGCATGCCCCGTTCACCAAGTCGAGAGATGAATCGGCTGACTGGCGCCATGCAGCCTGTCAGCTTTTGAACATCCTTTTGGCTAGTTGGGGGTGCCATGTCCATGATAGCGTTGATTTTCTCTGGATTGGCCTCGATGCCTCGATATGATACGATGAAGCCGAGTAGCTTTCCGGACGGTCGAAGGCGCACTTATCCAGATTCAACTTCATCTTGAATCTCTGAAGGCTTTGGAAAGTTTCCTCCAAGTCGGCGATAAGGTCTTCCTTGGATCTTGTCTTGATCACCCCGTCATCGACATACGCCTCCATGTTGCGTCCAAGTTGAGTGTGTAAACACCACTGAATTGCTCGTTGATACATTGCTCTAGCGTTTTTCAACCCGAATGGCATAGTGACATAGCAGTATGCTCCAAATGGCATAATGAAAGAAGTCTTCAGGCAGTCCTCCTCCTTCAAGCTGATTTGGTGATATCCTAAGTAACAGTTGAGAAAGCTGAGAAGTTCGCACCCCATAGTTGAATTCACCACCTGATCTATTCTGGGTAGACCAAATGGGTCTTTGGGGCACGCCTTATTTAAGTTGGTGCAGTCGACGCACATGTGTCATTTACTATTCTTTTTTTGGACCAAGACTAGGTTTGCCAGCTAATCTGGGTGGTAGACCTTTTTGATGAACCCGACTGCAAGGAGCTTGGTTATCTCCTCCCGAATAGCATCTTTGAGGTCTTGTGAGAAGCGCCGTAGTCGTTGTTTGACTGGCTTGGCATCCGGTTTGATGTTGAGGGAATGCCCGATCACCTCCCTTGGTACACCAGGCATGTCAGAAGGTTTCCAAGCAAATATATCCCTGTTCACCTAGAGGAAGGTGACAAGCTCGTCTTCCTATTTGGGGTCGAGTCCGGTCCTAACAAGAGCAGTTTTGGAGGGGTCGGAAGGGTCTCGAGGGATCTTTTTTGTTTCAGAATCCGCTGAAATTCCCGACTTGGCAGCTTTTTTGCCGAAACTTGATCGTCCTCGCTTGCTGTTGTACCAGCTAGTCGGATGTTGTTGCACCCAACTACCGCTTCTTGAGATTGGGCCAGCTCACAGCTCTCCTTATCGCAAGTGAAGGCTTGCTTGACATTGCTGCGAAGAGAAAGCACTCCAGCTGGTCCTGGCATCTTGAGCATCATGTATGTATAATGCGGCACTACCATGAATTTGGCTAGTGCTGGCTGTCCAAGTATTGCGTGATACGCGGTCTCGAAGTCAACAACCTTGAAGCAGATATTCTCGGTGTAGAAATTATCCCATGTGCCAAAAGTAACTGGCAAAGTTATCTGTCCGAGTGGAGTGGAAGACATGCCGGGGATTACCCCATGGAAGGGCGCTGTACTCGGCCGTAGCTTGCAATGAGGGATCTTCATCTCGTCGAGCGTCTTGGCAAACAAAATGTTGAGAGCACTTCCTCCATCAATGAGAACCTTTTTCTATTTGATGCTTCTGATAACCAGGTCCAGAATGAGTGGGTAACGTCCTAGATGAGTAACCCGATCACGATGATCCACACAGTCAAACGTGATTGGCGTTTCTGACCAACGCAAGAACTGGGGGCGTCTGCAAAGATCGAGTTGGCTTCGTGTGCTGTGAGCTTCTACTTCCTCTTGGACTCATATGCAGTCAGCCCTCCAAGATATGGTTGAGCTCAGCCTGGGGATCTTGGTAGTTGCCGGCTACGCCCGGATCTGGCTTGTCCTTGTCTTTATTGTTACCAGATGTTGAAGTTTGCTCAGAAGCAAACTTTTTGAGCATGAAGCAGTCCTTAGCCGCGTGCTTGCCCTTTGGATGAAAGGGGCATGGCCCGTTCATCACTTTTTGGTACTTGTCTGTCCTCGGGGGTCACGGCGAGTACGCTCCACAGCAGCCACCACGTTGTCCGACTTGCGCTTGCGGTTGATGGATTTGTTCTATGCTGGCTTGTCGTTGTCTTTTTTGTCCTTCTGCCAGGGCTCCTTCTTACCATCCAAGGCCATAGCAACTACGTCGGCCGATTCGGCTTATTTGTTCGCCATGTCAAAAAGAGCCTTGACAGAAAAGGGAGGCTTCCGAGTAAACTTGGCATTGAACGGGGTGTCTCTGACTCCCTTACGGAAGGCAGCGATGATGACCTCGTCCTTGATCTTCGGGATTGAATTCCTCCTCATAGAAAACCTCTTGATGAAATCACGAAGAGATTCATTCTTCCTTTGATGGCACTGATACAGATCGTACTCAGAAGATGGCCTCTCGTACATTCCTTGGAAATTGGCGATGAAGCGTTCTCGGAGTTCTTCCTAGGAGCCGATTGACCTCTTAGGAGGTCTAGTTAGCCATGTCCTTGCCGAGTCGGCTAGAGCAACTGGGAGGTAGTTAGCCATGGCCTTGTGATCTCCTCCAGCTCCTCGGATCACCAGAGTGTAAACTATGAGCCAAGACTTGGGGTTGGTCTTCCCGTTGTATTTTTCAATTCCAGTCGGCTTGAAGCCTGACGGCCAGTCGACTTGTTGCAGCTCATGGGTGAAGGCCGGTACTCCTTCATTGTATGAGGACTCCAACTCCAACTACAGTAGAGAAACCACTCATGGTGGACACCAAAGCGCTCATTCTCGTCTTCTAGTCAGCGACCCTCGTCTTCCTCACGTTCGTGGCATCATGCGTTGTGTCTTGCCGGAGATCTCATCATAGTCAGCCTCGGACATCTTCGTTGTTTCGACGGTCATCTTGATTTCGGCGCCATCGGTCATTGTTGTGGTTGCCGAGTGACGTGTGGCGTGAATCCGTGTGCGGCTGACTAGAACCGGCCGCTTGGTGTCGCATTGAGGTAGATGAGATCGCCGGTGGAGAAGCTGACCTGTCGGTTGGTATGAGAGTGTCACCCGACTGTTGATGCTGCTGACATGTAGCAATGGTGATCATGGCTTTTGTCCTTGTTATCGTTTGGGTGGCCTGGTGATCAGGCCCAAACTGCAATATATCTAGTAGAGTTGTAGCAACCACAATGTTCTATTGAGGAGTTACGAAAATGTTGTGGCCTGCAGCGTCTTGCGTCTTCCTCCTGTTATTCATGTAGTCGCCACCTTCCTCTTCTTGTAAATCGCGTAGTCGGCCTGCCTCCTGAGTGGGAATTGAGCCTTTAGACGCCATAAAGACTTCACGTGGTGGAGAAAAGCTCGCCGAAGTGCTGTCCAACTGAGAGTCAGAGTCGGAATGGTTGAGGGGAGTAATAACGACCCCAACCTCCCTAGATGCAATCCGAGTTGAACTCAAGGGGATCGGGTTTGCCGCATCAGATGCTGATTGAAGTTATCCATGGCATTGCCAAATCCGAATGGGAGATTGACAATCTCCTCCTCTCTTAGCCTGATCTCGGCCAGCTCAAAACCAAGTCTGAGTCGAACACCGAAAGAAAGAGTTGTCCCTAGATTCGGGCATGTTGGAGATCACCGCAGCATGTCGCTGAAGATCACTGCAGCGTTACGAGGCCGACCAGCACGGAGTCGACTTGGTCCCTAGCCAAATCGGATCGGATTCGAGTCGAACAAGGTATGGTTGCCGAATTCATCGATGATGAAGTCGAGGCTCCCAAAGGTGATTGTTTGCTCAGGGAAGAACTTGATGCCGTTGACTCTAGTGATTGGATCCATCAGTGTCGATGTTTTGTATTGGCAATAATTATATGAGGCTATTTGTCGGACCAAAACTTGATGGATTTGAAAGGACACATGAGATTTATACTGGTTCAGGCCCTCAGTATGAGGTAATACCCTACTTCCAGTTGTGGTGTATTGCTTTCACAGTATTCTCTAGAGAGATTGTCATATGCCCTAGGGGGCTCCCTACCCCTCCTTATATACTAGAGGGATGATGATTACAGGGTAGAAAACCCAGTCAAATACGACCAAGGGCTTTCTTTATTAGTACATAGAGTATCCGGCTAGGACTATATCCCTTTCCTTGTCATGTAAGGTAATATGAAGCCGAGTCCTAGTCTATCTCCAATTGTAGGGACCGGTATATTCTCTGTCTGAGTGGTTGTAATTGCCCTCCTTGAGGTACCCGGGGCCCATGGCCTCAACAGTAGCCCCTGAGACCTTCATAGTTGAGTCATAGCTGATGCTGAGTGCTCCTCCACGGTAAAGGGATTCCCGAGTTCTTTGCTCCCATGTACTCATTGTCCGAGCACTTCTTCTCTTGAGTCCTGCTTCATGTCAGCTAGCAACGAGGCTATGAAGGGCTTCGTGGAAGAATATGAATAGTATGCACCGAATAGGTGCACCTATTGGGTGTAGCCCCCCGACTTTGTGCTTAATTGGGAAACAATTAAACATAAAGTCAAAGATCTTTAACTTTTAAGTCTTTCCCAATGATATGTTTCTTAGAAATTGGACTCTTCAGCTATATATTAGCTGGAAATTTTGCTCAAGGCAATTTGGCTAAGCATGTAAGCCGAGTATCACTATGGAATAAATCCAATGTGTGATGAGGTGTACTTGAGAGATACCTGCATCCTCAATTTTAATGGAGACCGGCTATTGATCCTTATAAGGATATATCCTCAATACCTTAAAATAATCGAGATGCCCGAATGTGTATATCCGGCTGTAGGCTTAGCATGAAGCGTATCTGATTATTTAATTGGTTCTTGTAAAATAGCACATGCATCGTGATTTTAACGCAAACAGCGGGTGACCCAATAGGGCATACTATTTAAGAACTCATATATTTTTGGCCTACTACCGAATAAGTTGGCCCAAACCAACATACCCAGCACAGCCCACAAAATTGGCATCCCTCGCATGTCTAAACAATGTCATTTGCATCAGTAACCGTAGTCGGCCAGAGGAACCCTTGTCTGCAAGCCTTTCCGCCTTACATTTTGGATGCAGCATGGGTGCCATGGATGCCTGAGTGGATAGATTGCAAGATTTGCTTGCCCTCCTCAGGAGTGATGCAGTGCATGAGAACTCCAGATGCGCATTGACAATATAGGTCTTCTCCGACTATGATAAAGCTTTTGCTCCGTCGCTTGACTTACTCGGCTTCGTTGCGATCTTTAGGAAGTTCGTCTTCCAATAGGAATCAAATGATTGGAGTCTTCCAGTCTTGAAAAATAATGAGTACCTCCATAGGTTCTAGATTTGGTGCTACCTCTGACTAAAAGCTCCAGTAGTGGCTTCTATCCTTGTTTTCGCCAAATAGGTACCCGAATGTTGCGCTAGCGCAAGATTCGGCTGGCGACCCTCTTGGGGCATACCTAACCTGGCAAAATTGTAGCCGAATAAGGTACCTGAACCTCATATTAGCATAGGATTCGGCTGGCGACCCTCATGGGGCATACCCTACCCAACAAAGTCATGGCCAAATAAGGTACCCGAACCTTGCATTAGCATAGGATTCGGCTAGCAACCCTCAGGGGGCGTACCTTACCCAGCAGAGTGGTACCCGAGCCCCGACTGGTGCCGGAGGTCGGTTATTAGCCCGCATGGGGCGTACCAAGGTCAATGTGACATCCGTGTCCCGACTGGCGCAAGTACTCGATCAGTAGCCCTCATGGAGCATTCCGAGTGATTCTTGAAGCGTCGCACTCCAAGTGTATCATGGCAGACTGGTCTAGCCCCCGAGAATAGGAGATAGGCTCGTAGCCATGAGTTCCTGTTATGCATATCTAGAACTGGGCCCTACAATATAAACATATTGGATGAGTAGCATCTGATGAAGAAAACAATCACCCAATGAAAATCTAAACATTTTACAGTGTATGTAAATATGTGTTACTCCTCTTATTGATATTAATTTCCCCGAGTAGTTGACCCCTTAGGTTTAAACACTCTGCCTGACTAGTCATAGCCCCCGAGCATTGAGAGTCGGCTCATGGCTCTTTCCCAGACACGTGTTTTGGGTGACTTGAGTTCGTCTTTCATGAAGCAAAGCTTCACAGATCAGAATTTATGCTACTCGACTACTTTTGCAATCATTAAGAGCAAAAATAGAAAATGCGCAGAATGTACACCTATTAGGTGTAAGCGGCTGCGGCATTGGCGAGGCCGAGTGAGGAATTGACGATCTCATCCCCCTAGATCCGATCCCGACTGGCACTAAGCCGTATCCGAGTCAAACCATAGGGAAGTGAGTTGCCTCCTGGCCCATTTAGATGAGAATATCATATAAAGGAAAAAATATTTATCAGAAAGTGACTTAGCTATCCAGTATTGCATGAGTTGGGAGTGGGGATGCCACCCTTGCATTTGAGCTTTTGAGCCCCTGAGCATGTCACTTATCGTTCTGATAATCTTCAGTTCTAGGAGGTCGAAGCCGGTTGCAACCAATTGCCACAATGAAGTCGTTCGACTTGCGTTTGCGGTTCCTAGCCTTAATCGTTCAACTTGCGCTTGCGGTGTCCTTCCACTCCTTCTGTCGGGGTGCCTTTTTATCATCGAGTCGGCGTATTTGTTCACCATGTCAAATAGAGCTTTTACATAACTTGGAGGCTTTTGAGTGAACTTAGCAATGAACTGGGTGTCCTTGACTCCTTTTTGAAAGGCAGCGATGATGACCTCGCCCTTGATCTTCGGGATTGAATTCCTCTTCTCAGAAAACCTTTTGATGAAATCATGAAGAGACTCGTTCTTCCTTTGATGGCATTGATACAGATCGTACTCGGAAGATGACCTCTCATACGTTCCTTGGAAATTGGCGATGAAGCGTTCCCGGAGTTCTCCCTAGGAGCTGATTGACCTATTAGAAAGTCCAGTTAGCCATGTCCTCACCAAGTTGGCTAGAGCAACTAGGAGGTAGTTAGCCATGGCCTTGTGATTTCCTCCAGCTACCCGGATCACCAGAGTGTAAACTGTGAGCCAGGACTCGGGGTTGGTCTTCCCGTTGTATTTTTCAATTCTAGTCGGTGTTAACGCCAAAATTTGGTACAGTTCGTTATCAGATTTGGTTAAGGAAAGAGGCTATATCAGCCGATGGAAGCTAATCCAGTTAATTACCTTATCTATTAATTAGGTAGTTTTAATAAATTTTAGGAAACCTGATCTCGTGTTTGATCAGGGCTTGTTAATTTTCCTTTTATAGTTAGGAAATTCCTGTTTCGTATCCGATCAGGACTGTATCAACTCGGGGTATAAATACGTATGCCCGGGGACCATGTAAACTATCTCACAGATCAATACAACTTTGGTGCATCGCCACCCTTTTCGACGGGTTCTTGCTTCTCGAGCCGGGCTACATCGATTAGGTCCGAACTCCTGCGAGAGGGTAAGTCTCGTTACCCCGACTATCTTATTGGCTAGGACTTCCTCGGTTAGGTCCGATATTCTAGCTGATCTACGGTAGTCGGCTTACCATGGTGTATCTATTCTGCCTACGGCTGCATCAGTTAAGTTTGATCTCTTAGTCCGAGTAGATATATCACATCACGATTGCATAGGATTTATCGGCTTATCGAGTTTCTTTTATCATCATCAGTTTGTGCTGCATCGGTTAGGTCCGACCTACTAGACTGGTGATAATAAATTTATCCTTGTTGAGTCGATAGGTTTTTAGGCGATGTTTTATCGGAGTGCCTAGCTGATAAGTTATCTTTTACTATATAAAGCCGACTGCGTTGCCTTGATTATTATTTTGATTATCTACACTATCATCGGCTTTCCAGCCGATGCACATGTTCTATTGGCAGTCGGCTGGCTTATTATTTGCTTATATTATCATCGATTCTATCATCGGCTTCCTAGCCAATGCGCAAGTGCTGTTGGTAGTCAGGCATGGGTGAGGACCCGGGCGCGGGCGCGGGCATGGGCGAGGGCTCGGGCATGGGCAGTACCTTAGGTGCAGCACTAACAATCACTATTGCAATCGGCTGAAGATTAGTCAATTCATTTATTCTCCCTATTTATTTTATCATTGGTTTATGGCCGATGTTCAAGTATACAAGTTCTATCGGCAATCGGTTGGTAGGATTCTTATTGGCCGATTGGATCACTGATCTAATATTTTCTATCTCCTTGTCAATTGCGGGGTCAAATGGACTGGCACGCCCGCGAACCTCAACTATTTAGGACCTGCAATGGAGCTAAGTAGATCTCCCAGGCCTTCGCGTGTCTCTAGGCGCTGAACCAGATCATCGGCTCATCCCCGACGCTACCGGCAGTTTTCGGCGTCAACATGTTTTTGGCACGCCTGGTGGGACACAGAACTTCGACATGGCTGGAAAGGAGGTCAGCACAGACAATATAATCCCAGTCACAATGGAAGACTTGACCGAAGAACAAAGACAACAAGTGGAGCAGAACATTGCTGAATTTCAGAAGCTTTGTCTAGAATCCTTCGGTATGACAGATCAAGGGCCGATTCAGAAGTCACAATTACCAAAACCTGTTCTGGTTGATGAATCGAGCCATACATCGCCTGCAAGTTGACAGAAGCCACTTCAAGAGATGATTAATGAAGCAATTCACCATGCATTGATCAATCAATCTGGGGTATTGGTGAACACATTACAGAGCTTGATCATGAAGGCAGTGGAGCCAATTCAACTGGCTGGGGGGCAACAAGATGGAATTCCTCAAGGATATCATCAAACTGCATACTATGGGGGGCATCGACAGAGTCATCCAGGAGCTGTCCCTAAGTACAATTATCAGAGAGAATATCACAAGCAGAATCGGCTACCAACTCCACCTCTGCATTATCACGTCGAAGATACAAGGGAAAAAGATTGGACAGCAAGAGTCACAGAGGTGGCGAGAGAACAATTCGGTCTAAAACCGAAGAAGGAAACATTTATGTATCGGCCTCCATATCCAGATTGGTTTCATAGAGTTTCATTACCACGCCGATACAGAGTACTAGATTTCTCCAAATTCTCAGGGCAAGATGATGTATCTACAGTGGAGCATGTCAGCCGATTTTTGGCTCAGTGTGGGGAGGCATTGGCTGAAGAAGCTTTGAGAGTTAGATTTTTCCCACTGTCATTGTCCGGATCGGCTTTCACATGGTTTTCTTCGTTACCACCAAATTCAGTTTGGGGTTGGGCCGATTTGGAAAAGCAATTCCACAAATATTTCTTTGCTGGGATTCAGGAGAAAAGTTTAACAGATTTAACATCGGTAATACGAGAAGCCGGGTGAATCAGTCACAGAATATATCCAGCGATTTCGTAATGTTAGAAGCCGATGTTACAGTTTGAATCTGGATGATGCACAGCTGGCCGAGTAAGCATTCCAAGGTTTGTTGGCTTCGATCA
The DNA here is from genome assembly GCA_003991445.1 of Oryza meyeriana var. granulata. NCBI lineage: Eukaryota > Viridiplantae > Streptophyta > Magnoliopsida > Poales > Poaceae > Oryza > Oryza meyeriana. The sequence continues at coordinate 321,920 of RYFJ01000470.1, read as the reverse complement.
AGGAAAGATTTTCATCGCAAGACTTTGAGAGCCTAGCACACCTAGTACAGAAGGTATCGGTTCATGAAAGCCGATTTCAAGAGGCCATGGAGGAATACTGAGGCCCAAACAGAAGAATTTCGAAGTTTGATAACAAACTCCGAAATTGGGGGGCATGTGTTAACGCCAAAATTTGGTACGGTCCGTTATCAGATTCGGTTAAGGAAAGAGGCTATATCAGCCGATGGAAGCTAATCCAGTTAATTACCTTATATGTTAATTAGGTAGTTTTAATAAATTTTAGGAAACCTGATCTCGTGTTTGATCAGGGCTTGTTAATTTTCCTTTTATAGTTAGGAAATTCCTGTTTCGTATCCGATCAGGACTGTATCAACTTGGGGTATAAATACGTATGCCCGGGGACCATGTAAACTATCTCACAGATCAATACAACTTCGGTGCATCGCCACCCTTTTCGACGGGTTCTTGCTTCTCAAGCCGGGCTGCATCGGTTAGGTCCGAACTCCTGCGAGAGGGTAAGTCTCGTTACCCCGACTATCTTATTGGCTAGGACTTCCTCGGTTAGGTCTGATATTCTAGCTGATCTACGGTAGTCGGCTTACCATGGTGTATCTATTCTGCCTACGGCTGCATCAGTTAAGTTTGATCTCTTAGTCCGAGTAGATATATCACATCACGATTGCATAGGATTTATCGGCTTATCGAGTTTCTTTTATCATCATCAGTTTGTGCTGCATCGGTTAGGTCCGACCTACTAGACTGGTGAAATAAATTTATCCTTGTTGAGTCAATAGGTTTTTAGGTGATGTTTTATCAGAGTGCCTAGCCGATAAGTTATCTTTTACTATATAAAGCCGACTGCGTTGTCTTGATTATTATTTTGATTATCTACACTATCATCGGCTTTCCAGCCAATGCACATGTTCTATTGGTAGTCGGCCGGCTTATTATTTGCTTATATTATCATCAATTCTATCATCAGCTTCCTAGCCGATGCGCAAGTGCTATTGGTAGTCGGGCACGAGCGAGGGCCCGGGCGCGGGCACGGGCGAGGGCCCGGGCATGGGCACGGGCAGTACCTTAGGTGCAGCGCTAACAATCACTATTGCAATCGGCTGAAGATTAGTCAATTCATTTATTCTCCCTATTTATTTTATCATCGGTTTACGGCCGATGTTCAAGTATACAAGTTCTATCGGCAATCGGCTGGTAGGATTCTTATCGGCCGATTGGATCACTGATCTAATATTTTCTATCTCCTTTTCAATTGCAGGGTCAAATTGACTGGCACGCCCGCGAACCTCAACTATTTAGGACCTGCACTGGAGCTAAGCAGATCTCCCAGGCCTTCATGTGTCTCTAGGCACCGAACCAGATCATCGGCTCATCCTCGACGCTGCCGGCGGTTTTCGGCGTCAACAGTCGGCTTGAAGCCTAACGGCTAGTCGACTTGTTGCAGCTCATGGGTGAAGGCTAGTACTCCTTCATCTGTATGAGGACTCCGACTCCGACTACGGCAATGAAATCGATCGTGGTGGAGGCTGAAGCGCTCACGCTCTTCTAGTCAGTGGCGCACATCCTCCTCGTGTTCTCGGTGTCGAGCGTTAATATCGTGGTGGACATCCCGCTGTAGTTGTCCTCGGGCGTCCTGGTTATTACGGCAGCCGTCACGATGATGCTGCCGTCGATCGTTACTCGGATTGCCGAGTGACGTATGTCGTGACTTCGAGTGACGCTGACCAGAGCCAGCTACCCAGCGCCGTGTGAAGCAGATGAAACCACCGTGTCTGAAGCCGTCTTGTTTGACGGTATGAAAGTGTCTCCAGATTGTTATCGCTGCTGGCATGCTACAGTGGTGATCATTGCCTTGATCCTTGCGATTGTCGGTGTGGAGGCCATGGGCCCTGGGTACCTCATGACAAGCATATGGGCCACTCGAACAGAGGATGGGCCTAGCCTTGTAATTAGAGATATGATAGAACCCGGCAGACTTTGCCTTGTATGATAAGGAATATATACTCCTAGTCGGGTAGGTTATATCTCTAAGAGGAGATCCCTTAGCCGTAATCCGGTTAGGACTCCTACCTTGTACCCTTGTCCCCCAGTATATAAGGGAGGCAGGGCGCCCCCTGAGGGCATAAGCTCATAGAAGCGAACATACATCCTCAAAGGAATAAACCACAACTGGATGTAGGGTATTACCTCACATCGAGGGCCTAAACCAGTATAAACCTCCCCGTGATCCTTTTCAATCCACCGAGTTTCGATCCGACGAGTAGCCCTGTAATCATATTGCTAGTGTAAAACATCGACAATTGGTGTGCTAGGTAGGGGCTTCGGCGAGATCTACATCTACAAGCTCGATGGATCCAGCAACCGGAGTCGACAGCAGCCGATTCCACGCCAGTCGGCCCACAAGACGCTGTAGCCACCCTCATTGATTTGCTGCGGTGATCTACCACCTGTCCGGGTCTCGGGACAACTCTCTCCTTTGGCGTTCGACTCGCGCTTGGCCTCGAGCCAGCCTGGGTCGGGCTAGGAGGGGGAGAGATCGTCAATCTCCCTTGCAAACTCAGTAATGCCGCGAAACTACATCCCATGCGGTAGACCCAATCCTCTACGGTTCAATTTGGACATGGCCTAGAACCGCTCCAGATTGGATCTAGGGAGGTCGGAGTCGTCCTTACTCCGATCTACTACTCGGATTTCGACTCCAAGTCGGACAACAGTTCAAACACCAGTTCGGACACCAGTCTCGCGAGTTTCCTTCTGCCCCAAGAGATCTTCATGGCTTCAATCCCTCCACCGAAGGTGCACCGACTACAAGAGGAGCAGGAAGAGGAGGCATGCCGACTACGGCAATAGGATGAGGCCGAGCTCGAGGCTCGCAACGACGAGCTATGTAGGGGTGGGCAAACTGCTCAGTAACAGATCCTCCAGACTAGAGTCGGTGACCACGATATCTTCGTCACGCCAGAACAGAATTTCGTGGCCGCGGCAACCCTACTGGACACGCTCCAGCTCGAGCCTGCTCATCAGGCCACCCCGACTATCGCCAAGATCAAAGCCATGATTACAGCTGCCGCATGTCAGTAGCACCAGCAGTCAGGTGAAGCACTTATACCGACCAACCAGTCGGGTTCTCTAGCAGCAATCTCGTCCGCATCAGCACGGCACCGGGCGGCCGGCTCAAGTCAACCGCATGTGGAGTCACACCAAACATCTCTCGGCAACATGAACAACAACAATCGGTGGTGCCCTCTGAATGATGGCCGGTTCAACCAAGACCTCTGAGTCCGTCTACAACGTGATCTCTACCAAGACATTAATGCTCGGTGCCATCAACGCAAAGATGATGAGTGACGCCGACTAGAGGACGAGCACGAGCGTTTCAGTCTTCACCACGAGCGGTTTAACCATCGCGGTCGAAGCCGGAGCCCTCATGAAGATGAAGGCATACCAGCCTTCACTAGGGAGCTACAAGACGTCAACTGGCTGTCGGGCTTCAAGCCTATGGGAATCAAAAAAATGACGGCAAGACTAACCCCAAGTCCTGGCTCACCGTATATACTCTGGTGATCCGAGCTGCCAGAGGTGATCATAAAGCCATGGCTAACTACCTCCTAGTCGCCCCTGGCTAACTCAGCGAGGACATGGCTAACAGGGCTCCCGAGGCGATCAATCGGCTCCTGGGGGGAGCTCCGGGAGCGCTTTATAGCCAACTTCCGGGGGACTTACGAGCGGCCGTCTTCCGAGCACGATCTCTATCAGCTGCACCAGAGGAAGAATGATTCTCTCCGTGAGTTCTTCAAAAGGTTCTCCGAGAGGCGCAATTTGATCCCCATGATCAAGGACGAGGTCGTCATCGCCGCCTTCCACAAGGGAGTTAAAGACGCCCCGTTCATTGCCAAATTTACTCGGAAGCCTCCAACCTCTATCAGGGCCCTCTTTGACATGGCAAATAAATACGCCGACTCAGCTGAGGCAGTCGCAGAGGCCCTTGACGAGAAGAAAGAGTCCCGGCAGAAGGACCAAAAGGCCAAAGCCGACAACAAGCCATCACAGAACAAATCCGGCAGCCGCAAGCGGAAGTTAGACAACGAGGTGGCCAACGTGGAGCGGACCCGGTCGTGACCCCCAAGGAACAACGAGTACTAGAAGGTTATGAACGGGCCTTGCCCCTTCCACCCCAAGGGTAAACACGCGAGCAAGGACTGCTTCATGCTCAAAAAGTTTGCCTCCGAGTAGACTTCATCATCTGGCGCCGACAAGGACAAGGACAAGCCAGACTCAGGCCTGGCTGATGATTATCAAGATCCCCAGGCTGAGCTCAACCATATCTTCGGAGGGCCGTTTGCGTACGAGTCCAAGCAAAAGAAGAGGCTAACAGCACGCGACGTCAACGCGGTCTCTACCGCAGACACCCCCAGTATTTGTGCAGGTCAGAGATGCCCATCACATTCAACCGCGCAAATCATCTAGATTGGGTTTCACACCCGGGACGCTACCCACTCGTCCTGGGCCCAATCGTCAAAAATATCAAGCTAAACAAGGTCCTCATAGATCGAGGCAGTGCGCTCAACATTCTGTTTGCCAAGACTCTAGATGAGATGAAGATTCCTCGTTCAGAACTGCGACCAAGTACCGCGCCCTTCCACGGGATAATTCCCGGCCTATCTTCAACCCCCCTTGGACAGATAACCTTGCCGGTCACCTTCGGCACGCGGGATAACTTCCGCACAGAAAACATCTGCTTCGAGGTTGCCGACTTTGAGACCACGTACCACGCGATACTCGGACAACCGACGCTTGCCAAATTCATGGCGATACCGCACTATACCTACATGGTGCTCAAGATGCTTGGGCCAGCTGGAGTTCTCTCCCTCCACAGTGATGTCAAGCAAGCCTTCACCTGCGACAAGGAGAGCTACAAATTGGCTGAATCGTAAGAGGCGGCAGTCGGACGCAACAGCATTGTCGATGTTTTACACCGGCAATATTTATACGGGGCTACTCGGTGAGGGGAAATCTGATGGATTGCAAAGGAACACGAGGAGAGATTTTATACTGGTTCAGGCCCTCGATGTGAGGTAATACCCTACTTTCAGTTGTGGTGGTATTCCTTTGAGATGTGGTGTTGATCAATGATCTCGTGCCCTCAGGGGGCGCCCTGCCTCCCTTGATATACTAGGGGACAGGGGTACAAGATAGGAATCCCAGCCGGATACGGCCAAGGGATTTCCTCTTAGAGATACAACTTTCCTAACTTGGATTGTATATTCCTTATTGTACAAGGCAAAGTCTGTCGGGTGCTACTATATCTCTAACTACAAGACTTGGCCCATCCTCTATCTGAGTGGCCCATATGCTTGTGATGAGGCAAGCTGTCACAACTGAAGTCGAGGATGACCAAGTTCCAGTGAAAAAAGCAGCAAAGTCAGAAATTACGGCGGACTCTGACACGAAGAAGATCCCCCTGGACCCTTCCAACCCCTCCAAGACTGCTCTAGTTGGGACCGGACTCGACCCCAAATAGGAAGACGCGCTCGTCACCTTCCTCCAGGCCAACTATGGAGGCCATGGGCCCCAGGTACCTCATCACAAGCATATGGGCCACTCGGATAGAGGATGGGCCGAGTCTTGTAATTAGAGATATAGTAGCACCTAGCAGACTTTGCCTTTTACAATAAGGAACATACAGTCCTAGTCGGGTAAGTTGTATCTCTAAGACGAGATCCCTTCGTTGTATCCAGTTGGGACTCCTACCTTGTACCCCTATCCCCTAGTATATAAGGGGAGGCAGGGCGCCCCCTGAGGGCAGAAGATCATTGATTGACATAAATCCTCAAAAGAATAACACCACCACTGGACGTAGGGTATTACCTCACATCGAGGGCCTGAACCAGTATAAAATCTCCTTGTGTTCCTTTGCAATCCACCAAGTTTCCATCCACCGAGTAGCCCCATATTCATATTGCCGGTGTAAAACATCGATAGTTGGCGCGCCAGGTATGGGCTTCGGCAAGATCTACATCATCAAGCCTGGTGGATCCAATCACCGGAGTCAACGGCATCAGCTTCTTCCCCGGGCAAGCAATCAGCTTCGGGAGCCTCGACTTCATCGCCGACAAGCTCGGCTACCTTACCTTGGCCGACATGAACTAGATCCGATCGGCCGAGGAACCAGCCGACTCTATGCCAGTCGGCCCACGCAACGCTGTGGCAACCCTCGTCGACTTGCTGCGGCAATCTTCATCTTGTCCAGGTCTCAGGACAACTCTTTCCTTCGGTGTTCGACTCGGACTCGGCCTTGAGCCGACCAAGATTGAGCTAAGAAGGGAAGAGATCGTCAATCTCTCGTATAGACTCGGCAACGCCATGGATATCTTCAAACAACATCCGACGCGGCAAACCCGATCCCCTGGAGTTCAACTCGGATATGGCCCAAAGCCACTCTAGATCGGATCCAGGGAGGTTGGAGTTACACTCACCCCCATCAACTATTCCAACTTCGACTCGAAGTCAGACTCCAACTCTAAGTCGGGCAGCAGTTCGGCAAGCTTCTCTCCACCATGAGAAATCTTCATAGCATCCAAAGGCTCTACTCCTACTCAGGAATCACACCGACTACACAAGCAACAAGAGGAGGAGGCCCGCTGACTGCAAGAACAACAGGAGGAAGAAGCAAGATGCCCGCAGGTTCGCAACGACGAGCTACACAGGGCTGGGCGAACGGCTCAGCAACAGATCCTCCAAACTAGAGTCGGCAACCACGACGTCTTCATCACACCACAATAGATCATCGTGGCTACTGCAACCCTGCTGGAAACGCTCCAGCTCGGGCCTAATCACTAGGCCACCTCGACGATAGCAAGGATAAAAGCCATGCTCACCGCTGCTGCATGTCAACAGTTGGGCGAAACAATCAAGTCAACTAACAAGTCGGCTTCCCCAATAGCAGTCTCATCCGCTTCAACATGACACCCAGCGGCCGGCTCTAGTCGACTGCACATGGCGTCACGCCAGATGTCACTTGGCAACCCCAACAACAAGCGGTGGCGTCAGAACAACCGTCAAGACAACCAGGATCTCCAAGGCCGACTACGGCGTGACCTCCGGTAGGACATTAACGCTCGGCGCCGCAAACGAGAGGAAGACGAGCAACGTCAATTGGAAGACGAGAACGAGCACTTCGGCCTCCACCACGAGCGATTTTACCACCGTATTCAGAGTCGGAGCCCTCATGAAGATGAAGGAGTACTGGCCTTTACCGAGGAGCTACAACAAATCGACTGGCCGTCGGGTTTCAAGCCTATAGGAATTGAAAAATACGACGGTAAGACCAATCCTAAGTCCTGGCTCACAGTCTACACTCTAGCAATTCGAGCAACTGGAGGAGATCACAAAGCCATGGCTAACTACCTCCCAGTCGCTCTTGTCGACTTGGCGAGGACATGGCTAATAGGACTCCCAAAGCAATCAATCGGTTCCTGGGCAGAACTCCAGGAACGTCTCATCATCAACTTCCAGGGAACATACGAGAGACCATCTTCCGAGTACGACCTGTATCAGTTGCATCAATGGAAGAACGAGTCTGTTCGTGACATCATCAAGAGGTTTTCTGAGAAGAAGAACTCAATCCCGAAGATCAAGGACGAGGTCGTCATCTCCGCCTTTCGAAAAGGAGTCAAAGACCCCGTTCATCGCTAAATTCACTCGGAAGCCTCCCAACCCTATCAAGGCTTTATTCGACATGGCGAACAAATACGCCGACTCGGCCCACACTGTTGCTGAGGCCCTGTTAATGCCAAAATTTGGTATGGTTCTTTATCAAATTTGGTTAAGGAGTAAATCACAGTTAACTGACGGAAATTAATCCAGAAGAAATCGAGTTTGGGAAGGGATCGTGAAGACCACGGAAAGGCAGATAATATCGTATCTATTAATTAGGCAATGTTAATATTTTTCCTTTTAAGAAACCTGATCTCGTGTCCGATCGGGTCTTATTAGTAACTTTCCTTCTGTAATTAGGAAATCATGTATCGTGTCCAATAAGGACTTGTATCAACTCGGGGTATAAATATGTATGCCCGGGGACCTTGTAAATAATCATAGAGATCAATACAAATTCGGCGCATCGCCACAGTTTTCGACAGGTTCTTGATTCTCAAGCCGGGTTGCATCGGTTAAGTTCAACCTCCTGCGAGAGGGTAAGTCTTGTTACTCCGACTATCGTATCAGCTAGGACTTCCTCAGTTAGGTCTGATATTCTAGCTGATCTATGGTAGTCAGCTTACCACGATATATCTGTTCTGTCTATAGTTGCATCAGTTAAGTTTGATCTCTTAGGCCGAGTAGGTATATCACATCACACGTGCATAGATTTTATCAGCTTACTAGGTGTAATTTATCATCAGTTTGTGCTGCATCGGTTAGGTCCGACCTACTAAATTGCCTGCGATAAGTTATTCCTGCTAGGTTGATGGATTTTATGTAAGTGTCTTATCGGGATGTATAGCCGATATGTTATCGTATAGTACATCACGATTGCATTAGATCTATCGGCTCACCGAGGTTCTTTTATCATCATCGGTCTGTGCTGTATCTGTTAGGTCTGACCTACTAGACTGGTGGTAATAATTTTATCCTTGTTAAGCCGATGGGTGCCTATGCAATGTTTTATCAGAGTGTTTAGCTGATAAGTTATCTTTTATTAAATAAAGTCGACTGCTTTGTTTAATTGCTATTTTGTTTATCTACATTGTTATCGCAGTCGGCTGGAGGGTAGCTAATTGGTTTATTTACTTTGCCTATTTATGCCATCATCAGCTTCCAGTCGATGTATAAGTGCTTTAGGTCATATCGGCAATCGGCCGATGAAACGAGTCCAATTCGGCTTCCAGCCGATTGGCTCACTGGTCAAATATTTTCTATCTTCTTGTCAATTGCAGGGTCAAATTGACTGGCACGCCTACGAACCTCGAATTTAAAACCTGCACTGGAGTTAAGCAGATCTCCCAGGCCTTCGCGTGTCTAGTGCATCGAACCAGATCATCGGCTCGTTCTGACGCTGCTGGTGATTTTCAGTGTCAACACGTTTTTGGCACGCCTGGTGGGACTCGAAGTTTCAACATGGCTGGAAAAGAGATCAAACTTGACAATGTAATTCTAGTCACCATGGATGATTTGACGGAAGAGCAAAAACAGCAAGTAGAACAAAGTATAGCCAATTTTCAAAAGCTCTGTTTGGAGTCTTTTGGTCTAACTAGACAAGGGCCAATTCAAAAATCTCAACTTTCAAAACCTATTCTAGTTGGAGAATCGAGCCGTACACCACCTGAAAGCCCACCAAAACCCTTACAAGAGATGGTAAATGAAGCAGTGCATCACACGCTTATCAATCAATCAGGAGTATTGGTGAACATGCTGCATAACCTTATCAGAAAAACGGTGGATGGATCAATTACTCAGGAGCCTAATCGGGGTCTGGTATATTTGCCAGTAAAAACGGAGCCGGGTCAGGTTAATTATGGAATCAGAAAGGATGTACCTGCCAATGTGTTATCCCAGGATCCGATTGGGGGGCAACAGGATGATGTACCTCCGGGGTATCATCGAACTACCTATTATGATCAACAAAATTACCCAGGAGATGTTCCCGATTCAGGTAATTATCAAAGAGAATATCCTAGGCAGAATCGGCTACTAACTCCACCCATGCATTATCAACGAGAAATCCCGAGGGAGGAAGATTTATCGACAAGGGTTGCAGAAATAGTAAGAGAATAGTTTGGGATAAAACCAAAGGAGCAAACATTTATGTATCGGCATCCATATCCTGAGTGGTTTGACAGAGTTCCATTACCACACCGATACAGAGTCCCAGATTTCTCTAAGTTCTCAGGACAGGACAACATATCTACAGTAGAGCATATTGGCCGATTCTTGGCACAGTGTGGAGAGGCATCGGCTGAGGAGGCCTTGAGGGTTAGATTTTTTCCCTTGTCATTGTCTGGATCCGCTTTTGCATGGTTCTCTTCATTACCACCCAATTCAGTTCGGGGATGGGCCGATCTGGAGAAACAATTTCACAAATATTTTTTTGCTGGGATTCACGAGATGAGGCTGACGGACTTAACATCGGTTAAACAAAGGCCAGATGAAATGGTACCGGATTACATCCAGCAGTTTCGGGACGTTAGGAACCGATGTTATAGTTTGAATCTATGCGATGGGCATCTAGCCGAGTTGGCTTTCCAGGGTCACTTGGCTCCCATTAAAGAGAGGTTTTCATCGCAGGAGTTCAAGAGTCTGGCACACCTTGTGCAGAAGGTATTGGCTCATGAAAGCCGATTTCAAGAGGCAAAAAAGGAGAAGTTTCAGAGAAGGGTTGCTCAGGTGCAAGCTTATTCATCAGACTTAGATGATGAAGGATCTGATGTTGAAGTTGGATTGGTAGAGTGGGCTAGAAATAAGAAATCAGTATCATGCCCGTGGGTGAAGAATATCAGCAAGGAGGAACAATATGATTTTGACATCAATAAAGCTGATAAAATCTTCGATCTATTGTTACAAGAGAAACAGATACAGCTTCCGCCAAATCATGTAATTCCATCGGCCGAAGAATTAAAGAAGAAGAGATATTGCAAGTGGCATAACACGATATCGCACCACACCAATGAATGCAAAGTTTTCGGCAACAAATTCAATCGGCTGTCGAACAAGGAAGGATCAAATTTGAAGACAAGAAGCCGATAAAAATTGATGGACATCCATTCCCTGTGAATATGGTTTATGCAGGGTCGCCAAGAAATCAGTCCGATGGAGGAAGGCATTTGGATCATAAGAAATCAAGAATTACTTCATCGGACATGATAGAAAAACATTCAAAGTGCGAAGAACGGTGGATTGAGCCAGACAGAGAAAGATATAATCCGCATTGGAATTGCCCGTTCTTCCGATTCTGCTGGGATCAGGGAATGAGGTTGCCATCAATTGAAGATTGCCCTGAATGCAATAATCTGGGGTCTCGGCATGTTCAGCAGGAAAAGTTTTCGCAGGATCGGCTGCTTGAAAAAGGGCATCAGTCCATAGTTGGTTAGGGTCGATCTATGAAGAGTTCTTTGAGGAAGATGATGAGGAAGTACATGAAAAACAACAAATCCAAAATCCTCAGTGGTGTCCTGGTGGAATATTCACAAAAAGCCAGAAAAGAAGGGCACAACGATTATGGCACAAAGAACAACAAGAGGAGCAATGGCAAGATCAGGAGGAAGCCGATCGTCGTCTTAAGAGGACTAAACGGGTTTGGCGTATCAAGAGAAAAGACGATGAGGTTAATTCTTCGGCTCCAACAAATATGGTTTTCTTTTTGCCTCGAGAGTATAAAGCACTTTCATCTGATGAGGAAGGCAATGAAGAGGTTTTTGCTCAGTTAATGCTGCAACCCGATCAAGCTATATTTGATAAACCTGAAAAATCAAAGCATCGTTTGAAGCCATTATATATCAAGGGTTATGTGAATGGGAAGCCGATGACGAAGATGCTAGTTGATGGGGGGGCAGCTGTTAATCTAATGCCGTATGCTACATATCGGAAGCTGGGGAAAACCGCTAAAGATTTGATCAAGACAAATATGGTGTTAAAAGATTTCGGCGGGAATTCATCGGAGACGAAAGGCGTGTTGAACGTGGAATTAACAGTGGGGAACAAGACATTACCTACCACGTTTTTTGTTATCGATGGAAAAGGATCATATAGTCTGCTCCTTGGTAGGGATTGGATTCACGCAAACTGTTGCGTGCCCTCGACAATGCATCAAAGTCTGATACAGTGGCAAGGTGATCGAGTTGAGATAATTCTAGTAGATCAATCGACCAACATTGCAATAACCGATTTGCTAGTCTGGGAGGCCGATGGTGTTGATTGTTTGTTTGGAAAAGTGTGGGAGGGGGATTATCTTAAGATCACCAGCCAAGGGATACAGCCGATTCGGCAAGTCGGCTCAGAATTATTACTCTGATGGACTCCATTGAAGATTTCGAGGGAAAGTTCGAACAAGGGTTTACGTCGGCCGATGATTTGGAAGAAATTGATATAGGACCAGGAGATAGGCCAAGGCCGACGTACATAAGTAAAAAATTGTGTCCTAAAATTCGAAAAGAATTAATAAAATTGTTGAAAGACTATCAGGATTGTTTTGCTTGGGAATATCATGAGATGCCAGGATTAAGCCGATCAATTGTTGAACATCGGCTCCCTATTAAACCAGGATATCGGCCGTTTAAACAGGCTCCAAGAAGATTTAAAGTGGAGTTATACGAGCCAATCAAGGCAGAAATCATAAGGTTATATGATGCAAAGTTTATAAGGCCGTGCCGATATGCTGAGTGGGTTTCTAATATAGTCCCGGTGGAGAAGAAAATGGAAAATTGAGAATATGTGTTGATTTCCGAGATTTGAATAAAGCTACCCCCATGGATGAGTACCCGATGCCGATAGCAGATTTGTTGGTGGATGCAGCATCAGGCCACAAGATTATTAGCTTCATGGATGGCAATGCAAGATTGTGGAGGCCATGGGCCCCGGGTACCTCATTACCAGTACATGGGCCACTCGGATAGAGGATGGGCCAAACCATGTAATTAGGGATAGGATAGCACCCGGCAGGCTATGCCTTGTATGATAAGGAAACATAGTCTCAGTCGGGTAGGACTCTATCTCTAAGAAGGAAATCCCTTGGTCGTATCTGACTGGGATCCTTATCATGTATCCCTGTCCCCTAGTATATAAAGGGAGGTAGGGCGCCTCTCAAGGCAAGGACAACAAGAGCTACAGATCATCGATCTCCATATACCTCAGAGGAATAACACCTCCACTGGACGTAGGGTATTACCTCATCTTGAGGGCCTGAACCAGTATAATTCTCTTGTGTTCCTCTGCAATCCGCCGAATTCACCTTCGCCGAGTAGCCCCATAGTTTTATTGCCGGTGCAAAGCATCGATAGTTGGCGCGCCAGGTGTCGATGTTTTACACCGGCAATAAATATATGGGGCTACTCGGCGGATGGAAACTCGGTGGATTGCAAAGGAACACAAGGAAATTTTATACTGGTTCAGGCCCTCGATGTGAGGTAATACCCTACGTCCAGTTTGTATGTATTCCTTTGAGGATATACGGTGGTAGTTCTGATGAACTGTATGGCCATGTGCTTCTATGAGCTCTTCTGCCCTCATGGGGCGCCCTGCCTCCCCTTATATACTGGGGGACAAGGTTACAAGGTAGGAGTCCCCATCGGATTACGACTAGGAGATCTCCCCTTAGAGATATAACGTACCCGACTAGGACTGTATATTCCTTTCTATACAAGGCGAAGTCTGCCGAATTTAGCTATATCTCTAATTACAAGGCTAGGCCCATCCTCTATCCGAGTGGCCCATATGCTTGTCATGAGGTACCCGGGGCCCATGGCACCCACAGTAGCCCCCGAGACCTTCATAGTTGAGTCACAGCTGATGCCGAGTGCTCATCCTCCACGGTGAAGTTTTCCCGAGTGCATTGCTCCCGAGTACTCTTTGTCTGAGTGCTGCTTCTCCCGAGTCCTGCTTCATGTCAGCTGGCAGCGAGGCTATGAAGGTCTCGATGTAGATGTTGGAATAGTGTGCGCCATGTCAGCCGGGACTCTTCAGCGTCATGTCAGCTGGAAAGGGGGTGTTTATAGTCTTTCCCGAGTAGTATATTACTCGAAAATCAGACTCGTCGGCATCATGTCAGCCGGGATGATTATTTATAGTCTTTCCCAAGTAATATATTACTCGAAAATTAGACTCGTCAGCTTCATGTCAGCTGGAAAAGGGTTTATAGTCTTTCCCGAGTGGCGTCCCATTCGGAAGTTAGACTCTTCAGCTCGTCAGCTGGAAGATTGTTTATAGTCTTTCCCGAGTAGTGCACTACTCGAAGGTTAGACTCATCCGCGTCATGTCAGCGGGAATGAGAATTTTATAGTCTCTCCCGAGTAGTGTACTACTCGAAAGTTAGACTCATCCGCGTCATGTCAGCGGGAATAATGCTGCTCATGGCAACTGGTGGCCACGCATGTAGGCCGAGTACCACTGTATGAAAAATAAATCCATTACGTGGTTAGGTGTACTCGAGAGAGATACCTGCATCTCCAATTTTAATGAAGACCAGCTTGTGATCCTTGTAAGGATGTATCCTCGAGACCTGGTGGATAAGACAGATACCCAAACATATATGTTTAGCAATAAGGCTCTCATGAAGCATATCTGTTTACCTCATCGGTTCCTGTGGGTAGCACCAGCGCTATAATTTCAACTCAGCCTGCGGGCGGCCCACATGGAGCATGCTACCGTAGGAACTCATATCTTGGTGGCTGCTACCAAATAAGCCGGCCTGAGCCGACCTATCCAGCATAGCTCTATAGAAGTATCATCCATCGCATGTCAGGATGAGTTTTTTGGTGTCGATAACCGCAATCAGCCAGAGAAATCCTTATTCGCAATCCTTTCCGACTTACGTTCTGGATGCAAACTGGTTGCCACGTAAGCCTGAGTGGGTATAATGCAGGATCTGCTTGCCCTCCTCAGGTGTGACACAGTGCATGAGAACTCCGGATGCACTTTGACGATATAAGTCTTCTCTGACTTGGGTAAAGCCGAACAAGGTACCCGAACCTTGCATTAGCAGAGGGTTCGGCTGGCGACCCTCATGGGGCGTACCCTATCCAACAGAGTTATAGCCAAGCTAGGCACCCGAACCTTGCATTAGCATAGGATTCGACTAGCGACCCTCATGGGGCGTACCCAACCTGACAGAACCGTGACCAAATAAGGTACCCGAACCTAGCATTAGCGTAGGATTCGGCTAGCGACCCTCATGGGGCGTACCCTATTTAGCCGAGTGGTATACAGCCCCGACTGGTGCTGGGGGCTGATTGTTGGCTCGCATGGAGCGTAGTCGGGGAAGATGACGTCCCGACTGGCGCAAGTACTCAGTGAGTAGCCCTCATGGAGCATCCCGAGTGTATTTTGGCAGACTTGTCCAGCCCCCGAGCGTAGGAGATGGGCTCGCAGCCCTGAGTTCCTGTCACGCGTATCCGGAGCTGGGCCTGCAATATAAAGATATCGGATGAGTAGCATCTGATGATGGAAACAATCACCCGAATTAAATGTATTTTACAATGTATGTAAATACGTGTTCTTCCTCTTTTTGATATTAATTTCCTCGAGTAGTTGACCCCTTACGTTTAAGCACTCTGCCCGACTAGTCATAGCCCCCTAGCGTCGGGAGTTGGCTCATGGCTCTTTCCCAGGCACGCGTTTTGGGTGACTTGAGTTTGTCTTACATGGAGCAGAGTTTCACGGATCGAGATTTATGCTACTCGAGTACTTTTGTAATCATTTAAGAGCAAAAACGGAAAAAAGTAAATGCGCAGCTTGTACACCTATTAGGTGTAAGTGGCTGTGGCACTAGCAAGGCCGAGTGAGGAGATGTTTATCAGAAAGCGACTTAGCTGTTCGGTATTTGGGAGTGGGGATGCCATCCTCGTGTTTGAGCTTGTGAGCCCCCGAGCATGTCACTTGTTGTTCTGATAATCCTCAGTTGTTGAAGGTCAAAGGCGGTTGTGACCGACTGCCACAATGGAGCCGTCTGACTTGCGTTTGTGATTCCCAGCTTTAGTCGGGACCGCGTCATCGGTGTCGTCCCGCTTCTTCTGTCAGGGTGACTTGTTGTCATCGAGGGCCTCGGCAACAGCGTGGGCCGAGTCGGCGTACTTGTTTGCCATGTCGAATAGGGCCTTGACAGAGTTGGGAGGCTTCCGCGTGAATTTATCGATGAACGAGGTGTCTTTGACTCCTTTTCGAAAGGCGGCGATGACAACCTCATCCTTGATGTTTGGGATCGAATTTTTCTTCTCAGAGAACCTCTTGATGAAGTCACGAAGAGACTCGTTCTTCCTTTGATGCAACTGATATAAGTCGTGCTCAGAAGATGGCCTCTCGTATGTTCCCTGGAAGTTGGCGATGAAGCGTTCCCGGAGTTCTCCCCAGGAGCCGATTGATTGCTTGGGAAGTCCTGTTAGCCATGTCCTCGCTGAGTCGGCTAGAGCGACTGGGAGGTAGTTAGCCATGACTTTGTGATTTCCCCCAGCTGCTCGGATCGCCAGAGTGTAGACCGTGAGCCAGGACTCGGGATTGGTCTTGCCATCGTATTTGTTGATGCCTGCAGGCTTAAAGCCGACTGGCCAGTCGACCTGTCGTAGTTCCTGGGTGAAGGCCGGTATGCCTTCGTCTTCATGAGGACTCCGACCCCGACTACGGCGGCGAAACCGCTCGTGGTGGAGGCCGAAACGCTCGTTCTCGTCTTCCAATTGGTGTCGCTCGTCTTCTTCTCGTTCGCGGCGCCGAGCATTGGTGTCCTGCCGAAGATCACGCCATAGTTGGCCTCGGAGATCCCGGTTGTCCCGACGGTCACTTCGACATTGCCGGTTGTTGTTTGGGTTGCCGAGTGACGTTTGGTGTGACTCCGTGGGCAGCCGACTAGAGCCGGCCGCTCGGCGTCGCTTTGAGGTAGACGAGACTGCCATTGGGGATGCCGACCGATTGGTCGGTATGAGGGTATCGCCCGACTGTTGGTGCTGCTGACATGCAGCAGCGGTAAGCATGGCTTTTATCCTTGCGATGGTCGGGGTGGCCTGGTGATCAGGCCCAAGCTGGATCGTGTCCAGTAGGGTTGCGGCGGCCACGATGTTCTGTTGTGGCGTGACGAAGACGTCGTGGTCACCGACTTTTGTTTGGAGGGTTTGTTGCTGAGCGGTTCGCCCAGCCCTGCGTAGGCCGTCGTTGCGGGCGCGCAGGCGTCTTGCTTCTTCCTCCTGTTGTTCTCGCAGTCGGCAGGCCTCCTCCTCTTGTTGTTCGTGTAGTCGGCGTGATTCCTGAGTAGGAGTGGAGCCTTTGGATGCCATGAAGATTTCTCGTGGCGGAGAGAAGCTTGCCGAGCTGCTGTCCGACTTAGAGTCGTAGTCTGACTGGAAGTCGGAGTCCGACTTCGAGTCGAAGTCGGGATGGTTGATGGGGATGGGTGTAACTCCGACCTCCCTAGATCCGATCTCGAGCGGCTCGGAGCCGTATCCGAGTCGAACTCCAGGGGATCGGGTTTGCCGCGTCGGATGTAGATTGTAGATATCCGCGGCGTCGCCGAGCCCGAACGGGAAGTTGACGATCTCTTCCCTTTTCGGCCCGATCTCGGCCGGCTCAGAACCGAGTCCGAGTCGAACACTAGAAGGAAGAGTTGTCCCTGGACTCGGGCGTATTGGAGATCGCCGCAGCACATCGGTGACGGTTGCCGCAGCATCTTGTAGGCCGTCTGGCGCGGAGTCGGCTGGTTCCTCAGCCGGTTGGATCGGGTCCGTGTCGGCCAAGGTGAGATCGCCGATCATGTCGGCGACGAAGTCGAGGCTTCCGAATGATATTGTATCTCTGGGAGAGAAATTGCCGCCGTCGACTCCGGTTGCTGGATCCATCGAGCTTGTAGATGAAGATCTCGCCAAGACCCCTACCTGGCGCGCCAACTGTCGATGTTTTACACCGGCAATAAATATATGGGGCTACTCGGCGGATGGAAACTCGGTGGATTGCAAAGGAACACAAGGAAATTTTATACTGGTTCAGGCCCTCGATGTGAGGTAATACCCTACGTCCAGTTTGTATGTATTCCTTTGAGGATATACGGTGGTAGTTCTGATGAACTGTATGGCCGTGTGCTTCTATGAGCTCTTCTGCCCTCATGGGGCGCCCTGCCTCCCCTTATATACTGGGGGACAAGGTTACAAGGTAGGAGTCCCCATCGGATTACGACTAGGAGATCTCCCCTTAGAGATATAACGTACCCGACTAGGACTGTATATTCCTTTCTATACAAGGCGAAGTCTGCCGAATTTAGCTATATCTCTAATTACAAGGCTAGGCCCATCCTCTATCCGAGTGGCCCATATGCTTGTCATGAGGTACCCGGGGCCCATGGCACCCACACCAGGTAGGGGGACCGGCGAACTCTTCATCAGCAGATTCGATGGATTCAATCAACGGAGTCAAGGGCACCAAGTTCTCCCCTGGAGACACCATCACCTTCGGGAGCCGAGATTTCGTTGCCGATTTACTCGGCAATCTCACCTTGGCTGAAGTAGATCCGATCTTACCAGTCGAGGAGTCAGCCGACATTGCACCAGTCGGCCCACAGGGCGCCGCTGCCATCTCTGGCGGCACTGCGCATCTGCAACCCGCGCAGCAGACCCGATCTCCCGCGATTCAGTTTGGACACGGTCAAGTACCGATTCAGATTGGATCCAGAGAGGTCGGAGTCGTTCTTACTCCGATAAATTACTCGGAGTCCGATACCAAGTCGGATAGCGGCTCGAGCACCAACTCGGACTCTACTCTGGCAAGCTTTCTCCTCTCCCGCGAGATCTTCATGGCTTCAACACCACCTTCCGAGGTGCGCCGACTATAAGAGGAGCGACAAGAGGAGGCACGCCGGTTACAACAAGAGGAAGCCAATCGCGAAGCCCGCAATAACGAGCTACGACAAGCCGAGCGAATCGCTCAGCAACAGATCCTCCAAACCAAAATGGGCGACCACGATGTCTTCGTCACACCACAACAGAACGTTGTGGCCGCAACAACTCTGCTGGACACCATCCAGCTCGGGCCGGATCACCAGGCCACTTCGACCATCGCCAAGATTAAGGCAATGATGACAGTTGCTGCCTGTCAGCAGCAACAGCAGTCGGACAACACTGCTATACCGACCGACCGGTCGGGTTCTCCGGCGGCAGGCTCATCTACATCTACGCGACGCTGGGCTGCCGGCTCCAGTCGGCAACGCGAAGAATCCCGGCAAACAACACTCGGCAATACCCACAATGACAACCGGCGGCGTCGCCAGTACGATCGCCGACCCAATCAAGACCTCTGAGTCCTATTACACCGAGATCTTCGCCACACCATAAACGCCCGACGTGAAGAACGCGAGGGAGATGAACGCCGCCGACTCGAGGACGAAAACGAGCACTTTGGTATCCACCATGAGCGACTACACCGCCGTGATCGGAGTCAGAGCCCTCACGAAGACGAAGGCATCCCAGCCTTCACTCGGGAGCTACAGGACGTCTTGTGGCCGACTGGCTTTAAGCCCACCGGGATCGAAAAATACGACGGCAAGACAAACCCCGAATCCTGGCTCACCGTTTACACCCTAGCAGTCCGGGCTGCTGGGGGCAGCAGTAGAGTCATGGCTAACTACCTCCCAGTCACGCTAGCCGACTCGGCGAGGACATGGCTGACAGGCCTCCCGAGGCGGTCGATTGGTTCCTGGGGACAACTCAGGGAGCGGTTCATCGCTAACTTCCAGGGGACCTACGACAGACCCGCTTCGGAGCATGATCTTTATCAACTGCACCAGAAAAAAAACGAGTCTCTGCGCGAATTCATCAAGAGGTTCTCCGAGAAGCGCAATCAAATCCCAACAGTCAAAGACGAAGCTGTCATCGCCGCCTTTCGCAAAGGGGTAAAAGACGCTCCGCTCATTGCAAAATTCACTCGGAAGCCACCATCCACGGTCCGGGCGCTCTTCGACATGGCCAACAAATACGCCGACTCGGCCGAGGCGGTCGCAGAAGCTTTCGACGACAAGAAGGAGCCCCGACAGAAAGACCAGAAGGCGAAAGCCGACAACGAGCCATGTCAAAACAGACCCGGCAGCCGTAAACGGAAGTCGGACAACGAGGTGGCTAACATGGAGCGCAGTCGGTCGCGGCCCCAGCGCAACAACGACTACCAGAAGGTCATGAGCGGGCCATGCCCCTTCCACCCCAAAGGAAAACACGCGGCCAAAGACTGCTATATGCTCAAGAAGTTCGCCTCCGAGCAAGCTTCATCGTCTGGCGCCGACAAGGAAAAAGAGAAACCAGACTCTGGTCCGGCTGATGACTTCCAAGATCCTCAAGCCGAGCTCAACCACATCTTCGGGGGCCCACTCGCGTACGAGTCCAAGCGCAAGCAAAAGCTTACAGCGCGCGACATCAACACAGTCTCCACGACCGACACCCCCCAATACCTGCGCTGGTCAGAGACGGCCATCACCTTCAACCGCGCAGATCACCCAGATCGGGTTTCCCACCCGGGACGCTATCCACTCGTCCTGGACCCGGTCGTCAAGAACATCAGGCTGAAGAAAACCCTCATCGACGAAGGTAGCACGCTCAATATCCTGTTCGCCAAGACTTTGGACGAGATGAAAGTTCCTCGTTCAGAACTACGACCGAGCACTGCGCCCTTCCATGGGATAATTCCCGGCCTATCATCAACTCCACTTGGGCAGATAGCCTTGCCAGTAACTTTCGGCACGCGGGATAATTACCGCACAGAAAACATCTGCTTCGAGGTCGCCGACTTCGAGACCGCGTACCACGCCATCCTCGGACGACCGGCACTCGCCAAATTCATGGCGGTACCACACTATACATACATGGTACTCAAGATGCCCGGACCAGCAGGAGTCCTCTCCCTCCGCAGCGACGTCAAGCAAGCCTTCACCTGCGACAAGGAGAGCTGCGAACTGGCCCAAACAAGGGAGGCGGCAGTCGGGCGCGACAACATCCGGCAAGCCATCACAACGGAAGTCGAGCGGGACCAAATCCCGGCGAAAAAAGCAGCAAAGTCAGGAATTTCAGTGGACTCCGACACGAAAAAGATCCCCCTGGACCCTTCCGACCCCTCCAAGACTGCCCTAGTCGGGACCGAACTCGACCCCAAATAGGAAGACGCGCTCGTCACCTTCCTCCAGGCCAACAAGAACATCTTCACGTGGAAACCGTCCGACATGCCGGGCGTACCAAGGGAGGTGATCGAGCACGCCCTAAACGTGAAGGCAGACGCCAAACCAGTCAAACAACGACTGTGACGCTTCGCTCAAGACCGTAAAGATGCTATCCGGGAGGAAATTACCAAGCTCCTCGCAGCCGGGTTCATCAAAGAGGTCTACCACCCGGACTGGCTGGCAAACCCAGTTCTGGTCCGGAAGAAAAACGGTAAATGGCGCATGTGCGTCGACTACACCGACCTCAACAAAGCGTGCCCCAAGGACCCATTCGGTCTTCCCCGGATAGATCAAGTGATTGATTCCACGGCAGGGTGCGACCTACTCAGTTTTCTCGACTGCTACTCGGGATATCATCAAATCAGCCTGAGGGAGGAAGACTGCTTGAAGACATCTTTCATCACACTGTTTGGAGCGTATTGCTATATCACAATGCCGTTCGGTCTGAAGAACGCAGGCGCAACCTATCAAAGGGCTATTCAGCGGTGTCTGCACACTCAGATCGGGCGCAACGTGGAAGCCTACGTCGACGATGTGGTGATCAAGACCAAGTCCAGAGAAGACCTCATCGCCGATTTGGAAGAAACCTTCCAAAACCTTCAAAGATTCAAGATGAAGTTGAACCTGGAAAAATGCGCCTTCGGAGTGCCATCCGGAAAGTTACTCGGCTTCATCGTCTTGCCCCGCGGCATCGAGCCCAACCCGGAGAAGGTCAACGCCATCAGGCACATGGCACCCCCGACTAATCTCAAAGACGTCCAGAAGCTGACAGGCTGCATGGCGGCACTCAGCCGGTTCATCTCCCTACTGGGCGAACAGGGTATGCCCTTCTTTAAGCTACTCAAAAAGGCTGACAACTTCCAATGGACTCCGGAAGCCCAGCGAGCCTTCGAACACTTCAAAGAATTCCTCACATCACCCCCCGTGTTGGCGTCACCTCTGCCCCAGGAACCGCTAATGCTATATTTGGTGGCAACAACACAGGTAGTCAGCACGGTGCTGGTAGTCGAGCGATCCGAACAGGGTCATGTCCAAAAAACACAACGACCAGTCTACTTTGTCAGCGAGGTCCTTGCCGATTCCAAAACAAGATACCCGCAGGTCCAGAAGCTGCTATACGGCCTACTTATAACAGTTCGGAAGCTGGTGCATTACTTTCAAGCACACCAAGTCACAGTGGTCATAGCATTTCCACTCGGGGACGTCCTTCACAACCGCGAGGCCACTGGCCGAATCGCTAAATGGGCACTCGAGTTGATGGCGTTCGACATCACCTTCCAGCCATGGACAGCAATCAAGTCTCAAGCTCTAGCCGACTTCGTTGCTGAGTGGACAGAAGTCCAACTCCCTACACCAACAGCAAAGCTAGAGTACTAGACAATGTACTTCGACGGTTCTCTACGGATCGGTGGCGCCGGGGCCGTAGTCGTATTGACGTCCCCCACGGGCAAAAAACTAAAGTACGTTCAACAAATCCACTTCCCGGCCTCCCACAACGTCGCCGAGTACGAGGCACTCCTTCACGGGCTCCGCATCGCAATATCACTCGGCATCCGTCGACTGGTTGCGCGCGGGGACTCTCAACTCGTGGTAAATCAAGTCATGAAAGACTGGACCTGCCTCGACGACACCATGGCGGCACACTGTCAGGAGGTCCGCAAGCTGGAAAACAAGTTCGACGGGCTGGAAATCACGCATGTCCTGCGCCAATACAACGACGCAGCAGACGAGCTGGCAAACATGGGATCCAAGCGCGAAGCGGTTCCAACCGGAATTTTCGTCGAGCAACTTATGGAGCCATCGGTCAAGAAGAAACCGGCACCAGAGCAGTCGGGAGTCGAGCCTACACCGACCACAGGCGAGGTGCTGCACATATGTCAAGACTGGAGGACTCCTGTTGTCAACTTCCTCCTCGACGACCAACTCCCAGAAGATCGCAGTCAAGCCGAGCAAATAAAACGTCGAAGCAAAAGCTTCCTGCTAGTCGGGAAAGACCTATACCGAAAAAGCGCATCCGGTGTCCTCATGCGCTGCGTCACCACCGAGCAGGGCAAGCAGATCCTGCACTCCATCCACTCGGGCATATGTGGCAACCACGCCGCATCCAGGACGTTAGTCGGAAAGGCCTACCGGCAGGGACTTTTCTGGCCTACAGCAGTAACAGACGCCAAAGACATCGTTCGCAAGTGCGAGGGCTGCCAGTTCTACGCAAGACAAACAAATCTTCCAGCCCAGGAACTCCAAACCATCCCCATCTCCTGGCCATTTGCAGCATGGGGGCTCGACATGGTCGGGCCATTCAAGAAAGCGCCAGGAGGATTCACGCATTTATTCGTCGCAGTGGATAAGTTCACCAAGTGGATTGAGGCTAAACCCGTTGCAACAATCACAGCGGCACGAGCTAAGGACTTCATCATGAGCATACTATACCGCTTTGGAGTCCCTAACCGCATCATCACCGACAACGGTACCCAATTCGCGGCAGGCATATTCCAAGATTTCTGTGACAACTTCGGCATCAAGATCTGCTACGCATCCGTGGCACACCCGCGGAGTAACGGGTAGGTCGAACGAGCCAACGGCATGGTCCTACAAGGCATCAAGGCCAGGATATTTGACCGACTACAACCATACGCGGGCCGGTGGGTGTAGGAACTCCCATCCATTCTCTGGTCCCTCAGAACCACGGTTAGTCGGGCAACAGGGCAATCCCCTTTCTTTCTGGTCTACGGTGCCGAGGCTATGCTACCTACCGAGTTACGGTTCGGCTCTCCACGAGCCCGGGCCTACTCGGAAGATGACTCCAACAATACCCGACTGGTCGAACTAGATCAGCTGGAAGAAGCCAGAGACACCGCAACCATCCAGTCGGCAAGGTACCTTCAAGGCCTACGTCGCTACCACAATCGCAATGTCCGTGGCCGCGCCTTTTTGGTCGGGGATCTCGTCCTGAGGAAAATACAAACCACCAAAGACAGGCACAAATTATCCCCAATCTGGGAAGGGCCGTTCATTATAGCCGAGGTCACGCGGCCAGGCGCCTACCGACTGAAGACCGAAGACGGCGTTCTCATCAACAACTCATGGAACATAGAACAGCTACGTCCTTTCTATACCTGAGTTCTATAATTTTCATGTGTACAGTTCCTCTGACTCACCACACTGCTTGTATCAACCGAGTAGTGAGTCGGGGGCTGCATGTATATATGTGCACTGTCAATAACATACGAGCTTATGTCACTTCGGTTATGAAGCCTTACCACGACCGTCACGTATGCCCGAGTACAGCCTCTTACTTCGGACGCTTTTAGCAGGTTCTGACAGCCTAACTCGGCGCATACTAGACGTTCAAGGAAAGCTAGTGACAACCGGACGAATAAGCATGGCGGCAGCGCACACATATTTACACATGCTTGTTCACACAAGCTTATATACTCCGACTACATAAACATGTTACCCCTGCAGACCCAGGTCTCGGGCAATTATCTCTGCAGTCGGCTTCGCCCGGGCGATCAGCTCTAGCGCCTCCTCTGGCGTCGTCTCTTCAGCAAACCCCTCCCCGATGGCTTCGATATCCGCCCTAGGGTACAAGGATTTGGTCATCGCCAGGGCATGGGCCACGCCGGCGACAACATGCTCGTCCGGGTACCTTTTCAGGGCGCTCGGTGCATCCTCAAGACGCCCCATTATCTGAGGGATTCTGCTGCAGCTGGTCCCTACCGGGCGGGGGTCTATGTGGTCAAGGAGCCCTTTCACGGACCCGACGAGGGCTTCCCGTGACTCCCTGATCAGCCTTATCTCCTCCGTGTAGAACTGGTACTGGGCCTGGACATTGGTCCTCATAACTGCCCAGATCCGCCGGCAAGTAAACTTGTCAGAATCGGCTACACACAGGATAACTAACGGATTGGCTAAGATCACAACCGGGTTGAGGACTTACTTTCGTAGTCGGCCTCCCACCCGGCCACAGTCTTCTCCAGTTCGGCCTTCTCCTTGCCGAGCTTGACGATGGCCTCGTCCAACTCAGACTTTTCCCGCTCAAGCTCGACATTGGCCTTTGTCAGGTCGGCCCTGGCCCTCTCAAGCTCGGCCTTGGCTCCTTCGGCCTCCTCCAGCTGTGACTCCCTCGCTGTTCGGGTCTTCAACTCTGCTTCAAGGTCTGCACCACAAGATAGCCAAGAGCTCAACCGAGCAGTCATGACATAACTGGGCAATCAGGAACAACGCAGCTGGTTGAACGTACTAACGATTCGGTCGGGGAGATACACTCGAGGATTTTACCTCTGATTTTTCCGGCCTGAGCCCAGGTCTCCGCCCTGAGCTGATCGACGCCGCTCCTCAGCCAGGCCTCCCTCCCCGCATGACGTGCCTCCAACTCGGCTTTCAATGCCCGAAGCTGCTCCAATTCTGCGAGATGGGGAGCCATCTCGACCAAGATCTCCGACATCGCCTCATTGCGGTCAACAAGCTTCTGCTCGGGATGAAAGACAAATCAAGGATGGAGTCAGGCACCGAGACACAGCGATTACCAGAACTTTACTACAAGACTCATACCGCGACCCCCTGCGACCCGCTGATGGCGGCACGAAGCAAGCTTTCGCGCTCTCTCCTAGCGGCGACCTCGTCAAGCCTAAAGCTTTTCGCGGCCCCGTCGGGAGTCGTCCAAGTGAAGGTCCGGGGCATCACACGCGGGGGAGCTTCGATCCGAGGCAGATGTGGGATCTCTGGCGGTGGCGGTAACGGCGACGACAGCGACGATGGCGACGGCGACGACCACAACGGCGATGGGGTTCTAGCCTCAGCGCCATCATCCCCCGCAACCTCAGGGACCGGCTCGGGGGCTCTGTCCGCGGCTTCTGCAACGAGCGGCGCCTCGGGGGCGGGGACCCCAGACTCGACAGCCGTTTCTGGGTCAGGTGGCGGCGGCGACCCTGAAATTGAGGCCGTCCCGGTCTCGACGACCAGGTTGGTTACCGGCTCGACGGGAGTGTTCGCGGACACTGGCTTGGTCGGGGCGGGCTCCTCAAGCGGAGCGGTTGGGTCGAACTCCTTGAGGTCGATATCGGCGCGCTTCCTGCACGACGGAGCAGAACACCAAGATATTACTTCGACACACAAAGACTTCGGAAGACCCGGAACAGCATACCTCTTGGAGAACTTCAGCTTCTTGCCGGGCGGCCTGCTCCCCGGCGCGGTGCTAGCTCCGGCGGTCGGCCCAGTCGGCGCCTCAGTCGGCGGAGGCGTATCAACCCGAGTCGGCTCCGACTCCGGTATGGTCGGCTCGGGCGCTTCCGCCCCGAGTGGCGTCTCCCCTGACCGGACCCTCGGCGGCGCCGCGGCCGGGCTAGACAACGTCGCGCCCAAACTCGCAGATCTCAACCTGGGACTTGATCGCGTGGGTGTTGTGGCTGCGGTATCCTTTATCTTCAAGCTTCCGCTCACGGCTCGCGCCGTCATGGCCCCCTCGCCCCGATATAAAATCGGCTTCTTCCCGGCTCTCTTAGAGTCGGGTTGGGCAGCTGAGGGGCTCCTCGGCCTCTTCTTCGACGCGACAGCCGACAAAGGACGGGAGTCTTCATCAAACTCTTCATGCCACTACGAGTGGGTCAACCAAATACATCACCGCATGCCGAACAGCTACGGTCCCATGAGCATTCATCATAGAGGAAGGAAAAGGCTACCTTCGTCCGCGGCCGAATGAAGCTATACGCCGTAACTCGGCGCTTATCGTCCTCGGTCGCGATCACCCCTTCAGAGAAGTAGCCGAACAGGGTCGCGGTCACCGCCCCCTTGTCCGCCGACTTGTTGCTCACTCAGTCAGGATCATTTTTACCTTTGAAGGCCCAGCCAAATGAACTTCTAAGCTTCAGCGGCTGAACGTGCCTCGTCAGGAAGCGACGAGCCACCCAAGGACCTGTCAAGCCAGCCTTCTTGAGGTCATCTATCTTCGACAACAGTAGATGCGCCTGGCCCATTTCTTCAAAAGTTGGCTCTGCAGACCAGCTTGGCAGTACCGTCGGTGGCAAACCAGTAAATGGCCGCAAGGTGGGGGCCAAATCGGTGCAATAGAACCACTCCTTGTGCCAGCCCTTCAAGGAAGACTTCAAGGGCAAATCAAGATACGTTCTCTTCCCATCTCTCCTCAGTTGAAGACCGGCCCCTCCAATCACATTGATATTGCTCTTCGAGGGCTGAGGCTTGATATGGAACAGATGTCGAAAGAGGATGAAGTGGGGTTCGACACCCAAGAAGCATTCGCAAAGAGTGACAAATATAGAGATCTGAAGAATAGAGTTGGGGTTCAGGTGTACCAACTCTAGCCCGTAGAAGTCGAGAACGCGGCGGAAGAAATCAGAAGACAGAAGACACAAGCCTCGATCGAAAAAAGAGGCAAAGACTACCGTTTCGCCGGGTTGGGGATTCGGGCTCGACTCATCCCTGGCCGGCCGCCAGCGAATCACCTCTCGGCTGGGTAACTTCAGTTCACCATCCAGCCGCTTCAGCTTCACCGAGCCGCAATCCGACACCGGCCAAGGACTTCCCGGCGCCCCCGCAAGATCCGAAGCCTTCGGCATGACTGGAGGCGGTGAGATTTGGGGAAAAGCAAATCGGGGGCTTGGAGCATACCGAAGGATTAAGATCGCCCGAGTTCGGGTGGGGAAGAGCAGCAGCTAACCCTAGCCGGGCAGGAGGCGGAAAGTTGGGCGCGAAGGTGGAAGATGAAGAGATTGGCTGCTTTGGGGAAGACGACGGAATCTTTTTCTCTCTCCCCGTCTTTTTATAGAACCGATGCCGACTAAACGGGCTTGGGCCTACACAGTCCGCACTGGGCCAGCAAGATATGAGTTCCTACAGTAGCATGCTCCATGTGGGTCTCCTGCAGGCTGAGTTGAAACCATAGTGCTGGTGCTGCTAATAGGAGCCGATGAGGTAAACAGATACGTTTCATAAGAGCCTTATTGCTAAACATATATATTTGGGTATCTGTTTTATCCACCAGGTCTCGAGGATATATCCTTACAAGGATCACAAGCTGATCTTCATTAAAATTGGGGATGCAGATATCTTACTTGGGTACACCTAACCACGCCGTGGATTTATTTTCCTAAAGTGGTACTAGGCCTACATGCGTGGCCATCGGTTGCCATGAGCAACGTGTTACCTGCTGACATGATGCGGAAGAGTCTAACTCTCGAGTAGTGCACTACTCAGGAGAGACTATAAATATCCATTCCCGCTGACATGATGCGGAGGAGTCTAACTTTTGAGTGGGACGCCACTCGGAAAAGACTATAAACCTCTTTTTTCAGCTGACATAACACTGAAGAGTCCCATATACGAGTAGCATCCTACTCGGCAAGACTATAAAACTTATCCCAGTTGACATGATACCGAAGAGTCACAAATACTTGTAGTAATTTACTCGGGAAAAGACTTTCAGGTTAAAGGTCTTTGACTTTATGGTTAATTGCCTTCACAATTAAGCACAAAGTCGGGGGCTACACCTAATAGGTGCGCCTATTCGGCGCACACTATTCATATATCTACATGAAGCCCTTCATAGCCTCGTTGCCAGCTTACATGAAGCGGGACTCGGGAGAAGACTTACTCGGACAAAGAGTACTCGGGCGCACTGCACTCGGGCAACCTTCACCGTGGAGGGTGGGCACTCGGCATCAGCTGTGACTCAACTATGAAGGTCTCAGGGGCTACTGTGGAGGCCATGGGCCCCGGGTACCTCATTACCAGTACATGGGCCACTCGGATAGAGGATGGGCCAAACCATGTAATTAGGGATAGGATAGCACCCGGCAGGCTATGCCTTGTATGATAAGGAAACATAGTCTCAGTTGGGTAGGACTCTATCTCTAAGAAGAAAATCCCTTGGTCGTATCCGACTGGGATCCTTATCATGTATCCCTGTCCCCTAGTATATAAAGGGAGGCAGGGCGCCTCTCAAGGCAAGGACAACAAGAGCTACAGATCATCGATCTCCATATACCTCAGAGGAATAACACCTCCACTGGACGTAGGGTATTACCTCATCTTGAGGGCCTGAACCAGTATAATTCTCTTGTGTTCCTCTGCAATCCGCCGAATTCACCTTCGCCGAGTAGCCCCATAGTTTTATTGCCGGTGCAAAGCATCGACAAAGATACAATCAAATTTTTATGGCAGAAGAAGATATACATAAGACTGCGTTTTGATGTCCTGGAGCTATCGGCTTATATGAGTGGGTAGTGATGACGTTTGGGTTAAAAAGTGCCGGTGTGACATATCAGAGGGCGATGAATTATATATTTCATGATCTCATTGGCTTATTAGTGGAAATTTACTTCGATGATGTGGTGGTTAAATACAAGAGTGATGAAAGCCATATAGCTGATTTGCGAAAAGTGCTGGAAAGGGCAAAGAAATACGGACTAAGGATGAATCCCAATAAATGCGCTTTTGGTGTATCAGCTGGGCAGTTTTTGGGTTTCGTGGTTCATGAGCGAGGAATCGAAGTTAGTCAACGGAGCATCAGAGCCATCAAGAATACAGAACCACCAATTAACAAGACAAAGCTACAGTCGTTGATCGGCAAGATTAATTTTGTAAGGAGATTCATATCAAATTTGTCAGGAAGGATTGAGCCTTTTACTCCGTTGTTGAAATTGAAAGCCGATCAAGAGTTTTTGCGGGGGGCAGAACAACAGAAGGCATTTGATGAAATTAAGAGTTATTTAAGTTATGCGCCTGTTTTGATTCCGCCGCAGAAAGGAGTGCCATTCAAGTTATACTTATCGGCCGATGAAAAATCCGTTGGGTCTGTTTTGATACAGGAATTTGAAGGGAAGGAGCGAGTTGTGTTCTATCTAAGTAGAAGGCTTTTGGATGCTGAAACAAGATATCCTGCGGTGGAGAAGTTACGCCTTTGCTATATTTCTCATGTACGAAGTGAAGACATTACATCCTATCGGCTGAGTGTACGGTGGTTTGCAAGACCGATGTGGTAAAATACATGTTGTCGGCTCCAGTCATAAAAGGGTGAGTTGGTAAATGGATTTTTGCCTTGACAGAATATGACTTAAGATATGAGTTGGCTAAAGCGATCAAGGGACAGGCAATAGCCGATTTGATTGTGCAACACAGAGTTCATGAAAATTATGTGGAGCCGATCCCGTGGATTTTATTTTTCGATGGATCGGTTTGCAAGCATGGATCTGGTATCGGATTGTTCATCGTATTGCCTCGGGGGGCAAGCTTTGAATTTGCTTTTACAATTAAACCCTATCGGACCAACAATCAAGCGAAATACGAGGCTGTGCTAAAAGGACTTCAGCTTTTAAAGGAGATCAGGGCTGATATCATAGAGATTGTGAAGGACCGAAACAGGCGACCAGAGGGGGGGGGGTGAATGGGAGCCTATAAAAATTTCTTTCAAAAAGAAACTCGGCCTATGTCCCAAATTTCAACCCAACGCCCCTCTCAATCAATCGTCAAGATTACTTACCCCAACTAGTGGTGTAATAATCTTAGGAACGATTAAACAAGTTCTCCAAGCCGGCAGAAGCAAAAATAATTAAGACAGCTCAAAACTGCCCTGTAAAGAATTCCTCAAACACCTTGCGTGCAGTAGCGACAACAGCAGCTTGCTGGTGGCCGGCAAATAGCAGGTGCTGAACTCCCGTCCTGGCGTGCTCGACCAGCAGCAGCAGGGAACGGCAACGACACCCAGCGGACAGCAGAAACTTGACTCCGCGACGGCGCGCGTGAGGTCACTGGCGGCAGACAGTAGGAAAAGTAGATGCAAACAAAAAGAACAGAAAAGTAGATGCAAACAAAAAAGAACAATTCACCAAGATGAATGATTAACTCCAGTAATTGTTCTACAGAACTGCATCTAGCCTCCGCCCGATCGTCCTCCCTCTCTTGATTGGAGAGATCAATAAAAATCTCTCTCTAGACTTGAAGACCTAGGCTAGATCGAGAGAGAAGGTGTGTTCCCTGGAACCCTAGGCACGGGTACCCTAGGCCTTCTCCTTACCGAGTTTGACAACGGCCTTCTCCAACTCGGACTTCTCCCGGTCAAGCTCGGTGTTGGCCTTTGTCAGGTCGGCCCTGACCTTCTCAAGCTCGGCCTTGGCTTCTTCGGCCTCCTTCAGTTGCGATTCCCTCTCTGTTCGGGTCTTTAACTCCCCTTCGAGGTCTGCACCACAGATTAGCCAAGAGCTCAACCCTGCAGTCATGACACAACTGGGCAGTCGGGAACAACGCAGCTGGATGAATACATCAACGGCTCAGTCGGGAAGATATACTCGAGGATTTTACCTCTGACCTTCCCGGCTAGGGCCCATGTCTCCGCCCTGAGCTGATCGGCGCCACTCTTCAGCCAGGCCTCCCTGCCCGCACGACGCGCCTCCATCTCGGCTTTCAACGCCCGAAGCTGCTCCAATTCTGCGAGGTGGGGAGCCATCTCGACCAAGATCTCCGTCATCGCCTCATTGCGGTCAACAAGCTTCTGCTCAGGATAAAAGACGAATCAAGGACGGAGTCGGGCGTCAAAACACGAAGATTACTAGAGCTTTACTACAAGACTCATACCGCAACCCCCTGCGACCCGCTGATGGCGGCGCGAAGCAGGCTTTCGCGCTCTCTCCTTGCGACGACTTCATCAAGCCTAAAGCTTTTCGCTGTACCGTCGCGAGTCGTCCATGTGAAGGTCCGGGGCATCACGCGTGGAGGAGCTTCGATCCGAGGTAGATGTGGGATCTCTGGCGGCGGCGGCAATGGCGACGACAACGGCGACAATGACGGCGACGACCACAACGGCGATGGGGTCCTAGCCTCGGCGCCATCATCCCCCGCGACCTCAGGGACCGGCTCGGGGGCTCTGTCCGCGGCTTCCGCGATGAGCGGCACCTCGGGGGCTTGGACCTCAGTCCCAGCAGCCGCCTCTTGGTCAGGTGGCGGCAGCGACCCTGTAGTCGGGGCCACCTTGGTCTCGGCGACCGGGTTGGCTGCCGGCTCAACAGGTGTGTTCGCGGCCGCTGGCTCGGCTGGGGCAGGCTCATCAAGCGGAGCGGTCGGGTCGAACTCCTTGAGGTCAATATCGGCCCGTTTCCTGCACGACAAAGCAGGATAGCAAGACATTACTTCGACACACAAAGACTTCAGAAGTCCCGGAGCAGCGTACCTCTTGGAGAACTTCAGCTTCTTGCCGGGCGACCTGCTCCCCGGTGGAACGCTAGCTCCGGCAGTCGGCCCGGTCGGCGTCACAGTCGGCGGAGGCGTATCAACCCGAGTCGGCTCTGACTCCGGTATGGTCGGCTCGGGCGCCTTCGCCCCAGGCGGCGTCTCCTCTCGCTGGACCCTCGGTGGTGCCACGGCCGGGCTCGACAACGTCGCACTGAAACCCGCAGATCTCAATCGGGGACTTGTTTGCGTGGGTGTTGTGGCAGCAGCGTCCTTTATCTTCAAGCTTCCGCTCACGGCGCGCGCCGTCATAGCCCCCTTGCCCCGATATAAAATTGGTTTCTTCCCTGCTCTCTTAGAGTCAGGTTGGGCAGCAGAGGGGCTCCTCGGCCTCTTCTTCGACGTGACAGCCAACAAAGGACGGGAGTCTTCATCAAATTCTTCATGCCACTACAAGTGAGTCAACCAAATACATCACGCCATGATGAACAGCTACGGTCCCATGAGCATTCATCACAGAGGAAGGTTAAAGGTTACCTTGGTTCGAGGCCGAATAAAGCTATAAGCCGCAATCCGGCGCTTATCGTCCTCGGTCGCGATCACCCCTTCAGAGAAATAGCCGAACAGGGTCGCAGTCACCTCCTTCTTGTCCGCCGACTCGTTGCTCACGCGGTCAGGATCATATTTACCTTTGAAGTCCCAGCCGAATGAGCTCCTAAGCTTCAGCGGCTGAACGCGCCTTGTCAGAAAGCGACAAGCCACCCAAGGACCTGTCAAGCCGGCCCTCTTGAGGTCATCTAATTTCGACAACAACATATGTGCCTGGCCCAGTTCTTCAAAGGTCGGCTCTGCGGACCAGTTCGGCAACACCATCGGCGGCATACCAGTAAACGGGCGCAGGGAAGGAGCTAGATCGGCGCAATAAAACCACTCCTTGTGCCAGCCCTTCAGAGAAGATTTCAAGGGCAAATAGAGATACGTTTTCTTCCCATCGCTCCTCAGTTGAAGACCGGCCCCTCCAATCACATTGACATTGCTCTTCGAGGGCTGAGGCTTGATATGGAATAGATGTCGGAAGAGAATGAAGTGGGGTTCAACACCCAAGAAGCATTCGCAAAGAGTGACAAATATAGAAATCTGAAGAATAGAGTTGGGGTTCAGATGCACCAACTCCATCCCGTAGAAGTCGAGGATGCGGCGGAAGAAATCAGAAGACGGGAGACACAAGCCTCGATCAAAAAAAGAGGCAAAGACTACCGTTTCTCCGGGACGGGGATTCGGGCTCGACTCATCCCTGGCCGGCCGCCAGCGAATCACCTCTCGACTGGGCAACTTCAGTTCACCCTCTAGTCGCTTCAGCTTCACCGAGCCACAATCTGACACCGGCCAAGGACTTCCCGGCGCCCCCGCGAGATCCGAAGCTTTCGGCATGACTGAAGGCGATGAGATTTGGGGGAAAGCAAATCGGGGGCTTGGGACAAACGGGGAGGATTAAAATCGCCCGAGTTCGGGTGGGGAATAGCAGCAGCTAACCCTAGCCGGGCGGGAGGCGAAAAGTTGGGCGCGAAGGTGGAAGATGAAGAGATTGGCTGATTTGGGGAAGACGACGGAATCTTTTTTCTCTCTCCCCGTCTTTTTGTAGAGCCGATGCCGACTAAATGGGCTTGGGCCTACACAGTCCGCACTGGGCCAGCAAGATATGAGTTCCTTCAGTAGCATGCTCCATGTGGGCCGCCTGCAGGCTGAGTTGAAATTATAGTGCTGGTGCTGCTAACAGGAGCCGATGAGGTAAACGGATAAGCTTCATGAGGGCCTTACTGCTAAACATATATGTTTGGATATCTGTTTTATTCACCAGGTCTTGAGGATACATCCATGTAAGGATCGCAAGTTGGTCTTCATTAAAATTGGAGATGCAGGTATCTTTCTCGAGTACACCTAACCACGCCATGGATTTATTTTCATAAAGTGGTACTCGGCCTACACGCGTGGCCATCAGCTGCCATGAGCAACATTTTACCCGCTGACATGATGCAGAAGAGTCTAACTTTCGAGTAGTGCACTACTCGGGAGAGACTATAAATATCTTTTTCCCACTGACATGATGCGGAGGAGTCTAACTTTTGAGTGGGACGCCACTCGGAAAAGACTATAAACCCCTTTTTTCAGCTGACATGACGCTGAAGAGTCCCATAAACGAGTAGCATCTTACTCGGCAAGACTACAAATTTATATTCCGACTGACATGAAGTCGAAGAGTCCGGCATGAGTAGTCTTCTACTCGGCAAGACTATAAAGTTTATTCCGGTTGACATGATACCGGTCACAAATACCCGTAGTAATCTACTCGGGAAAGACTTCCAGGTTAAAGATCTTTGACTTTACGTTTAATTGTCTTCACAATTAAGCACAAAGTCGGGGGCTACACCTAATAGGTGCGCCTATTTGGCGCACACTATTCATATATTTACATGAAGCCCTTCATAGCCTCGCTGCCAGCTAACATAAAACAGGACTCGGGAGGAGACTTACTCGGACAAAGAGTACTCGGGCGCACCGCACTCGGGCAACCTTCACCGTGGAGGATGAGCACTCAGCATCAGCTGTGACTCAACTATGAAGGTCTCAGGGGCTACTGTGGAGGCCATGGGCCCCGGGGTACCTCATTACCAATACATGGGCCACTCGGATAGAGGATGGGCCAGACCATGTAGTTAGAGATAGGATAGCACCCGGCAGGCTGTACCTTGTATAATAAGGAAACATAGTCTTAGTCGGATAGGATTCTATCTCTAAGAAGGAAATTCCTTGGTCGTATCCGACTGGGATCCTTATCATGTACCCCTGTCCCCTAGTATATAAAGGGAGGCAGGGCGCCCCTCAGGGCAAGCACAACAAGAGCAACCAGATCATCGATCTCCATATACCTCAGAGGAATAACACCTCAACTGGACGTAGGGTATTACCTCACCTTGAGGGCCTGAACCAGTATAATTCTCTTGTGTTCCTCTGCAGTCCACTGAATTCACCCTCGCCGAGTAGCCCCATAGTTTTATTGCCGGTGCAAAGCATCGACACCTAGAGAGCAAAATTTAGAAGCTAATGATCTTGCACAAATTGCTTCGGGTTATCGGCTGAATAGACAGATTGAGGTTGAAATAGCTGATGGTGATATTCAGGATAAAGCCGATGATTGGAGACAGGAAATAATTGATTATTTACAAAATCCGTCGCAATCGGTTTCTAGGAAACTTCGGTATAAAACTACTAAGTATGTGTTGCTTGATGGAGAATTATATTATCGGACTTTTGAAGGAGTTCTCCTGAGATGCCTAAATTTAGAAGAAGCCAAAGTGGTTATGTGCGAAGTGCATGAGGGTGTTTGTGGAACTCATCAATCGGCTCATAAGATGAAGTGGATATTGAGAAGAGTAGGATATTTTTGGCTAACAATGTTGGAGGATTGCTTCAAAATTATAAGGGATGTCAAGATTGCCAGAAGTTTGGAAATATACAGCGAGCACCAGCATCGGCTATGAATCCTATCATTAAACCGTGGCCATTCAGAGGATGGGGAATTGATATGATCGGCCAGGTTTATCCTCCGTCAAGTAAAGGACATAAATTCATATTGGCAGCAACAGATTATTTTACAAAATGGGTGGAAGCAATTCCTTTGAAGAAAGTCACGTCCAAAGATGCGATTGAGTTTGTAAAAGAGCATATAATTTATTGGTTTGAAATTCCTCAGACGATAACTACCGATTAGAGATCTATTTTCGTGTCCGATGAGTTTCAACAATTTGCTGCTAGTATGGGAATTGAGTTATTGAATTCGTCACCTTATTATGCTCAAGCTAATGGACAGGCAGAAGCTTCGAATAAGAGTCTAATCAAATTAATTAAGCAGAAGATTGATGAACAGCCACGAAGATGGCATACTACATTGGCCGATTCATTATGGGCCTATCGGATGGCATGTCATGGGTCTACTCGGGTGCCACCATACCAATTGGTATATGGACATGAAGCAGTTTTGCCCTGGGAGACTAACATCGGTTCTAGGAGAATTTCTTTACAAAATCAATTAACAGCCGATGATTATTATAATTTGATGACAGATGAACTCGAGGATTTGGCTCAGAATCGGTTGAGGGCGCTGGAAAGGATCAGGGAAAATAAAGGTAGGGTGGCTAGGTATTATAACAAAAAGGTGATGAATAAATCGTTTACTGAGGGAGATCTTGTATGGAAGTTAATTTTGCCGATTGGGTCCAGAGATAGTAAATTCGGAAAGTGGTCGCCTAATTGGGAAGGGCCCTATCGGATTAGTCGTTGTGTGCCTGGCAATGCCTATATATTGGAAGATCTTGAGGGGGCAGAGTTTGCTAAAGCACTTAATGGGAAATATCTCAAGAAGTATTATCCGAGCGTTTGGATCAACTCCTGAATCGGTTGAATGCGGCTGATTTCTAAAATAGTTCAAAGCGAAAGCCGATGTTGTTACATCGCCTAAAGATAGCCGATATCAATTGGTATCGCCTTTAGATAAAACAAATAAAAATATTATCAAGCGAAGATGGAATGAGATGAATAAGAGAGCTGGTTAGATTATATTACAGCAAAAGACTATCGGCATGTTCCAGAGCAACATCAAGGTCATCAATGTTAAAGTTTTACAAGAATTTCTGGATTGTTTCAATCGCGTGTAGACGAATCTGATCAATCTTGTCAATGGTTTGGATGTCGTCTTCATCGGAGCTTGGAATGGTCTTTAAGCTCTTGCGCCGATGAACGACTTGGCGTACTACTGCTGCAACTTTGGATTCTTGTTCTTGTATTGCTTGTGGCAAGCCGATGAGCTGAGATTTTGTGATTTCAATGTCCTTGCGGATTCTTTCAAGCTCTGCCAGCAGATCGGCTTATTTTTCCTCTAGTTGATCTAGTTTAGCTTGGGTTTCTTGAGGGGCGGCTGCCATATCATCAAGCTTTTTGTTTTCAGATTGAGCGGACAGCCGATCATCTTGGATGCGTTGAGCTAGAACCTTTTGCTCGGCGCGATCGGCTATGCATTGCCTGGTCTTGATCAGCTAAAATCTATTGGATTCTAAATAAGCAGCAGGAGTCAGGGCATCAATGAGTTCGTCAGGCAGATATTGTTCAATCTCAGAAAATCTTGCCCGGATTGGCCCACAATCTTCTACCAGCGCGTCTATTGGGGTTTCCAGTCGACGGGTAATATCCAGCAAATGTTCACGCACATCAGATGGAAGGGATGGTCTGGTCATCGCGCTGGTGATTGCCTCTTCGTCAGTCTCCAGGTACTTGCCGATGTCGAAGGAGAACAGGTCGGCTAAGGACTGCAAATCGGCATCGGTAAGTAAACGGATTATGGATGAATAAGTTAACACAAATGAGTACCTGAGGGGGGACAGCGGCGGCTTGAGGAGTGACATCGGCATCAGATGGATAAGTAAGATGCTCTTTGGGACGGCTGACGTCTAGCGCTGAAGTAGGAGGAACGGCCTCAATATCGGCTTGGGGGCTAGGCGCTGGAGTTGGAACTACTAGGGAGGTCATCGGCTCGATAAGGACGTCGGGTGAGGCTTGAGTTTCAGGAGCCAATGACTCAAACTGAAAATAAGATTGATAATGAAAAGACGAAAGAAAGAGACAAATAATGTTAAGAATTAGCGCATACCCGCGGGGATGAAGGAGCCGATGTTGCTTCAGTAGCAGGCCGCACTGTAACCACGACATCGGTGCTAGTTTTTTGCCTCTTTTGGGAAGGGCGAGACTCCAACTTCTTGTGTTTTGGCCCTATTGGCCGTGGAGCTCGGAGAAGAGATGATGGAGGGGGAGCGCCATGCCCCAAGTGTGGATTGGCCGATGGTGGTTGATATATGATCGGCCGACCACTGGTGCTTGTTGTTGGCGGTTCCTTGTCGTCAGCCTGCAAGATGAGATTATAAGAGATATGATCGGAGGCAATGACTAAGGATTGTGGGATGTTACCTCTTCATCAGATTCGACATAGTCGGGGTTGAGGCGAGAATAGTATTGGATGGCCGATAAGTTGAACAAGTGTTTCCTCCATTCTGACCACCATTGGGAAAAAAGCCTTGTATTGGCAGTGCATGTCTCCACCCTGGTGGCAGCGCCCAAAGGCAGAGATTCTGTTAGCATCCGCAGCCGATCGTACTCTAGAGCACTATTTACATTACCCCGGGTCTGAAGTTTATCAGTAAAGAACAGGCCGATTGGGAGTTGCCCGAGGCCGAGCTGGCGAGAACCAACCGATGGATGATAAAACTCGTATGACGGTTGTTGTGATCGGCCTTGAGAGAAGCCAGTCGGCAGAGGGCAAGGGGTAATTGCCGATAGAAATATGGTCTTGGATTCTTCGTCGGCCAAAGCATCAAGATGATAGAATTTGGAAGGCATCTTGAATGATGCTGCATCATCATATGCAAACCAGAGTGTGGCCTCCCTGGTGAAAACATAATAAAAACCTTTGAACCATTGGCTGAGTCCGACAGGAGTCATTTTGCAGCCAGGCAGGGCCGATCAGCTTCGCCCATAGAGATGCATCGGTGGTGGCTGGGTTCCTGTTCCTTTGGGTGATCGGCTGGGAAAGTGAAATTGAGGAAGGAAGTCCTGGGGATCGCCTTGGATGTATAGACGTTGAGCCATAATTGCACAAACCACCAAGGACCCCCAATATGGCTGACTGGTTGGCCGGCCGATAGCTTGATTGCCACTTGATGAAGCAGTTGATAGGTGGCGCCGAGAAGATATTGCCCCAGGGGGATTTGTCTCCGATCAGCCAGGCATTCTGCCAAGCACTGCATATTGGTTGTTGGGCCGAGGGTTGCACCAACAAAAACAAATCGTTCTAACCACAAGTTCAAGAAAGCAACATGTTCCCGATCGTCAACTGGCCCAGTCACCTTGTTGTGAATTGATATGTACTTGATCCAACCACCAATATTCTTCGTCTGTAGCCGATGAGTGGGCTTGAATTGGAGGTTGAAAGGGTTGATATAACTTGTCGTGTTGAGGCAGGTGAGCATAGTTATGTCCATCAAAGTTGGGGTCATCGGCCCATGTCCAAATAGGAAGGCGTTGAGGGCATCTGACCAAAAGTACGAAGCTGATGTGGGCAAAGGTTCATTTTCTCCATCTTGGTTAGTGAAAGATTGATGCAATGGCCAATATCTGCTTCTTCCTAGAGAGTTTTCTTTATAGCCGATATTCTGAGATACTAGTTCTTCCACCCGGGGAGCTTGCTAGGCCAAGATCTGAAACTATTGGTCCAATTGCTAGCTAGCATGGAGGAGTTCTTGAAGGGAATGCGTTGGGTTTTGGCATTGATGAAGTCTGTGGGATCTTCGCTACCCATGGGACCGTGATAGAAGAAATTTGGAGGATCGGCGGCCGGGATCAAAATTTGGCTTCTAAGGTTCTACAGTAAACAAGAACACGACGAAGAACGGGTGAAGAATGTAGCAGATTTAATTTATCTAGGTTACGAAGCAGAAAGAGTGATCAGACAAGAGGGTTACCTCTGGGATAGCGGTTGCTGAAGCCATTGCGGAAGAAGAGAATGAACGAAGGCCGGTGGTGAGGAAGAAGATCACAGCGGTTCGCCTCGGTTCGCCGTAGTTCGTCGAGGTCTCGGAAGAAGCGAGAGGGCTCTGGTGATGTGAAAGCATAAACAAAGGAGGCTAGGAAGGCAAAGCGGTTTATAGAGGAATGATGACCGGGCGGGAATCGAGGCCGTTGGCACTGTTTCAAACAATTAAGGAAAGTGGACTACCTTGGGCCACCTCGGTGTGAAGGGAATCTGAAAGCCCAGATGAGACAATTTCGAAGTCTTATGAAAAACTCCGAAATTGGGGGGCATGTGTTAACGCCAAAATTTGGTATGGTTCTTTATCAGATTCGGTTAAGGAGTAAATCACAGTTAACTGACAGAAATTAATCCAGAAGAAACCGAGTTTGGGAAGGGATCATGAAGACCACGGAAAGGCAGATAATATCGTATCTATTAATTAGGCAATGTTAATATTTTTCCTTTTAAGAAACCTGATCTCGTGTCCGATCAGGTCTTATTAGTAACTTTCCTTCTGTAATTAGGAAATCATGTGTCGTGTCCAATAAGGACTTGTATCAACTCGGGGTATAAATACGTATGCCCGGGGACCTTGTAAATAATCATAGAGATCAATACAAATTCGGCGCATCGCCACCCTTTTCGATGGGTTCTTGCTTCTCGAGCCGGGCTGCATCAGTTAAGTTCGACCTCTTGCGAGAGGGTAAGTCTCATTACTCCGACTATCGTATCGGCTAGGACATCCTCGGTTATGTCCGATATTCTAGCTGATCTATGGTAGTCAGCTTACCATGATATATCTGTTCTGTCTACGACTGCATCAGTTAAGTTTGATCTCTTAGGCCGAGTAGGTATATCACATCACGCGTGCATAGATTTTATCAGCTTACTGGGTGTAATTTATCATCAGTTTGTGCTGCATCGGTTTGGTCCGACCTACTAAACTACCTGTGATAAGTTATTCCTGCTAGGTTGATGGATTTTATGCAAGCGTCTTATCGGGATGTATAGCCGATAAGTTATCATATAGTACATCACGATTGCATTAGATCTATTGGCTCACCGAGGTTTTTTTATCATCATTGGTCTGTGCTGCATCGGTTAGGTCCGACCTACTACACTGGTGGTAATAATTTTATCCTTGTTAAGCCGATGGGTGCCTATGCAATGTTTTATCGAAGTGTTTAGCGATAAGTATCTTTTATTAAATAAAGCCGACTGCTTTGTTTAATTGTTATTTTGTTTATCTGCATTGTTATCGCAGTCAGCTGGAGGGTAGCTAATTGGTTTATTTACTTTGCATATTTATTGTCACAGCCCTAAATCTAAACTAAGGTAATTAGTATTAAGCCCTAGCTAATCCTTTGCTTTGTGCTAGTTGTCACTTCCCAAGTTCTATATATCTAAAAATCCTACAAAAATTCCTAAACATGTCAGGTGATGTGAGTAAGCCCCTGTAAATTTTACATAATTTTATCACTTCAATAAATACTTCAACGAAATCCCTCAAATCAGCAGAGCTAGGAAGCTAGCTGAAATAAATTAGTTTACTTCTAAAATTCACCACATGAAAATGAAGACTAATTAGACAGAGCCCTTTTTGCCAAAGTGTGTGCCAACATGAACCCTATCATCAGGAATTTTGGATTAATTTATCCCCCAAAGAAAACACATAAAATGATAAGATCAAGGCACTAAATGAACTAAACTGCAGAAAGACTGGATTAGTATGCCTACTTTGCTTTTTCACCAGAGATGAACCAGACCTCTTCTAGCAACGATTTTTGGTCAGCAGGTTAGACACATCTTTCTTTACCTCCAGTAATTTTCCCATGAATTATGCTCCTCATTAACTCAGTGAAACAGTAATGCAAAGACTGCCTGCTTGACAGCTAGCAAAACTTAGTTTCTGGAGATTTCTCCTCTCTCAAGTCACTGACCAGTGGGACCCACGAGACCTGGCCCACTTGTCAGCCATAGCATAGCATGGGAAAGTGTAATGCACCCAGAAATTCACCCATACTCCTCTCTTCTCCCTAGAAACTATCTTCAAGGACCCACAAGTCATACACTAAAGCTAACCAAAAATATGTAAAAAAATGTTCTCTGACGTGTGGGACCCACCATGAACACTGTAGCAATGGGAGCAACTCAGCATTGCATGGCACAGGTGTCGTTTCCTCCTTCCTTTCTCCTTCCCAGCTCACAGAGCAAGCCTTGGACAGCTTAAACCTCGGAAGCCTCGACCTTTTCACTCCAAACCTCGCCAACAGAACCCATTCTCCATCCTCTCCAAGTTCCCACCGGAGAAACCCACGGATAGCCCTAGAACCGCCGGAGACAGAAGCTTCTTCTTCACCACCGAAGGTGTTCGGCTGAGCCCGAGTTAGCTTTGGTGAGTTCCATCCCTTCTTGACCCCGGGAACGTAATCTACGAGTTTTGATCGTTCCATTTTTGTTCTTGGCCGCCCTAGGAACGCTGGCCGAAGTCGTCGTGGCGCCGCCGTCCACTGTCTCTGTCCCGCAAGACCGCCGCCGGTGTCGCTTCGCCGTTCCGGCCGGCACAGGAAGTTTCTGACCGAGCCACTGCGCCCCTAGCATCGCATAGTCTCCAGGAGCTTGCCGACCAGAGGAATTGCGCTGCGAAGCCCCGAGCAAGGAGATCGAGGTCATCTTCTTCCTCTCCGGCCAACTGCCGCCATACCTGATCCCGAGCCATCCGGTGAGCCATGATCCGATTCTTTGCACTGAGACCATCTCTCCGAGGTCTCTAACCTATTCGACACCTCAGCTCCGTCGCAGAACCCCGGGAGAAGGCCAACGACGTGAGCCCGAAGCTTTCCGCCGCCACCGAGCCGCCCTCGACGTCGCTGCTGCTGCGCCGACTCTGCCGGACCCCGCGCGTCGCTTGGTGAGACTCCTAGAGCTCTAAGATAGTGCCTGCATGCATTAGTTTAGCCAGCCCGAGCCTGTAGCCTCTTTTGTCTCGTCGGCCCGAAAAGACCCGCCGCTGGAGCTCGCCGCCGGCAAGATTCCGGTGACTCGAGGTGTCAAGAAGACCACCCTTAGCTCCGCCGTGAACTCCTCTACCTTTTCTGTTTTGGGCCCGACCGCAGCCGAGCTGCCGTTCACCGTCGCCGCCGCCGAGAAGCTCGCCGGCTCTGTCTGCCTGCGCCCTTCTCTGTTCGCCGCCAGGCCGGACCATCCACTCCGGGAACGGACGGTCCGTTCTGTTGTCCCGTGCGCCTGCTCTGTTCTGTCTCTATGCCGCGCTGACCCACCTGTAAGAGAGAAAGAGAGAAAAAGAAAAAAGAAGAAAAATGTTTAACTGAAATATTCTTCCAACAGAAAAATAGCTCAATTTTGTAAATCCATATCTTTGTCAATTTAACTCATTTTTGAATGAAACCAATTTTGTTAATTTTGTAAATATGTGAACTTTAATATTTGTAAAAATAAAATATGACAGCTTCTGTACAGAAAATACCTCTAGAAATTAAAGAAGCAATAGTAACTTATTTGGTGCCTAGGAGATTGAAATATTTCTATAAAATTCACTGTAAC
This sequence comes from Oryza meyeriana var. granulata, assembly GCA_003991445.1. Lineage (NCBI taxonomy): Eukaryota > Viridiplantae > Streptophyta > Magnoliopsida > Poales > Poaceae > Oryza > Oryza meyeriana. Next base: position 278,667 of record RYFJ01000470.1, on the reverse strand, counting down.
TCTTTTTGAGGTAAACCAAATTTCTGTGGATTTATAAAATTGTGCTCTTTAATTTGGTAAAATAAAAAGTGAGAACTTCGGTGTAGGATTTTTCTTCAAAAATGGAAATATCTTTTATATACCTATTTGTAACCTAGGAATTTATAAATTCGTAGAAAATTCATCCTAACATTTAAAAATGTGAAACCACTTTTGTTAAACTCAGAAAGTTGTGAACACACTGTGGACAATTTGTATTTGATAAAAATACCTCCCAAAATAGGCCTAAGTAATTTAGTAACCTTTCTTTTGGTTAAACTTGTAAAATTCATATCTAATTCATTTTAAATCGAATTTCAGTAAACTAAATTTTGTTAGAACCAGTAGGTTACGCTCTTTTATATAAAAATACTTTCTTCCTTGAAATCTTCATAGAAAATGTCAGTTAAATATAATAACTTAAGGGTTCAAAATAAATAATTACGAAACTGCCATTTTCAGCCCTTCTACTTGTTATTTTTTGTATCTCCCAATCTAGAGATGCAAATTGACTTGATTCTTTCTCCTAGAATCTTGTTAGGACATGCCATACCTACTGTATTTATCTCAGCTTTTATTGATCATTTTTGCATAGGCATGCTTATTGGATTTTGTGGACAATTTGTATTTGATAAAAATACCTCCCAAAATAGGCCTAAGTAATTTAGTAACCTTTCTTTTGGTTAAACTTGTAAAATTCATATCTAATTCATTTTAAATCGAATTTCAGTAAACTAAATTTTGTTAGAACCAGTAGGTTACGCTCTTTTATATAAAAATACTTTCTTCCTTGAAATCTTCATAGAAAATGTCAGTTAAATATAATAACTTAGGGTTTTTTTTTTTCAAAATAATAATTACGAAACTTGCATTTTTCAGCCTTCTACCTTGTTATTTTTGTATCTCCCAATCTAGAGATGCAAATGACTTGATTCTTTCTCCTAGAATCTTGTTTAGGGAATGCCATACCTACTGTATTTATCTCAGCTTATTGATCATTTTTGCATAGGCATGCTATTGGATTCTTATTTGCATATTCGCTGTTTATCGGTAGATTTAGATAATTCGGAGTACGTGGAGCAAGAACCAGGATTTGAGTGTGAACCAACGCAGCAGCAAGGCAAGCATCCAATACTAACTTCTAAGCAGGGCATCTAAGCATATTGAACCTATATTTTCAGTAAATTAATTTGTTTGCGAAGAAAATATTTATATGCATGTTTCAGTCTATTTAAAATGGGGAAATGGGTAGAGTTAATATTACCCAATTGTATACATTTCCATTCCTTGATTATTGATGCCATGGATATACCTTGTCACCTCTGGTTAAGGACTTTGGGATACTTTTATTTTACCGAATGCTTAGCCATGCTTATTTCTAGACTTAGAAAAGTCCGATAGAGGGAGCTATCGGTTCAAAACTAGTTTAAAGCGAATGGATGGGTTAAAATCTGGAAAGAATCACTTCTAATGTATAATTGGGAATATGTTTGACTTGGACGGATGATAGGGCGATGAAGGGATGGTGTTTCCCTGATGCACGTAGCTCCGTCTGGGTCGTTAAGGACCGAGCAGGTTGACGTCTATTCAAGCACCCTACGTACTTCCACACGCCGGGAGTGGGACGGCTTAACTCAGTAGCACGGGAGGCTGTAGCCATCTACGCCCGTCCGTCAGTCGTGAGGATGGATTTCCGTTGGAGGACCTCGAGCGCGCCTGGACTGGCCGGAGGTGCCTCCCACGACGGTGAGCCTGCCTTAGTCATCACACACGCACGACTAAGTCGTCGGGGGCCCAGACGTGGTTTAGGTGGTTGGGGCTAAGCGTGCAAAAGGTTCTGTTGTGACCTCTAGTCCGCACTCAATGTGTAGAGTGTGGGTACTGGCGCGGTACATATCAAACTAGAGTGAGCCATTTGGCTTCTATCACATCGTGTGGGTAAAGATGTACACCTCTGATCAGAGTAAGAACTATTCGAATAGCCGTGTCCACGGTTACGGACGACGCTTGATGTGTTAGTCAATTGTGTTAGCATCCAACTTGGGATTATATGATTACCATGACTTAGGAAAGTCATGGATGGATGGGTTTATATAAGGAAGTTTTAATGATAAATGATGAAAGGTTTCAATATTAATATGACTTGGATTAGTCATGAAAAAGAGGATATGCTTGTGTAGCATATGTGTCTGGGCAATGGTGGCCCATGGATGATGTTTAGAGCATGGCTCATGCTCATTTATATTTCATTTTCAGAAATATATACTTGCTGTCCTAAAATTTCAGATTGAGGTTTTTCGCAAATGCTTATGTTTTAAATGTATTGCTTGCTCAATAAAATCAGTTTTTATGCAAAATCAGATCCACATAGCCATACCCCTTGATGTAGGGGCTAGCATCTCTCCTTTGTATTATTAATATTGTATAAGCCTTCTGAGTACTTGTGTACTCACGCTGCATCTTTCAGGTGAGGACAACGACGAAGATGTTGTAGTCTACTGTTATCCCGCCGAGGGTGGCGAGGATAATTAGTAGTTCGAAGTTAAGTTCTGCCCCAGTCGGTTGCCCTGTGGTATGGGTTTTGGCACCACTGGTTTTTGTCTTGTGTTTATTTCCGTTGCAAAGGTTTTGTGTCACTTTGTGATGAATTAGGGTGTGGGAATCCTATATGTAATATTTATAACTCTACTGCTCGTCTATCCATTTTTAGAGTACTTGTGATGTTTATCAATGGCTTGCGATGAAAGTGTGAGGCTAGTCGCTTTCCTGGGGACTAGCTGAACATGAGTATGAGTTGTGTATAATTGAGATGGTTGGGGGATAGCTATTGTGGTTCGAGTCCTCTGGGGTACGTATCGTGTTTGGTCGCCACCATCGAGTGGTTTGACGGGCGTATGACGGGGAGGACTGGCAAGCTATCCTTATGATTATCTCTTTTGTACACTTCTCGGCATTTTGGATTTGTATTGTGAGTGGGTAAAGATTATGGCAAGTCTGCGATGAGGATGGATGGTTACCGCATTTATTCGGGTTTTATTCGAGACCCCATCCATCTAGATAGTTCGCGTTGCCGTAATAGTTACTCTTCATAATGCACTTCTGGGGTGCCCACATTTATGCCATCATCGGCTTCCAGTCGATGTATAAGTGCTTTAGGTCATATCGGCAATCGGCCGATGAAACGAGTCCAATTCGGCTTCCAGCCGATTGGCTCACTGGTCTAATATTTTCTATCTCCTCGTCAATTGCAGGGTCAAATTGACTGGCATGTCTACGAACCTCAAATTTAGGACCTGCACTGGACTTAGTAGATCTCCCAGGCCTTCACATGTCTAGTGCATCGAACCAGATCATCGGCTCGTTCTCGACGCTGCTGGTGATTTTCGGTGTCAACAGGCCCTCAATGACAACAAGGCACCTTGACAGAAGAAGCGGAAGGGCACCAACAATGCGGTCCCGACAAAAGCTGGGAATCGCAAACACAAATCAGACGGCTTCATTGTGGCAGTCGGTTACAACCGTCTTCAACCTTCAACAACTGAAGATTATCAAAACAACAAGTGACATACTCGGGGGCTCAAAAGCCCAAACGCAAGGATGGCATCCCCACTCCCAAGTACCGAATAGCTAAGTCACTTTCTGATAAATATTTCCTCATTTGGCCTCGCCAATGCCGCAGCCGCTTACACCTAATAGGTGTACAAGTTGCATATTTTTCTGTTTTTGCTCTTAAATGATTGCCAAAGTACTCGAGTAGTATAAATTCCGATCCGTGAAACTTTGGTCCATAAAAGACGAACTCAAGTCACCCAAAACGCGTGTCTGGGAAAGAGCCATGAGCCGACTTCCGACGCTAGGGGGCTATGACTAGTAGGGCAGAGTGCTTAAACGTAAGGGGTCCACTACTCGGAGAAATTAATATCAAAAAGAGGAAGAACATGTTTTTACATCTATTGTAAAATAGATAAATTTTGTTTGGGTGATTATTTTTATCATCAGATGCTACTCATCCGATATGTTTATAATGCAAGGCCAGTTCCAGATACGCGTGACAGGAACTCAGGGCTACGAGCCTATCTCCTACACTCGGGGGCTGGACCTGTCTGCCAAGATACATTCGGAACGCTCCGTGAGGGCTATTGACTGAGTACTTGCACCAGTCGGGACGTCATCTTCCCCGGCTATGCTCCATGTTAGATACGGTACGCCCCATGAGTGTCGCCAGCCGAATCCTATGCTAATGTAAGGTTCCGGTACCTTATTCGGCTTCACCGAAGTCAGAGAAGATCTACGTCGTCAAAGCGCATCCGGAGTTCTCATGCACTGCATCACACCTGGGGAGGGCAAGCAGATTCTGCAATATACCTACTCAGGCTTCTATGGCAACCAGGCTGCATCCAGAACATAAGTCGAAAAGGCTTGCGGACAAAGATCCCTCTTGCTGATGGCGGTTACCAACACCGGAGTACTCATCCTAACATGTGATGGATGCTACTCTTATAGAGCCTATGCTGGGTGGGTCGGTTTAGGCCGGCTTATTCGGTAATAGGTCACCAAGACATAAGTTTCTACAGTAGCACGCTCAATGTGGGCCGTTCGCTGGCTGTGATAAAATCACAGTGCTGGTGCTACCAACAGGAACCGATGAGGTAAACAGATATGCTTCATGAAGACCTAATTGCTGAACACATCTGTTTGGGTATCTGTCTTATCCACCAGGTATCGAGGATATATCCTTATAAGGATCACAAGCTGGTGTTCATTAAAATTGGGGATGCAGGTATCTTTCTCGAGTACACCTGACCACGGCAATGGATTTACATTTCATAAAGTGGTACTCGGCCTACATGCTTGGCCAACAGTTGCCATGAGCAACATTATTCTAGCCGACATGATGCTAAAGAGTCTAACTTCCGAGTAGTGCACTGCTCGGGAGAGACTATAAATATTCTTTCAAGCTGACATGAGCTAAGAGTCTAACTTCCGAGTGGGACGCCACTCAGGAAAGACTATAAACCCCCTTTTCTAGCTGACATGAAGCTGAAGAGTCCCATATACGAGTGGCATGCTACTCGGCAAGACTATATATCATATTCCGGTTGACATGATACCGAAGAGTCTCATATACCAGTAGTATACTACTCGGGAAAGACTGCAAGGTTAAAGATCTTTGACTTTATGTTTAATTATTATCACAATTAAGCACAAAGTCGGGGGCTAGACCTAATAGGTGCCCCTATTCGGTGCACACTATTCATACATCTACATGAACCCCTTCATAGCCTTGCTGCCAGCTAACATGAAGTGGGACTCAGGAAGAAGAAGCACTCAGACAAAGAGTACTCAGGAGCAATGCACTCGGGCAATCATCACCGTGGAGGATGAGCACTCGGCATCAGCTGTGACTCACTATGATGGTCTCAGGGGCTACTATGGAGGCCATGGGCCCTGGGTACCTCATCACAAGCATATGGGCCACTCGGATAGAGGATGGGCCGAGTCTTGTAATTAGAGATATAGTAGCACCCGACAGACTTTGCCTTGTACAATAAGGAATATACAGTCCTAGTCGGGTAAGTTGTATCTCTAAGTGGAGATCCCTTGGCCCTATCCAGCTGGGACTCCTACCTTGTACCCCTGTCCCCCAGTATATAAGGGGAGGCAGGGCACCCCCTGAGGGCAGAAGATCATTGATCGACATAAATCCTCAAAGGAATAACACCACCACTTGGACCATAGGTATTACCTCACATTGAGGGCCTGAACCAGTATAAATCTCCCTGTGTTCCCTTTTTGCAATAACCAAGTTTCCTCGTCGAGTAGCCCATATTCATATTGCCGGTGTAAAACATCGACACCAACAAAGATATCTTCGCATGGAAACCGTCCGACATGCAGGGTACCAAGGGAGGTGATTGAGCAAGCCCTCAATGTCAAGACAGACGCCAAGCTAGTCAAGCAATGGGTACGGCGCTTCGCACATGACTAGAAAGATGCTATTCAGGAGGAGATAACCAATCTCCTCGCAGCCAGGTTCATCAAAGAGGTCTACCACCTGGACTGGCTGGCCAACCTAGTTCTGGTCTAGAAGAAAAACGATAAATGGCACATGTGCATCGACTACACCGATCTAAACAAGGCGTGCCCCAAGGATCCATTTGGTCTACCAAGAATAGATCAGGTGGTGGATTCAACCACGGGGTGCGAACTTCTCAGATTTCTCGACTGTTACTCGGGATAGCACCAAATCAGCCTGAAGGAGGAGGACTGCCTAAAGACGTCTTTCATCACGCCGTTTGGCACATACTGCTACATCGCTATGCCATTTGGTTTGAAAAACATTGGAGCAACGTATCAACGAGCAATTCAGCGATGTCTACACACTTAGATCGGGTGCAACATGGAGGCCTACGTCGATGACGTGGTGATCAAGACCAAGTCCAAAGAAGACCTCATCGCTGACCTAGAAGAAACCTTCCAAAATCTTCGAAGATTCAAGATGAAGTTGAACCCGGAAAAGTGTGCCTTCAGTGTGCCATCCGGCAAGCTACTTAGCTTCATCGTATCGCATCACGGCATCGAGGCCAACCCGGAGAAAGTCAATGCAATCATGAACATGGCACCCCCGACTAGCCAGAAGGACATCCAGAAGTTGATAGGCTGCATGGAGGCACTCAACCGATTTATTTCCCGACTAGGCGAACGGGGCATGCCCTTTTTCAAACTACTGAAGAAAGCAGACAATTTCCAATGAACTCCCAAAGCCCAGCAAACCTTCGAAGACTTCAAGAAATTTCTCACATCACCACCCGTGTTGGCGTCACCCATGCCCCAAGAACCGCTAATGCTATATCTGGTAGCAACCACAAAGGTAGTTAGCACGGTGTTCATAGTCGAACGATCTGAATCGGGTCACATATAGAAGATTCAACGGCCAGTCTACTTTGTCAGCGAGGTCCTTGCCGACTCGAAGATGAGATATCCGTAGGTCCAGAATCTGCTTTACGGCCTACTCATCACTGTCCGGAAATTGATGCACTATTTCCAAGCGCATCAAGTCACGGTGGTCACATCGTATCCATTCGGGGACGTCCTACATAACCGCGAGGCCACCGGCCGAATCGCTGAATAGGCGCTCGAGTTGATGGCGTTCGACATCACCTTTTAGCCATGGATAGCAATAAAATCACAAGCTCTAGCCGACTTCATGGCCGAGTGGACGGAAGTTCAGATGCCTACATCAACAGCGAAGCTAGAGTACTGGACAATGTACTTCGATGGTTCTCTACGGATTGGCGGCGCCGGGGCCAGCGTCATAGTGACGACCCCACCGGTGAAAAACTCAAGTATGTTCTCTAGATCCACTTCTCGGCTTCCCACAACATCGCCGAGTACGAGGCACTCGTTCACGGGCTCCGCATCGCTATATCACTCGGCATCCGCCGACTGGTTGTGCGAGGAGACTCAACTCGTGGTGAACCAAGTCATGAAAGACTAGACATGTCTCGACGATACCATGGCGACGTACTGTCAGGAGGTCCAAAAGCTAGAAAACAAGTTCGACGGGCTAGAGATTACACGTGTCCTACGACAATACAATGATGCTGTAGATGAATTGGCAAACATGGGATCACAAGCGAGAAGTGGTTCCGACAGGGATCTTTGTCGAGCAACTTATGGAACCGTCAATCAAGAAAAAACCAATGCCAGAGCAGTCGGGAGGCGAACCTACCCCAGCGATAGACGAAGCACTGAACATATGTCAAGATTGGCGGACTCCTGTTCTCAAATTCCTCCTGGACGATGAACTCCCAGAAGATTGCAGTCAAGCCGAACAAATCAAACGTCGAAGCAAGAGTTTCCTAGTCATCGAAGAAGACCTGTACTGAAGAAGTGCATCTGGTGTCCTCATGCGCTGCGTCACCACCGAGGAGGGCAAGCAGATTCTGCAATCGATCCACTTGGGCATATGTGGCAACCATGCCGCATCCAAGACGTTAGTTGGAAAGGCTTACCGGCCGGGATTTTTTGGCCAATAGCAGTAACAGATGCAAAAGACATAGTTCGCACATGTGAGGGTTGCCAGTTCTATGCAAGACAAACAAATCTCTTGGCCCTTTCTAGTATGGGGGCTTGACATGGTCGGGCCTTTCAAGAAAGCGCCAGGAGGGTTCACACACTTGTTCGTCGCAGTGGATAAATTCACCAAGTGGATTGAGGCAAAACCCATTGCCACCATAACAGCGGCAAGAGCAAAGGACTTCATCATGTGTATATTATACTGATTCGGGGTTCCTAACCGCATCATAACAAACAACGGTACTCAGTTCACGGGCGGCGTCTTTCAAGATTTCTGTGACGACTTCGGCATCAAGATCTGTTATGCTTCTGTGGCACACCCGCGGAGCAATGGGCAGGTTGAGCGTGCCAATGGCATGGTCTTACAAGGCATCAACACAAGGATATTCGACCGACTACAACCATATGTGGGCCGGTGGGTACAAGAACTCCCATCTATTCTCTGGTCTCTCAGAACCACGGTTAGTCGGGCAACAGGGCAATCCCCTTTCTTTCTTGTCTATGCTGCCAAGGCCGTGCTACCAACCGAGTTAGAGTTCGTCTCTCCGCGAGTTCGGGCTTACTCAGAAGACATCTCGAACAATACCCAATTGGTCGAATTAGATCAGTTGGAAGAAGCGAGGGATATCGCAACAATCCAGTTGGCAAGGTATCTTCAAGGCCTGCGTCGTTATCACAATCGCAATGTTCGTGGCCACCCCTTTTTGGTCGGAGATCTCGTCTTGAGAAAAATACAAACCACCAAAGACAGGCATAAACTATCCCCAATATGGGAAGGGCCGTTCATTATCGCTGAGGTTACTCGGCCAGGCGCCTACCGACTGAAGACCGAAGATGGTGCCCTCGTCAGCAACTCATGGAATATAGAACAACTACGTCCTTTCTAACCTGAGTTTTATACTTTCCATGTGTACAGTTTTCCTCTGACTTACCACGTCGCTTGTTCCAACCGAGTAGTGAGTCGGGGCTGCATGTATTATATATGTTGTGTCAATAATATACGAGCATGTTTTACTTAAGTTATGAAGTTTTGCAACGACTTTATTATGTTTGCCTGAGTACAGCTTTCTGCGGTGAACGATTTTATTAAGTTCCTATAGACTAACTCGGTGTAGACTATATAGTCGGGTAAAGCTAATGACAACTTAGTGAACACTCAGAGCTTGGCGGCATTGCATATATGTTTACACATGTTCTTACAAAAATTTACCAACTGCATGATGGATTGTTCTTACGTACCCAGATCTCGGGTGATCACCTCTGTAGTCGGCCTCGCCTAGGCTATCAACTTCAGCGCTTCCTCAGGTGTCGTCTCCTCGGCAAATCCCTCTCCGATGGCTTCAATATCTGCCCTGGGGTAGATTGACTTGGTCATCACCAAGGTTTGGGCCACGCCGACAACAACATGCTCATTCGAGTACCTCTTCAGGGCACTCCGTGCTTCGTTAAGGCACGCCTACACTTGGGAGATCGCGTTGGAGCTGGTTCCCACGTAATGAGGATCCATGATGTCAGGGAGCCCTTTCGCGAACTCGGCAAGGGTCTCCCGTGACTCCTTGACAACCTTTATCTCCTCTGCGAAAGCCTGAAACTGGATTTGGGCATTGGCTCTAGCAGCTGCCCGGGTTCACCGACAAGTAAACTTGTTAGGCTAAACAGTAGACAGAGTACTTAATGGATTGGTTAAGATCATTGTCAGAGCAAAGACTTACTTTCGTAGTCGGCCTCCCACTTGGCTTTGGCCTTCTCCAGTTCAGCCTTTTCCTTCTCGAACTTGGCGTTGGCTTTCTTCAAGTTGGCCTTCTCTTTCTCAAGCTCGGCCTTGGCCCTTGTCAAGTCAGCCTTGTCTTTTTCAAGCCCGGCCTTGGCTCTCTTGGCCTCCTTCAGTTTGGCTTCCCCCTCTGTTCGGGTCTTCAACTCGGCTTCGAGGGCTGCACATCAAAATAGTCAAGTACTCAACAATTCAGTCAAGACACAACTAGGCAGTTAGGAAACAACACAGCTGGAGAAATATACTAAGGGCTCAGTCAGGAAGACGTATTCGGGAGACTTACTTCCAATCTCCTTGGCTTGGTCCCAATTTTCGTCCCTGAGCTGATTAATGGCTCTCCTCAGCCAAGACTCCCTCTCCTGGTTGTGCCGTTCCAATTTGGCCTTCAAGGCCCAGAGCTGGTCCAATTCTTGGAGCTAGGGGGCAAGCCGGGTCAGGACCTCGTTCATCCTCTCTGAGTGGTCAACAATTTTCTGCTTGGGAAGAAACAGAGCAAAGCAGAGTCAAGCATTAGAACACTCATGCAAGGAAGACTACCAAGACTCCAATACGGCGAAAGTCATACCTGAACTCCTCGGGACGCGGCGATTGCGGCGCGAAGCAAGTCTTCACGCTCCTTCTCCGCCGCAACCTTGTCATGCTTGTAACTCTTCGTAGTTCCGTTAGGGGCCACCCAGCGGAATGTCCTCGGGAACCTGCGGGGAGGAGCCTCAAGCTTGGGGAGATCCAGCCTCTCTGAAGATGATGACGACGGTGACAGCGACAAGGACGGCGGCAAGGTCCTGGCTCTCAACTCGGCAGTCTCCAGGGCCCTGGAGGTTGGCTCAGGGGCTGGAGCGACAGCTTCAACAACCGCCCCTTGGTCGGCTAGTGTCGGCAGCCTTGCAGTCGGGATGATCTCAGTTTCTGCAACTAAGACCATCACCGGCTCAGTAGGTGTGCTCATTGGCGTTGCTCGGCTAGGGCTGGCTCAACAACGGGAGTAGCCGGAGTGGTCTCCTTGAGATCAATGTCAGCTCGCTTCCTGCGTAACGAGTCAAACATCAAGACGCTACCATGCCGAACAAGATTTTTAGATGATCCAAAGCAATCTACCTCTTGGAGAACTTAAGCTTCTATTCGGGAGATCCAGAAGTCAACACTGGAGGGGCGCTGGCTATCGGGCCTAATGGCATGGTAGTCGGCGGTGGCGATTTTGTATTGGTCAGCCCCGTTTACGGTGCGGCTGGCTAGGGTGCCTGGGTACTCGGCGGCGCCATCCCTGGGCTCGATGTTGCTGAGCCTGGTAGAACTGAACTCGACCTTGTACTCGGCGGCGCTCTTCTTGGGCTCGATGTTGCTGAGCCTGATGGCACCGGTCCCGGTCTGGGGCTTGATGGCCTAGGGGCTGTGCTGGTGGTGTCTCTGATTTTGAGGCTCCCAGCTGTGGCACTCGGCCTAATAACCTTCTTCTTGCCCTCGTCTACAACAGCCTCTTCCCCGCTCTCTTTGAGTCGGCCTGGGCAGTAGAAGGACTTCTCGGCCTCTTCTTTGACTTCACGGCCGATAGCGGTCGGCAGTCATCATCAAACTCCTTACATGACTGTGAACAGTTCGACAATATACATCACACATTGCTGAGTAATTATGGATACATATCTACAAGCATTTATCACAGATGAAAAGCAAGGGGCTACCTCTGGACGGGGCCATTTTCAGCTGAAAGCCACGATGGAGCACTCTGCATCTTCGGTTTCAACCACCCCATTGGAGAAATAACTGAACAACACTTTGGTCACTTTCTGCTAGTCAGCTAGATCTCGGCCTTCTTGGTCGGGATCGTTTCTCCCCTGGTAATCCCAACAAAATTGGCTTCTTAGCTTCAGTGGCTGGATGCGCTGGGTCAAGAAATGCCTGGCTACCCAGGGATTGGTCAGTCCAGCGCTCTTCAGTTTATCCAGTCTTTCAAGCAATTGATGCACCTGGCCCATCTCCTCAAAAGTTGGCTCTGATGACCAATTGGGCGAAACGGCGCAAACCGGTAAACGGAGGCAGAGAGGGTTCCAAATCAAAACAGTAGAACCACTCCTTATGCCAACCTTTCAAGGAAGTTTTCAGAGGAAGATGAACATATGTCCTTTTCATTTCACTTTTGAGCTGGATACCGGCCCCCCAATCACCTGAACCTTATTCTTGGAGGGCTGGGGCTTGATTTGGAACAAATCTCTAAAAAGATTCAAATGAGCTTCTACACCCAAGAAACACTCGCAAAGAGTTACAAATATAGAAATTTGCAAGACTGAGTTGGGATTTAGATTCACCAACTCCAATCCATAGAAAGCAAGAAGACAGTGGAGGAAGTCAGAAGATGGAAGAAATAAACCTCGGTCAGAAAGGAGGCAAAAACAATAGTCTCGCCAGCCTAGGGTTCTGGAACTGATTCACCTTCGGCCGGGCACCAACGGATCATATCGTGGCTTTGCAGCCGCAGCGACTTCTCCAAGTGCTCTAGCTTGGACCGACCGCAATCCGAAGTCGGCCACGCCTCATTCGACGCCTCCACAAAATCTGAAGCCCTCGGCATGGTTAGGGATGAGAAGATTTGGGAGAAATGTTGCTGGTGGTTTGGAATGGACGAGGAGGAGCGGAATCGCCCAAGTTCCAATGGGGAGGAGCAGGCAATGGTGAACCCTACCAAAGCGGGAGGCGAAATTTCAGCGCGGAAGCTGGAAGACGAAACGATTGGTGGATTGGAGAACATGAAGGGATCTTTTCTCTCTCTCCCCGCCTTTTATAGAGCCGTTTCCGATTCGTGGGCTTGGGCTCACAAAGTCGGTACTGGGCCACCAAGATATGAGTTTCTATAGTAGCACGCTCAATGTGGGCTGCTCGCTGGTTGTGTTAAAATCACAGTGCTGGTGCTACCAACAGGAATCGATGAGGTAAACAGATATGCTTCATGAAGGCCTAATTGCTGAACACATGTGTTCGAGTATCTATCTTATCCACCAGGTATTGAAGATATATCCTTATAAGGGTCACAAGCTGGTCTCCATCAAGATTGAGGATGCAGGTATCTTTCAAGTACACCTGACCACATAATGGATTAAATTTCATAAAGTGATACTCGGACTACATGCTTGGCCAACAGTTGCCATGAGCAAATCTCTTTCCAGCCGACATGACGCTGAGGAGTCTAACTTCTGAGTAGTGCACTACTCGGGAGAGACTATAAATATTTCTTTCAGCTGACATGAAGCTGAGGAGTCTAACTTCCAAGTGGGACACCACTCGGAAAAGACTATAAACACCTTTTCTAGCTAACATGAAGCTGAAGAGTCTCATATACGAGTGGAATGCTACTTGGTAAAGACTATAAACATCATTCCAGTTGACATGATATCAAACAGTCTCATATACCAGTAGTATACTACTCGGGAAAGACTACAAGGTTAAAGATCTTTGACTTTATGTTTAATTGCTTCACAATTAAGCACAAAGTCGGGGGCTACACCTAATAGGTGCGTCTATTCGGCGCACACTACCCGTACTTCTACATGAAGCCCTTCATAGCTTCGTTGCCAGCTGACATGAAGCAGGACTCAGGAAGAAGAAGCACTCGGACAAAGAGTACTCAGGAGCAACGCACTCGGGCAATCTTCACCATGGAGGATGAGCACTCGGCATCAGCTATGACTCAACTATGAAGGTCTCAAGGGCTGCTATGGAGGCCATGGGCCCCGAGTACCTCATGACAAGCATATGGGCCACTCAGACAGGGGATGGGCCTAGTCTTGTAATTAGAGATATGGTAGAAGCCGACAGACTTTTCCTTGTACGATAAGGAATGTACAATCCTAGTCGGGTAAATTATATCTCTAAGAGGAGATCCCTTGGCTGTAATCTGGTTGAGACTCCTACCTTGTACCCCTGTCCCCTAGTATAAAAGGGGGGCAGGGCGCCCCATGAGGGCAAAAGATCACCAAGATCAACACAAATCCTCAAAGGAATAACACCATAACTAGACGTAGGGTATTACCTCACATCGAGGGCCTAAACCAGTATAAATCTCCCCGTGTTCCTTTGCAATCCACCATGTTTCCATCCACCGAGTAACCCCATATTCATATTGCTGGTGTAAAACATCGACAGTTGGCGCGCCAGGTAGGGGCTTCGGCAAGATCAACATCAACAAGTTCTCCCCCAGAGACATGATCACGTTCAGCAGCCTCAACTTCATCGCCGACGAACAGCAACCTCACCTTGGCCGACTCGGACTCGATCCGATCTGCCAGGGAACCGGCCGACTCCGTGCCAGTCAGCCCGCACGATGCTGCAGCAACCCTTGTCGACTTGCTGCGGCAATCTTCATCTTGTCCGGGTCTCGGGACAACTTTTTCCTTCAGTGTTCGACTCGGACTCAGCCTTGAGCCGGCCAAGATCGAGCTAAGAAGGGAAGAGATCGTCAATCTCCCATACGGACTCGGCAACACCGTGGACGCGGCAAACCCGATCCCGTGGAGTTCGACTCGGATATGGCCCAGAGCCGCTCGAGATCGGATCTAGGGAGGTTGGAGTTGTAATCACCCCCATCAACTAATCCAACTTCAACTCTTAGTCAGACTCCGACTCCCAGTCGGACTCTGACTCTAAGTCGAACAGCAGATCGGCAAGCTTCTCTCCGCCATGAGAAATCTTCATGGCATCCAAAGGCTCTACTCCTACTCAAGAATCACGCTGACTATGTGAACAGCAAGAGGAGGAGGCCTGCCGACTGCGAGAACAACAAGAGGAAGAAGCAAGACGCTTGCACGCTCGCAACGATGACTTACACAAGGCTGGGTGGACTGCTCAGCAACAAATCCTCTAAACCCGAGTTGGTGACCACGACGTCTTCGTTACTCCCCAATAGAACATCGTGGCCGCTGCAACTCTGCTGGATATGCTCTAGTTTGGGCCTGATGATCCGGCCACCCCGACTATAGCAAGGATAAAAGCCATGATCACCGCTGCTGCATGCTAGCAGCGCCAACAGTCGGGCGATACCCTCATACCGACCAGTCGATCGGCTTCCCCAACGGCAGCCTCATCCACCTCAAAGCGACGCTGAGCAGTCGGCTCTAGTCGGCTGCACACGGAGTAGCGCCAAATGTCACTCGGCAACCCCAACAACAACTGGCGGCTCCAAGGCCAACCACGGCATGACCTTCAGCAGGACATCAACACTCGGCGCCGTGAACGAGAGGAAGATGAGCAACGCCGACTGGAAGACGAGAACGAGCGCTTCGCCCTCCACCATGAGCGGTTTTGCCGCCGTATTCAGAGTTGGAGCCCTCGTGAAGACGAAGGCGTACCGGCCTTCACCCAGGAGCTACAACAGGTCGACTGGCCGTTAGGTTTCAAGCCTACAGGAATTGAAAAATATGACGGGAAGACCAACCCCGAGTCCTGGCTCACTGTCTACACTCTGGCAATCCAAGCGGCCGAAGGAGATCACAAAGCCATGGCTAACTACCTCCCAGTCGCTCTAGCCGACTCGGCGAGGACATGACTAACGGGACTTCCCAAGCAATCAGTCGGCTCTTGGGAAGAACTCCGGAAACGCTTCACCGCCAACTTCCAGGGAACATACGAGAGGCCATCTTCCGAGTATGACCTATATCAGTTGCATCAAAGGAAGAATGAGTCTCTTCATGACTTCATCAGGAGGTTTTCTGAGAAGAAGAACTCAATCCCGAAGATCAAGGACGAGGTCGTCATAGCTAAATTCACTCAGAAGCCTCCCAACTCTGTCAAGGCTCTATTCGACATAGCAAACAAGTATGCCGACTCGGCCGACGCTGTTGCGGAGGCCCTTGATGACAACAAGGCACCCTGACAGAAGAAGCGGGAGGACACCAACGACGCAGGCCCGACTAAAGCTGGGAATCGCAAACGCAAGTTAGACGGCTTCATTGTGCAGTCGGTCACAACCGTCTTTGACATATAACAACTGAAGATTATTAGAACAACAAGTGACATGCTCGGGGGCTCAAAAGCCCAAATGCAAGGATGGCATCGCCACTCCCAAATACCGAACAGCTAAGTCGCTTTCTGATAAATATTTTCTCACTTGGCCTCGCAAATACCACAACCGCTTACACCTAATAGGTGTACAAGCTGCACTTTTTTCTATTTTCTATTTTTTGCTCTTAAATGATTGCAAAAGTACTCGAGTAGCATAAACTCCGATCCATGAAACTTTGCTCCATGAAAGACGAACTCAAGTCACCCAAAACACATGTCTGGGAAAGAGCCATGAGCCAACTCCCGACACTAGGGGGCTATGACTAGTTGGGCAAAGTGCTTAAACGTAAGGAGTCAACTACTTGGGGAAATTAATATCAATAAGAGGAAGAACATATATTTACATATATTGTAAAACACATTTTATTCGGGTGATTGTTTTCATCATTAGATGCTACTCATCCGATATGTTTATAATGCAGGGCCAGTTCCGGATATGCGTGACAGGAACCTAGGGCTATGAGCCCATCTCCTACGCTCGGGGGCTAGACCTGTCTGCCAAGATACGCTTGAAACGCTCCATAAGGGCTATTGACAGGGTACTTGCACCAGTCAGGACGTCATCTTCCCCGGCTACACTCCATGTGAGCTAACAACCGACCTCCGGCATTAGTCGGAGTTCGGGTACCACTCGGTTGATAAGGTACACCCCATGAGGGTCGCCAGCCGAATCCTATGCTAATGCAAGGATCGGGTACCTTATTCGGCTAACAACCGACCTCCGGCGCCAGTCGGGGTTCGGGTACAACTTCGCTGAGTTGGGTACGCCCCATGAGGGTCGCCAACTGAATCCTATGCTAATGCAAGGTTTGGGTACCTTATTCAGCTTTACCAAAGTCACAGAAGATCTACGTCATCAAAGCGCATCTGGAGTTCTCGTGCACTGCGTCACACCTGGGGAGGGCAAGCAGATTCTGCAATATACCTACTCAGGCTTCTATGGCAACCAGGCTGCATCCAGAACATAAGTTGGAAAGGCTTGCGGACAAGGATCCCTCTAGCTGATGGCGGTTACCAACCCCGGAGTACTCATCCTGACATGCGATGGATGCTACTCTTATAGAGCCTACGCTAGGTGGGTCGGTTTAGGCCGGCTTAGTCGGTAGTACGCCACCAAGATATGAGTTCCTACAGTAGCACGCTCATTTTGGGCCGCCCGCTGGCTGTGTTAAAATCAAGGTGCTAGTGCTACTAACAGGAACTGATGAGATAATCAGATATGCTTCATGAAGGCCTTATTGCTGAACACATGTGTTCGGGTATCTGCATTATCCACTAGGTATTGAGGATATATCCTTATAAGGATCCCAAGTTGGTTTCCATTAAAATTGGAGGCGCGGGTATCTCTCAAGTACACCTGACCACATAATGGACCAAATTTCATAAAGTGGTACTCGGTCTACATGCTTGGCCAACATTTGCCATGAGCAAATATTTTTCTAGCTGACATGAGCTGAAGAGTCTAACTTCCGAGTGGGACGCTACTCGGGAAAGACTATAAATGCATTTTTCTAGTGACCTGAAGCTGAAGTGTCCCATATACGAGTGGCATGCTACCTGAGACCTTCATAGTGAAGTCACAGCTGATGCTGAGTGCTCATCCTCCACGGTAAAGTTTGCCCGAGTGTGTTGCTCCCGAGTACTCATTGTCTGAGTCCTGCTTCATGTTAGCTGGCAGCGAAGCTATGAAGGGCTCCATATAGATGTATGAATAGTGTGCACCGAATAGGCGCACCTATTAGGTGTAACCCCCGACTTTGTGCTTAATTGTAAAAACAATTAAACATAAAGTCAAAGATCTTTAACCTTGTAGTCTTTCCCGAGTAGTATTCTACTAGTATATGAGACTTCTTCGGTATCATGTCAACCGGAAATAATTTATAGTCTTTCCTGAGTAGCATGCCACTCGTATATGAGACTCTTTAGCTTCATGCCAGCTAGAAAAGTTGTTTATAGTCTTTCTCGAGTGGCATCCCACTCGGAAGTTAGACTCTTCAGCATCATGCCAGCTGGAAAGAATATTTATAGTCTCTCCCGAGTAGTGCACTACTTGGAAGTTAGACTCCTCAGCGTCATGTCAGCTGGAAAAGGATTTGCTCATGGCAACTGTTGGCCAAGCATGTAGGCCGAGTACCACTTTATGAAATTTAATCTATTATGTGGTCAGGTGTACTTGAGAGATACCTGCATCCCCAATCTTGTTGAAGAACAGCTTGTGACCCTTATAAGGATATATCTTCAATATCTGGTGGATAAGACAGATACCCAAACACATGTGTTCAGCAATTAGTCCTTCATGAAGCATATCTGTTTACCTCATCGGTTCCTGTTGGTAGCACCAGCACCGTGATTTTAACACAGCTAGTGAGTGGCTCATATTGAGCGTGCTACTGTAGAAACTCATATCTTGATGGCCCAGTACCGACTGTGTAAGCCCAAGCCCATGAATCGGAAATGGCTCTATAAAAGGTGGGGAGAGAGAAAAGATTCCTTCATCTTCTCCAATCCACCAATCGCTTCGTTTTCCAATCTCCACGCCGAAATTTCGCCTCCCGCTTTGCTTGGGTTCGCCATTGCTTGCTCTTCCCCATTGAAACTCGGGTGACTCCACTCTTCCTGGTCCATTCCAAGCCCCTAGTGACTTTTCCCCCAAATTTCCTCGCCCTTAACCATGCCGAGGGCTTCATATTCCACGGGGGCGTCGGATGAGGCGTGGCCGACTTCGGATTGTAGTCGGACCAAACTGGAGCACTTGGAGAAGTCACTGTGGCTGCAAAGCCGCAATATCATCCGTTGGCGCCCGGCGGAAGGTGAATTAGTTTCAGAGGCCCGGGCCGATGAGACCGTTGTTTTCACCTCCATTTTCAACCGAGGTCTATTTCTTCCATCTTCTGACTTCCTCCGCTGTCTTCTCACCTTCTATGGATTGGAGTTGGTGAATCTGAATCCCATCTCAGTCTTACAAATTTGTATTTTTGTAACCCTTTGCGAGTGTTTCTTGGGTGTGGAACCCCACTTGAATCTTTTTAGACATTTGTTCCACATCAAGCCCCAACCCTCTAAGAACAAGGTTCAGGTGATTGGGGGGTCAGCCTTCAGCTGAGAAGTGAAATGAAAACGACATATCTTCATCTTCCTCTAAAAACTTCCTTGAAAGGTTGGCACAAGGAGTGGTTCTATTGTTCTGATTTGGAACCCTCTCTGCTTTCATTTACTGGTTTGCCTCTGGTGATCTCGTCCGATTGGTTATCAGAACCAACTTTTGAGGAGATGGGCCAAGTGTATCAGTTACTTGAAAGACTAGATAAGCTGAAGAAAGCCGGTCTGACTGGGCCCTGGGTGGCCAGGTGTTTCCTGACCCAGCGCATCCAGCTGTTGAAGCTGAGAAGCCAATTCTGTTGGGATTATCGGGGGAGAGATGATCCCGATCGAGAATGCCGAGATCTGGCTGACTAGCAAAAAGTGACCGCAGTGTTGTTGAGACCGAAGATGCAGAGCTCTCCGTCGCGGCTTACAGCCGAAAACGGCCTCGCCCCAAGATAACCCTTGCTGTTCATCTGTGATGAGTGCTTGCAGGTATATGCCTAGGTTGGCTCTAGGATGTGTAATATGTATTGTTGAACTGCTTGCAGTCATGTGAGGAGTTCGATGATGACTCCCAGACACTGTCGGCTATGAAGTCAAAGAAGAGGCCGAGAAGTCCTTCTGCTGCCTAGCCCGACTCCAAGAGAGCGGGGAAGAGGCTTGTTGTAGATGAGGGCAAGAAGAAGGTTATTAGGCCGAGTGCCGCAGCTAGGAGCCTCAAGATCAGAGACACCACCAGCGCAGCCCCTAGGCCATCAAGCCCCA
Source organism: Oryza meyeriana var. granulata (assembly GCA_003991445.1). NCBI lineage: Eukaryota > Viridiplantae > Streptophyta > Magnoliopsida > Poales > Poaceae > Oryza > Oryza meyeriana. The sequence continues at coordinate 258,905 of RYFJ01000470.1, read as the reverse complement.
GACTGGGACCGACGCAGTCAGGCTCAGCAACATCGAGCCCTAGAAGAGCGCCGCCGAGTACGAGGTCAAGCTCAGCGCTACCAGGCTCAACAACATCGAGCCCAGGGATGGCGCTGCCGAGTACCAGGCACCCAGCCAGCCCACCACAAACAGGGCGGCCAGGATGAAACGCCACCGCTGACTATTGTGCCATTAGGCCCGATAGCCAGCGGCCCTCCAGTGCCGACTTCCGGATCCCCTGGACAAAAGCTCAAGTTCTCCAAGAGGTAGGTTGCACTGAATCTTCTTAAAGTCTTGTTCGACATGGTTGCGTCTTGATGTTTGACCCATAACACAGGAAGCGAGCCGATATTGATCTCAAGGAGACCACTCCAGTCACACCCGTTGTCGAGCCAGCCCTAGCCGAGTCAGCACTGGCGAGCACACCTACTGGGCCAGCGACAGTCTTAGTTGCAGAAACTGAGATCATCCCGACTGCAGGGCCGCCGACTCTTGCTGACCAAGGGGCGGATGTCGAAGCTATTGCTCCAGCCCCTGAGCCAACCTTCGAGGCCTTGGAGGTCGCCGAGTTGAGAGCTAGAACCCTGTCGCAATCCTTGTCACCGTCATCGTTGTCGTCGTCGTCATCGTCATCATTTTCGGAAAGACCGGACCTCCCCAGGATTGAAGCTCCTCCCCACAGGCTCTCGAGAACCTTTCGCTGGGTAGCTCCCGATGGGGTAGCGAAGAAGTATGTGCATGATGAAGCTGCCGCGGAGAGGGAGCACGAAGTCTTGCTTCACGCCATGATTGCCACGTCCCGAGGGATTCAGGTATGATTTTCGCCATATTGGAGTCTTGGTAATCCTCCTTGCATAGTGTTCTGACGCTTGACTCTGCTTTGCTCTATTTTTTCCCTAAGCAGAAACTTGCTGACTGCTCGGAAAGGATGAATGAGGTCCTGACCCAGCTTGCCCCCCAGCTCCAAGAATTGGACCAGCTCCGGGCCTTAAAGGACGAATTGGAGCAGTGCAGCCAAGGGAGGGAGTCTTGGCTGAAGGGAGCCGTTAATCAGCTCAGGGATGAAAATTGGGACCAAGCCAAGAAGATTGGAAGTAAGTCTCCCGAATACATCTTCTTGACTGAGCCCTCAGCATTTTTCTCCAGCCATGCTATTTCCTGACTGCCCAGTTGTGTCTTGACTGCAATGCTGAGTACTTGACTATTCTGATGTGTAGCCCTCGAAGCCAAGTTGAAGCCCCGAACAGAGGGGGAAGCCAAGCTAAAGGAGGCCAAGAGAGCCAAGGCTGGTCTTGAAAAAGACAAGGCCAACTTGACAAGGGCCAAAGCTGAGCTTGAAAAACAGAAGGCCGACTTGAAGAAGGCCAACGCCAAGCTCGAAAAGGAAAAAGCTGAACTGGAGAAGGCCAAAGCCAAGTGGGAGGCCGACTATGAGAGTAAGTCTCCGCTCTGACAATGATCCTAACCAATCCAATAAGTACTCTGTCTGCAATTTTGCTTAACAAATTTACTTGTCGATGAACCCAGGTAGCTGCTTGAGCCAATGCCAGATCCAGTTTTAGGCTTTGGTAGAGGAGATGAAGGTTGTTAAGGAGTCACGGGAGATCCTTGGCAAGTCCGTGAAAGGGCTCCTTGACATCATGGATCCTCACTACGTGGGAACCAGCTCCAACACGATCTCCCAAGTGTAGGCGTGCCTTAACGAAGCACCGAGTACCCTGAAGAGGTACTCGGATGAGCATGTTGTTGTCAGCGTAGCTCAAACCCTAGCGATGACCAAGTCAATCTACCCCAGGGCAGATATTGAAGCCATCGGAGAGGGATTCGCCGAGGAGACGACACCTCAAGCGGCGCTGGGGTGAATAGCCCAGGCGAGGCCGACTGCAGGGGTGATCACCCGGGACCTGGGTATGTAAGAACAGTCCATCATGCAGTCGGTGTATATAAACTTCTGTAAGGGTATGTGTAAATATATATGCAATGCCACCAAGCTCTAAGTTCTGACTTAGTTATCATTAGCTTTACCCGACTGTGTAGTCTACGCCGACTTAGTCTATAGGAACTTAATAAAAACCATTCACCGCAGAAAGCTGTACTTGGGCAAACATAACAAAGTCATTGCAAAACTTCATAACTTAAGCAAAATAGGCTCGTATATTATTGACAAAGCACATATAATACATGCAGCCCCTGACTCACTACTCGATTGAAACAAGCGGTGTAGTGAGTCAGAGAAAAACTGTACACATGGAAAATATAAAACTCAGGTATAGAAAGGACGTAGCTATTCTATATTCCATGAGTTGCTGACGAGGGCACTGTCTTCGGTCTTCAGTCGGTAGGCGCCTGGCCGCATAACCTTGGCTATAATGAACGGCCCTTCCCATATTGGGGATAGTTTATGCCTGTCTTTGGTGGTTTGTATTTTTCTCAAGATGAGGTCTCCGACCAAAAAGGCACGGCCACGGACATTGTGATTGTGGTAGTGATGGAGGCCTTGAAGATACCTTGCCGACTGGATTGTTGCGATATCCCTCGCTTCTTCCAACTGATCTAGTTTGACCAATCGGGTATTGTTTGAGATGTCTTCTGAGTAAGCCCAAACTCGTGGAGAGCCGAACTCTAACTCGGTTGGTAGCACAGCCTCAGCACCATAGACTAGAAAGAAAGCGGATTGCCCTGTTGCCCAACTAATCATGGTTCTTCAAGACCAGAGGATGGGTGGGAGTTCTTGTACCCACCGGCCCGCGTATGGTTGTAGTCGGTCGAATATCCTGGCCTTGATGCCTTGTAAGACCATGCCATTGGCATGCTCGACTTGCCCATTGCTCCGTGGGTGCGCCACAGATGCAAAACAGATCTTGATGCTGAAGTCGTCACAGAAATCTTGGAAGATGCCGCCCGTGAACTGAGTACCATTGTCTGTGATGATACGGTTAGAGACCCCGAATCGGTATAATATACTCATGATGACGTCCTTTGCTAGTGCCGCTGTTATGGTAGCGATGGGTTTTGCCTCAATCCACTTCGTGAATTTATCCACCGCGACAAACAAGTGTGTGAACCCTCTTTGCGCTTTCTTGAAAGGCCCGACCATGTCAAGCCTCCATACTACAAAGGGCCAAGAGATTGGTATGGTTTGGAGTTCTTGGGCTAGGAGATTTGTTTGTCTTGCGTAGAACTGACAACCCTCTCATGTTCAAACAATGTCCTTAGCATCTGTTACTGCTGTTGGCTAGAAAAATCCCTGCCGGTAAGCCTTTTCGACTAACGTCCTAGATGCGGCATGCTTGCCACATATGCCCGAGTGGATTGATTGCAGGATCTGCTTGCCCTCCTCGGTGGTGACGTAGTGCATCAGGACACCGGATGCGCTTCTTCGGTACAGGTGTTCTCCGACAACCAGGAGGAATTTGAGAACAGGAGTCCGCCAATCTTGACATATGTTCAGTACTTCGTCTGTTGCCAGGGTAGGTTCGCCTCCTGACTACTCTGGCACTGGTTTCTTCTTGACTGATAGCTCCATAAGTTGCTCGACAAAAATCCCTGTCGGGACCACTTCTCTCTTGGATCCCATATTTACCAATTCATCTACAGCATCGTTGTATTGTCGTAGGATGTGAGTTATCTCCAGTCCGTCGAACTTGTTTTCCAGCTTTCGGACTTCCTAACAGTATGCCGCCATGGTGTCATCGAGACATGTCCAGTCTTTCATGACTTGGTTCACCACGAGTTGAGAGTCTCCTCGCACAACCAGTCGGCGGATGCCGAGTGATATAGCAATGCGGAGCCCGTGGATGAGTGCCATGTACTCGGAGACGTTGTGGGAAGCCGGGAAGTGGATCTGGAGAATGTACTTGAGTTTTTCGCCGGTGGAAGACGTTAGTACAATGCTAGCCCCGGCGCCGCCAATCCATAGAGAACCGTCGAAATACATTGTCCAATACTCTAGCTTCGTTGTTGATATAGGCGTTTGATCTTCTGTCCACTCGACTATGAAGTCGGCTAGAGCTTGTGATTTGATTGCTATCCATGGCTAAAAGGTGATGTTGAACGCCATCAACTCGAGTGCCCATTTAGCGATTCGGCCGGTGGCCTCGCGGTTATGCAGGACATCCCCGAGTGGATACGATGTGACCACCGTGACTTGATGCGCTTGAAAATAGTGCACCAACTTCCGAACAGTGATGAGTAGACCGTATAGCAGCTTCTGGACCTGCGGATATCTCATCTTTGAGTCGGCTAGGACCTCGCTGACAAAGTAGACTGGCCATTGTATCTTCTATATGTGACCCGGTTCAGATCGCTCGACCACCAACACCGTGCTGACTACCTAAGTGGTTGCCGCCAAATATAGCATTAATGGCTCTTGGGGCATAGGTGACACCAACACGAGTGGTGATGTGAGAAATGTCTTGAAATCTTTGAAGGCTTGCTGGGCTTGGGAGTCCATTGGAAGTTGTCTGCTTTCTTCAATAGCTTGAAAAAGGGCATGCCCCGTTCGCCTAGTCGGGAAATAAATAGGCTGAGTGCCGCCATGCAGCATGTCAGCTTCTGGACGTCCTTCCGGCTAGTCAGCGGTGCCATCTTCATGATTGCATTGACTTTCTCTGGGTTGGCCTCGATGCTGTGATGCGATACGATGAAGTCGAGTAGCTTGTCGGATGGCACACCGAAGGTGCACTTTTTCGGGTTCAACTTCATCTTGAATCTTCAAAGATTTTGGAAGGTTTCTTCCAGGTGCGCGATGAGGTCTTCCTTGGACTTGGTCTTGATCACCACGTCGTCGACGTAGGCCTCCACATTGCACCCGATCTGAGTGTGTAGACGCTGCTGAATTGCTTGTTGATACGTTGCTCCAGCGTTCTTCAAACTGAACGGCATAGTGATGTAGTAGCATGCACCAAAAGGCGTGATGAAAGACGTCTTGAGGCAGTCCTCCTCCTTCAGGCTAATTTGGTGGTATCCTGAGTAATAGTCAAGAAAACTGAAAAGTTCGCACCCTACGGTTGAATCCACCACTTGATCTATCCTTGGTAGACCGAACGGATCCTTGGGGAACGTCTTGTTTAGATCGATATAGTTGACGCACATGTGCCATTTACTGTTTTTCTTCCGAACCAGAACTGGGTTTGCCAACCAGTCCGGGTGGTAGACCTCTTTGATGAACCTGGCTGCGAGGAGCTTGGTGATCTCCTCCTGAATAGCATCTTTCCGGTCTTGTGCGAAGCGCCGTAGCCGTTGTTTGACTGGCTTGGCATCTGTCTTGACATTGAGGGAGTGCTCGATCACCTCCCTTGGTACTCCCGGCATGTTAGACGGTTTCCATGCGAAGATATCCTTGTTCGCTTGAAGGAAGGTAACGAGCACGTCTTCCTATTTGGGGTCAAGTCCGGTCCCAAATAGAGCAGTCTTGGAGGGGTCGGAAAGGTTCAGGGGGATTTTCTTCGTGTCAGAGTCCACTGAAATTCCTGACTTTGCTGCTTTTTTCACCGGAATTTGATCTTCCTCGACTTTAGTTGTGATGGCTTGCCAAATGCTGTTGCATCCGACTGCCGTCTCTTGTGATTGAGCCAACTCGCAGCTCTCCTTGTCGCAGGTGAAGGCTTGCTTGACGTCGCTGCGGAGGGAGACAACTCTGGTTGGCCCAGCCATCTTGAGCATCATGTATGTATAGTGCGGTATCGCCATGAATTTGGCAAGCGCTAGTCGTCCAAGTATCGCGTGGTACGCAGTCTCGAAGTCGGCGACCTCGAAGCAGATGTTTTCAGTGTGGAAGTTATCCCGCGTGCTGAAGGTGACCGGCAAGGTTATCTGCCTAAGGGGTGTTGAAAACAGGCCAGGAATTATCCCGTGGAAGGGTGCCGTACTCGGCCGTAGTTCTGAATGAGGAATCTTCATCTCATCTAGAGTCTTGGTGAACAGAATGTTGAGCGCACTGCCTCCATCTATGAGGACCTTCTTCAGCTTGATATTTTTGATGACTGGGTCCAGGACGAGTGGATAGCGTCGCAGGTGTGAAACCTGATCTGGATGATCTGCGCGGGTGAACGTGATGGACATCCCTGACCAGCGCAAATACTAGGGGGCGTCTGCTATAGAAACCACATTGATGTCACGTGCTGTTAGCTTGTACTTCTGCTTGGATTTGTACGCAGATGGCCCTCCAAAGATGTGGTTGAGCTCGGCTTGGGGATCCTGAAAATCGTCAGCCGGGCCCCAATCTGGCTTGTCTTTGTCCTTGTCGACGCCAGATGATGAAGCCTGCTCGGAAGCAAACTTCTTAAGCATGAAGCAGTCTTTGGCTGCGTGCTTGCCCTTGGGGTGGAAGGGGCAAGGCCCATTCATGACTTTTTGGTAGTCGTTGTTCCGTGGGGGCCGTGACCGAGTTCGCACCATGTTCGCCCCCTCGTTGTCCGATTTCCGCTTGCGGCTGCCGGACTTGTTCTATGATGGCTCATTGTCGGCTTTCTCCTTCTGGTCCTTCTGCCGAGGCTCTTTCTTCTCGTCGAGGGCCTCTGCGACCACTTTGGCCAAGTCGGCGTATTTGTTTGCCATATCGAAGAGGGCCCGAACAGAGGCTGGTGGCTTCCGAGTGAACTTCGTGATAAACAGGGCGTCCTTGACACCCTTGCGGAAGGCGGCGATGATGACCTCGTCCTTGATCATAGGGATGGAATTGTGCTACTCAGAGAACCTCTTGATGAACTGGGCCTCGTTCTTCCTCTAGTGCAGCTGATAGAGACCGTGCTTGGAAGACGGCCGCTCGTAAGTCCCTTGGAAATTGGCTATAAAGCGCTCCCGGAGTTCGCCCTAGGAGCCGATTGATCGTCTTGGGATCCCTGTTAGCCATGTCCTCGCTGAGTCGGCTAGGGCGACCGGGAGGTAGTTAGCCATGGCTTTGTGGTCACCTCCAGTAGCTCGGATTGCCAGGGTATATATGGTAAGCCAGGACTCGGGGTTAGTCTTGACGTCGTATTTCTCGATTCCCGTAGGCTTGAAGCCCGACGGCCAGTCGATGTCTTGTAGCTCCTGGGTGAAGGCTGGTACACCTTCATCTTCGTGAGGGCTCCGGCTCCTACCACGATGGTTAAACCACTCATGGTGAAGACCGAAACGCTTGTGCTCGTCCTCTAGTAGGCGTTGCTCGTCGTCTTTGCGTTGACGGTGCCAAGCATTAATCTCTTGGCGGAGATTATGTTGTAGTTGGACTCAAAGGTCTTGGTTGAACCGGCGATCGTTCTGAGGGCGCCGCTGATTGTTGTTGTTGGTGCTGCCGAGTGATGTTCGCTGTGACTACGCGTGTAGCTGACATGAGCCAGCCGCCCAGCGTCGTGCTGATGCAGACGAGCCTGCCGTCGGAGAACCCAACCGGTTGGTCGGTACAAGTGTGTCGCCCAACTGCTGGTGCTGCTGACAGGCAGCAGCTGCAATCATCGCCTTGATCTTGGAGATAGTCGAGGTGGCCTGGTGATTAGGCCCGAGCTAGAGTGTGTCTAGCAGGGTTGCAGCGGCCATGACGTTCTGTTGTGGCGTGACGAAGACGTCGTGGTCGCCGACTCTGGTCTAGAGGATATGTTGCTGAGCGGTTTGCCCAGCCCTGTGTAGCTCATCATTGCGAGCCTCGTAATCGGCCTCCTCCTGTTGCCGTAGTCGGCGTGCCTCCTCTTGTTGCTCCTCTTGTAGTCGGCGCACCTCCAGGGGAGGGGTTGAAGCCATGAAAATCTCTCGGGGCAAACGGAAACTCGCCAGACTGGTATCCGAACTAGCGTTCAAACCGCTATCTGACTTGGAGTTGGAATCCGAGTAGTTGATCGGAGTAAGAACGACTCCGACCTCCCTAGATCCAATCTGGAACGGCTCTGGGCCATGTCCAAACTGAAGTGTAGGAGATCGGGTCTGCTACGTGGGATGTAGATTTGCGGCGTCGCTGGGTCTACATGGGAAGTTGATGATCTCTCCCCTTCCTAGCCCGACCCAGGCTGGCTCAAGGCCAAGCGCGAGTCGGACGCCGAAGGAGAGAGTTGTCCCGAGACCCAGACAGGTGGTTGATCGCTACAGTAGATCAATGAAGGTGGCTGCAGCGTTTTGTGGGCCGACTGGCGCGGAGTCAGCTAGTTCCTCGGCCGGTTGGATTGGATCTGCATCGGCCAAGGTGAGATTGCCGAACATGTCGGCGATGAAGTCGAGGCTTCCAAATGAGATTGTATCTCTGGGGGAGAATTTGCCGCCGTTGACTCCGGTTGCTAGATCCATTGGGCTTGTAGATGTAGATCTCGCTAAAGCCCCTACCCGGCGCGCCAACTGTCGATGTTTTACACCGGCAATATGATTATAGGGCTACTCGGTGGATTGCAAAGGAACATGGGGAATTTATACTGGTTCAGGCCCACGATGTGAGGTAATACCCTACGTCCAGTTGTGGTGTTATTCCTTTGAGAATTTGTGTTGTTCTAATGAACTCTTGCCCTCAGGGGGCGCCCTGCCTCCCCTTATATACTGGGGGACAGGGGTACAAGATAAGAGTCCCAGCCAGATTACAGCCAAGGGATCTCCTCTTAGAGATATAACCTACCCGAGTAGGATTGTATATTCCCTATCGTACAAGGCAAAGTCTGCCGGGTTCTATCATATCTCTAATTGCAAGGCTAGGCCCATCCTCTATCCGAGTGGCCCATTTGCTTGCGATGAGGTACCCGGGGCCCATGGCCTCCACACCCATATTCATATTGCCGGTGTAAAACATCGACAATATCTCTAAGAGGGGATCCCTTAGCCGTAATCCAGCTGGGACTCCTACCTTGTACCCCTGTCCCCTAGTATATAAGGGGAGGCAGGGCGCCCCCTGAGGGCATAAGCTCATAGAAATGAACATACATCCTCAAAGGAATACAGCACAACTGGATGTAGGGTATTACCTCACATTGAGGGCCTAAACCAGTATAAACCTCCCAGTGTTCCTTTGCAATCCACCGAGTTTCAATCCGACGAGTAGCCCTGTAATCATATTGCGAGTGTAAAACATCGATAGTCAGGGTGGCCTGGTGGTCGGGCCCAAACTGCAAGGTGTCAAGTAAAGTGGCAGTGGCCAGGACGTTCTGTTGTGGGGTCACAAAGACGTCATGGTCGCCAACTCAGGTTTGGAGGATATCTATTGAGCAGTCTGCAGCCTTGTGCAGATTGTCATTGTGAGCATCGCGCTTGGCCTATAGGCATCTGTCGTCTTCCTCCTGTTGTTCACGTAGTCAGCGGGCTTCCCCTTCTTGCAAATCGCATAGTCGGCGTGCCTACTGAGTCGGAGTTGAGCCCTTGGATATCATAAAGACTTCACATGGTGGAGAAAAACTCGCCGATGTGCTGTCCGACTGAGAGTCGGAGTCAGAATAGTTGAGGGGGTAAGAATGACCCTGACCTCCCTTGATCCAATCTCGAGCGGCTCTGAGCCGTATCCGTGTTGAATTCTAGGGGATCGGGTCTGCCACGTCAGATTTTGATTGAAGTTATCCACGGCGTTGCCGAGTCTGAACGTTAGATTGACGATCTCCTCTCTTAGCCCGATCTTGGCTAGCTCAAGACCGAGTCCGAGTCGAACACCGAAAGATAGAGTTGTCCCTAGACTCAAGCATGTTGGAGATCACCGCAGCATGTTGCCGAAGATCGCTGCAGCATTGCGTAGGCCGACCGGCACGGAGTCGGATTGGTCCCTGGCCGATCGGATCGGATCCAAGTCGAATAGGGTAAGGTTGCCAAATTCGTCGATGATGAAGTTGAGGCTCCCGAAGCTGATTGTTTGCCCGGGGAACAAGTTGATGCCGTCGACTCCAGTGATTGGATCCATCAGGCTTGTTGAAGATGATCTCGCCGATGCCCGAACCTAGCGCGCCAACTATCGATGTTTTGTATCGGCAATAATTATATGGGGCTATTCATCGGATCAAAACTCAATGGATTCGAAAAGACACATGAGATTTATACTGGTTCAGACTCTGTGTGAGGTAATATCCTACTTCTAGTTATGGTGTATTGCTTTCGTGGTATTCTCTTGTGAGATTGTCATATGCCCCAGGTGGCTCCCTACCCCTCCTTATATAATGGAGGGATGAGGATTACAGGGTTGGAAACCCAGTTAGATACGACCAAGGGCTTTCTTTATCAGTACATAGAGTATCCGGCTAGGACTATATCCCTTTCCTTTCATGTAAGGTAATATGAAGCTGAGTCCTACTCTATCTCCAATTGTAGGGACCGGTCTACCCTCTGTCCGAGTGGTTGTAATTGCCCTCCTTGAGGTACCCGAGGCCCATGGCCTCCACAATCAGGCTTGTTGAAGATGATCTCGCCGATGCCCCTACCTGGCGCGCCAACTTTCAATGTTTTATATCGGCAATAATAATATGGGGCTACTCGTGAGACCTAAACTTGATGAATTGCAAAGGAACACGAAATGATTTATCCTGGTTCAAGCCCTCGAGGTGAGGTAATACCCTACTTCCAGTTGTTGTGTATTGCCTTTGAGGTTTCTCTGGTGAGATTGTCTCGGTTCTGGTGATTCTCTGCCCTCAAGGGGCGCCCTGCCTCCCCTTATATACCAGGCGACAAGGTTACAAGATAGGAATCCTAGTCGGACTCCGACCAAGGGATTTCCTTCTAGGAATACAACATGCCCGACTAGGATTATATCCTTTCCTTGTCGTACAAGGTAATGTATGCCGAGTCCTATTGTATCCCTAATTACAAGGTTAGGTCCATCCTCTGTCTGAGTGGCCCCAATGCTTCTCATGAGGTACCCGGGGCCCATGGCCTCCACAATTGATGTCTGCAAGCTGAATGGGAGGCTCGCAACCGCGAGCTATGTACAAAAACGGAGCACCAACCAAAAACAACACCACAAACACCAAAAAAAAAACCAACACCCCAGAAAAAAAACTGGGTGGCTAGCACAACATTAAATTCTCCAAACCAGAGTGGGCGACCATGACGTCTTGGTCAGTCCACAACAGAACATTATGGCCACCGCAACACTTCTGGATACCCTGCAGCTGGGACTTGGATCACCAGGCGACACCGACTATAGCCAGGATTAAAGCTATGACAATAGTAGTAGCGGTGCAACAATGCTAGGAATATGGCGACACGCTAATCACTTCCAATAAGACAATTTCTGACACTGCAACATCACCAACCACGGCACGACGCCGAGCGATGGGGTTCGACCAATGCCACTTGGAGTCCAATCATGGATCATAAGGCCACAATGACGATCGCCGGCGATATCAACATGACAACATGCACACGGGACAACCATGACGCTCGAGACCAACTACGCCGAGATCTACACCATGACATCAACGTTCGACGCTACGAATGCGAAGAAGATGAACACCGCCATCTGGAAGATGAACATGAGCGCTTTGGCCTCCACCATGAGTGGTTTCACTGCCGTAGTCGGAGCCAGAGCCCCCACTCGGACAATGGAGTTCTAGCCTTCACACGTGAGATACGACAAGTTGATGGCCATCAGGCTTAAGCCAACTGGTACGACAAGTACGACGGCAGGACCAATCTGGGAATCCTGGCTGACAGTATATTGCACTGGCAATGCCGAGCAGCTGGAGGCGACCACAAAGGCCATGGCAAACTATCTTCTTGTTGCCTTAGCCGACTCGGCACGAACGTAGTTAATGGGGCTTCCCAGAGGGTATATTGGCTCTTGAGGGAACTCCACGAGCGCATTGTGCCCAATTTCTAGGGCACATATGAAAGTTCATCATTTGAGTATGATTTGTACCAGTGTCATCAGAGGAAAAATGAGTCTCTCCGGGACTTCATCAAGCGCTTTTTCGAGAATAGGAATTATATCCCCAAGATAAACGACGAGGTGGTCAGTGCTGCCGTCCGCAAAGGAGTCAGAGACATGCCATTCATTGTCAAGTTCACTCGGAAGCCTCCCAACTCCGTCAAAGTTCTCTTCGAGATGGCCAATAAGTATGCTGATTCAGCCGATGTAGTTGCCAAGGCACTCGACGAACAAGCCCCGACAGAAGGAGCGACACAAGATGAATGATGTGGCCCAATCCAAGCCTGCAAACCGCAATTGCAGGTCGGATGACATCGTGGCCACAGTCAACAGCAATCGACCACGAGCTACCAAGGCAGACGACTACTAGAGAGTCATGAATGGACCTAGCAAAAAAGGTGGCCAAGTCGGGAACTGAGTCAGAAACAAAGATGATCCCCCTAGACCCTTACGACCTCACCAAGACGGCGCAAAGCTTGTTGGGTGCCTGGACCTTGACCCCAAATAGGAAGACGAGCTCGTCACCTTCCTCTAGGTGAACAGGAATATATTTGTTTGGAAGCCTTTCGACATGACTAGTGTACCAAAGGAGGTCATCGAGCATTCCCTCAACGTCAAGCCGAATGTTAAACCAGTCAAACAACGACTACGATGAATCACACAAGACTGCAAAGATGTTATCCGCGAGGAGATCACCAAGCTCCTGGCAGCCAAGTACATCAAGGAGGTCTACTACCCAGATTGACTGGCAAATCCGTATTGTTCGAAAGAAGAATGGTAAATGACGCATGTGTGTTGATTACACCGACTTAAACAAGGTGTGTCCTAAACATCCATTTGGACTACCCAGGATAGATCAGGTGGATGATTCAACTACGGGATGCGAGCTACTCAGCTTTCTCGACTGCTACTCGATATACCATCAAATCAGCCTAAAGGAGGAGGACTGCCTGAAGACTTCTTTCATCACGCCGTTTGGTGCATACTACTACATCACTATGCCATTCAGGTTGAAAAACGCTGGTGCAACCTATCAGCGCGCTATTCAGTGGTGTGTTCAGAATCAACTCAGGTGCAACATGGAGGCATATGTCGACGATTCAAAGGTGATCTCCTCATTGACTTAGAAGAAACGTTCCAAAGCCTTCGACAATTTAAGATGAAGTTGTACCGAAAAAGTGCTTCTTCGGAGTACCTTAGGGAAAACTACTCGGCTTCATGGTTCACATCATGCATAGAGTCAAACCTAGAGAAGTTCAAATTAATCATAAATATGGCTCCCTGACTCACCAGAAAGACATGCAAAAGCTGACCGGCTGCACGGCAGTACTCAACCGATTTGTTTCCCGACTAGGTGAATGGGGTCTGCCCTTTTTGGACTCCTGAAGAATGTTTTAATAAATTAACCAATTTAGTGGACACCCAAAGCCCCAATAAGCCATTGAAGACTTTAAGAAGATCCTCACATCACCACCTGTGTTGGTATCACCTATGCCCCAAGAGCCACTCATGCTATATGTTGCAGCAACCACTTAGGTGGTCAGCACGGTCTTGGTCATCGAACACGAGGAGTCAAGCATATCCAAAAAGTACAATGACCAGTCTACTTTGTTTGCGACGTCCTAGATGAATCCAAGATGCCCTATCCTTAAGTCTAGAAGTTCTTATATGGTTAACTCATCACTGTCCGAAGCTGGTGCACTATTTCTAATTGCACCAGGTTACAATCATCACCTTGTTCCCACTCGGAGATGTTCTTCACAATCGTGAGGCCACGGGCAGAATCACTAAATGGGCACTTGAGTTGATGGTGTTTGACATAACTTTTTAACCATGGACAACTATCAAGTCTCAAGCCCTCGCCGACTTTGTAGCTGAGTGGACAGAAGTTCAATCAGCTGCACCTATGGACAAACTTGAGTATTAGAAAATGTACTTTGACGGTTCTCTATGGATTGGCAGAGCAGGGGCTGGTGTCATGCTGACATCGCCAAGTGGAAACAAACTTAAATATATTCTTCAGATTCATTTTCCAGCATCCACAATGTCACCGAGTACGAAGCACTCATCCATGGGCTCAGTATTGCCATATCGCTCGGTATCCGACGGTTGGTGGTCCGCGGGGATTCTCAACTCGTGTTGAACCAAGTCATGAAAGACTGGATGTGCCTGGATGACAACATGGCGGCATACTGTCAAGAAGAACGGAAGTTGGAGAACAAATTTGATGGACTAAAAATCACACACGTTTTGCGCCAATACAATGAAGCCGTGGACGAATTAGCCAGCATGGGATCCAATCGTGAAGTGGTCCCGATTAGAGTTTTTGTCGAGCAGTTATTGAGCCATCAATCAAAAAAGTCTGAACCCATGCAGTTGGGAGCTGAGCCCTCCTAGAACTAATGGAAGTACTGATCATCTCTGAAGACTGGCGGACTCCATCATCCGATTCCTACTAGAAGACGAGCTCCCCGAAGATCGCAATGAAGCTGAGCAAGCCAAACATCAAACAAGAGCTTTATCATAGTCGAAGAAGACCAATATTGTGAAGGCCATGGGCCCTGGGTACCTCATGGAAAGCTTTGTGGCCACTTAGAATAGAGGATGGATTGTGGAGGCCATGGGCCCTGGTACCTCATGAGAAACGTTAAGGCCACTCGGATAGAGGACGGGCCTAACCTTGTAATTAGGGATACAATAGGACTTGGTACATATTACCTTGTACGATAAGGAAAGAATATAGTCCTAGTCGGGTACATTGTATTCCTAGAAATTAATCCCTTGGTCGGAGTCTGACTAGGATTCCTATCCTGTAGCCTTACCTCCTCGGTATATAAGGGGAGATAGGGAGCCCCCTGAGGGCAGAAAACACAAGAGAACAGAATCTCACCAGAGAAACCTCAAAGGCAATACACCACAGCTGGAAGTAGGGTATTACCTCACATTGAGGGTATGAACCAGGATAAATTGTCTTGTGTTCCTTTGTAGTCCATCAAGTTTAGGTCTCACGAGTAGCCCCATATAATCTTTGCAGATATAAAATGTCAACAGTTGGAGCCCTAGGTCAGGGCTTGGCGAGATCATCTGCGACAAGCCTGATGGATTCAATAACCGGAGTCGATGGCGTCAAGTTCTACCCCGGGCAAGCAATTAGCTTCAGGAGCCTCGACTTCATCACCAACCAACTCGGCGACCACACTATGGAGGCCATGGGCCCCGGGTACCTCATCACTAGCATATGGGCCACTCAGATAGAGGATGGGCCGAGTCTTGTAGTTAGAGATATAGTGACACCCGGTAGACTTTGTACAGTCCTAATCGGGAAAATTGTATGTCTAAGAGGAAATCCCTTGGCCGTATCCGGCTGGGATTCCTACCTTGTACCCCTGTCCCCTAGTATATAAAGGGAGGCAGGGCGCCCCATGAGGGGGACAGATCATTGATCAATATACCACCTCAAAGGAATACCACGACAATTGGATGTAGGGTATTACCTCACATCGAGGGCCTGAACTAGTATAAAAATCTCCTTGTGTTCCTTTGCAATCCACCGAGTTTCCCTTCGCCGAGTAGCCCCATATTTATATTGCCGGTGTAAAACATTGATAGTTGGCGCGCCAGGTAAGGGCCTCAGCACAATCTACATCTACAAGCTCGATGGATCCAGTAAGAGGAGTCGACGGTGACAAGTTCTCCCCTGGAGACACAATATCCTTCGGAAGCCTCAGCTTCATCACCGACCAGATCGGCAACCTCACCTTGGCCGAAGTAGATCCAATCCAACCGGCCAAGGAACCAGCCGACTCCACGCCAGTCGGCTTACAGGACGCCACAATCTCCTTCACCGATCTACTGCAGCAATCCTTCACTTAGCCGAGCCTTGGGACAACTCTCTCCTTCAGTGTCCGACTCGCGCTAGGCCTTGAGCCAGCCCGGGTTGGGCTAGGAAGGGGAGAGATCGTCAATCTCCCACACGGATTTGGCAATGCCGCAAGTCTACACCACACGTGGCAGACCCGATCTCCCGCGGTTCAGTTTGGACACGGCTCAGAGCCGTTTTAGATTGGATCTAGGGAGGTCGGAGTGGTTCTTACTCCGCTCAACTACGGAGACTCCGACTCCAAGTCGGACAATGGTTCGAACTTCAGTTCGGACTCCAGCCTAGCGAGTCTCCTCATCCCTCGCGAGATCTTCATGGCTTCAAATCCTCCACCAGAGGTGCGCCGAGTACAAGAGGAGCAGCAAGAGGAGGCACGCCGACTACGACAACAAGAGGAAGACGACCGTGGGGCGCGCAACGACGACCTTCGCAGGGCTGGGCGAACCGCCTAGCAACAGATCCTCCAGACAAAAGTCGGCGACCATGACGTATTCGTCATGCCACAACAAAACGTCGTGGCTGCTGCAACCCTGCTGGACACCCTTCAGCTTGGGCCTGATTACCAGGCCACCCTGACTATCGCCAAGATCAAGGCGATGATTACAGCTGCCACCTGTCAGCAGCAACAGCAGTCGGGCGAAACACTTATACCGACTAATCGGTCGGGTTCTCCGGTGGCAGGCTCATCTATGTCAGCACGACGCCGGGCAGCTGGCTCAAGTCGGCCACATGAGGAATCGCGGCAAACATCGCTCGGCAACACCAATAATTACAACCAGCAGCGTCGCCAGTACGATCGCCGGCCTAACCAAGACCTCCGAGTACGTCTACAACATGTCCTCAGACAAGACATCAACGCCCTGCGCCAACAACAACAAGAGGATGAGCGCCGCCGACTGGAGGACGAAAACGAGCGCGTCGGCCTTCACCATGAGCGGTTCAACCGCCGCGGTCGGAGCCCAAGCCCTCACGAAGACGAAGGCATTCTAGGTTTCACCCACGATCTCCAGGACGTCGACTGGCCGTCGGGCTTCAATCCTACCAGAATCGAGAAATACGATGGCAAAACTAACCCAGAGTCGTGGCTCACCGTCTACACCCTGGCGATTCGTGTAGCCGGAGGTGACCACAAAGCCATGACTAACTACCTCCCGATCGCTCTAGCCCACTCAGTGAGGACATGGCTAACAGGGCTCTCGAGGCGGTCAATCGGTTCCTGGGGAAAACTCAGGGAGCGGTTTATCGCTAACTTTCAAGGGACCTACGAGAGGCCGTCTTCTGAGCATAATTTATACCAACTGCACCAGAGGAAGAATGAGTCTCTGCGAGAATTTATCAAGAGGTTCTCCGAGAAGTGCAACCAGATCCCCATGATCAAGGACGAGGTCGTCATCACCACCTTCCGCAAGGGAGTAAAGGACGCCCCGTTTATCGTAAACTTCACTCGGAAGCCACCAGCTACTGTCAGGGCCCTATTCGACATGGCAAATAAATACGCCGACTCGTTCGAGGCGGTCACAAAGGCCCTCGACAAGAAGAAAGAGCCCTGGCAGAAAGATCAGAAGGCGAAAGCCGACAACAAGCCGTCTCAAAACAAGTCCAGCAGCCACAAGTGGAAGTCGGACAACGAGGTGGCCAACATGGAGCGTACTCGGTCGCAACCCCCAAGGAACAACGACTTCCAGAAGGTCATGAGTGGGCCCTGCCCCTTCCATCCCAAGGGCAAGCACGTGGCCAAGGATTGCTACATGCTCAAGAAGTTTGCCGCCGAGCAGGCTTCATCGTCTTGCGCCGACAAGGGCAAGGACAAGCCAGACTCAAGCCCGGCCGACGATTTCCAAGATCCCCAGGCTAAGCTCAATCACATCTTCGGTGGGCAGCTCGCGTACGAGTCCAAGCGAAAACAGAAGATAACAGCACGCGACATCAACACGGTCTCTACGGCGGAAGCCCCTAGTATCTACGCTGGTCAGAGATGGCCATCACGTTCAACCGCGCAGATCACCCAGATCGAGTTTCACACCCAGGACGCTATCCACTCGTCCTGGACCCGGTCATCAAAAACATCAGGCTGAAGAAGGTCCTCATCGACGGAGGCAGCGCGCTCAACATCCTCTTCGCCAAGACCCTGGATAAGATGAAGATTCCTCGTTCAGATCTGTGGCCGAGTACAACGCCCTTCCACGGGATCATCCCCGGCTTATCTTCAACACCACTCGGGCAGATTACTTTGCCGGTCACCTTCGGCACACGGGATAACTTCGCATGGAAAACGTCTGCTTCGAGGTCGCTGACTTCGGGACTGCGTATCACGCGATACTCGGACGTCCGGCGCTAGCCAAATTCATAGTGATACCGCACTATACATACATGGTGCTCAAGATGCCTGGGCCAACAAGAGTCCTCTCCCTCCGCAGTGACGTCAAGCAAGCCTTCACCTACAGCAAGGAGAGCTGTGAACTGGCTCAATCGCAAGAGGTGGCAGTCGAGTGCAACAGCATCCCGCAAGCCGTCACAGCCGAAGTCAAGGAAGATCAAGTTCCAGCGAAGAAGCCAGCGAAGTCGGGAATTTCAGTAGACTCTGACACGAAGAAAATCCCCCTGGACCCTTCCGACCCCTCCAAGACCGCTCTAGTCGGGACCGGACTCAACACCAAATAGGAAGACGCGCTCGTCACCTTCCTCCAAACCAACAAATATATCTTTGTGTGGAAACCGTCCGACATGCTGGGCGTACCAAGGGAGGTGATCGAGCACGCCCTCAACGTGAAGACAGACGCCAAGCCAGTCAAGCAATGGCTGCGGCCCTTCGCACAAGACCGGAAGGATGCTATTCGGGAGGAGATAACCAAGCTTCTCACAGCCGGGTTCATCAAAGAGGCCTCTCACCCGGATTGGCTGGCAAACCCAATCCTGGTCCAGAAGAAAAATGGTAAATGGTGCATGTGCATCGATTACACCGATCTCAACAAGGCGTGCCCCAAGGATCCATTTGGTCTCCCTAGGATAGATCAGGTGGTGGACTCAACAGCAGGGTGTGACCTTCTCAGTTTTCTCGACTGCTACTCGGGATACCATCAAATCAGCTTGAAGGAGGAGGACTGCTTAAAGATATCTTTTATCACGCCGTTTGGAGCGTACTGCTACATCACTATGCTATTCGGTTTGAAAAAGCTGGAGCAACAAATCAACGGGCAATTCAGCGGTGTTTACACACTCAGATTGGGCGCAACGTCGAAGCCTACATCGACGACGTGGTGATCAAAACTAAGTCCAAGGAAGACCTCATCACTGACCTGGAAGAAACCTTCTAAAATCTTTGAAGATTCAACATGAAGTTGAACCCGGAAAAGTGCGCTTTCGGTGTGCCATCCGGCAAGTTACTCGGCTTCATCGTCTTGCACCGCGGCATCGAGGCCAACCTAGAGAAAGTCAACGCAATCAAGAACATGGTGCCCCCGATAGCTAGAAGGATGTCCAGAAGCTGACAGGCTGCATGGCGGCACTCAGTCGCTTTATTTCCCGACATGGCGAACTGGGCATGCCCTTTTTCAAGCTACTCAAGAAAGCGGACAATTTCCAATGGACCCCCAAACCCCAGCAAGCCTTCGAGGACTTCAAACAATTTCTCACATCACCTCCCGTGTTGGCGTCACCCATGCCCCAAGAGCCACTAATGCTATATCTGGCGGCAACTACTCAGGTAGTCAGCACGGTCCTGGTGGTCGAGCGATCCGAACAGGGTCACATCCAAAGAGTTCAACGGCCAGTCTACTTCGTCAGCGAGGTCCTTGCCGACTCAAAGATGAGATATCCGCAAGTCCAGAAGCTGCTCTATGGCCTACTCATCACAGTCCGAAGCTGGTGCATTATTTCCAAAGCACATCAAGTCACGTGGTCACATCATTTCCACTCGGGGATGTCCTGCATAACCGCGAGGCCACCGGCCAAATCGCTAAATGGGCGCTCGAGTTGATGGCATTCGACATCACCTTTCAACCATGGACTGCAATCAAATCACAAGCTCTAGCCGACTTCGTGGCCGAGTGGATGGAAGTTCAACTACCTACATCAACAGCGAAGCTAGAGTATTGGACAATGTACTTGGACGATTCTCAACGGATCGGCGGCGCCCGGGCCGGCATCATATTAACGTCCCCCACTGGCGAAAAACTCAAGTACGTGCTACAAATCCACTTCCCGGCTTCCCACAACATCGCCGAGTACGAGGCACTCATCCATGGGCTCCGCATCGCTATATCACTCGGCATTAGTCGACTGGTTGTGCGTGGAGACTCTCAACTCGTGGTAAACCAAGTTATGAAAGACTGGACATGTCTCGACGACACCATGGCGGCATACTGTCAGGAGGTCCGCAAACTGGGAGAAGTTCGACGGGTTGACGAATATAACACACGTCCTACGACAATACAACGATGCGGCAGACAAATTGGCAAACATGGGATCCAAGAGAGAAGCAGTCCCGACTGGGACAGAAACGCCCGCTAGTGTCGGCTTGGCTGGGGTTGGCTCGACAACAGGGGCAGTCGGCGTACTTCCCTTGAGGTCTATGTTCAATCGCCGCCTGCACAACGGGTCGAATATCAAGACACTACTACGCTGGTTGAAACTTTCGGAAGACTCGAGACTGCTTACCTCTTGGAATTCTTATACTTCCATGAGGGGGCTCCACGCACTGGTGGTGGAGAACTGCCGGCTATTGAACTAATTGGCTCGGCAGTCGGTGAGGGGGCGTGTTTCCCCTATGTCGGCCTAGTTTCTGGTAACACGCCGATTGGCTGTCGGGGCACTCGGCCGCAGCTGCTTCTTGAGGCTTGGTGTGGTCGGCCTCATACTAGGCATTGCCAACCTTGGGCTCAATGCTGTTGAGCCAGCGGGTGGAGCTGTAGGCCTTGGGCTCGATGTTGCTGAGCCAGCTGCCGGTGTTGGCTTGGGACTCGGCAGCCTGGGAGCATCAGTGTCCCTTATCTTCAAGCTTCCAGCTGCAGCACTCGGCCAGCTTGGTTTTTTCTTGCCTGGGTCTTCCATAGGCCTCTTCCCAGCTCTCTTGGAGCTGGGCTGAGCTACAGAAGGACTTAGCGGCCTTTTCTTCGATTTGGCAGCAATCAAAGTCTGGGAGTCAAGCACCCTACGTACTTCCACACACCGGGAATGGGACGGCTTAACTCAGTAGCACGGGAGGCTGTGGCCATCTACGCTCGTCCGTCAGTGATGAGGAGGGATTTCCTTTGGAGGACCTCGAGCGCACCTGGTTTTGGCCGGAGGTGCCTCCCGCGACGTGAGCCCGCCTTAGTCACCACACACGCACGATGTCACGCCCAGAAATTCACCAGAATTTCCAAAGCTAATTTGTGCAATAAATCCTCGTCCAGGAATCAACCGAGGTACACAAATTGACAATTTGATAAACATAACCAAATACGAAATAACGATAAATACTTACAACAGAGGCACTTAGTCCTCACACAGAAGAAAACAGCAGCGGAACGGCAACTAGCGTAGCTTCAGCTCCAAACCACAGGCAGCTCAACTGGGGTATAAGTCAAACACCAACTTCTCCTCCTCGCAAGGCTTCACTCTAAAGATTGCAATAATGCAAGACTGAGTACCACCCACCGTACTCAACAAGCCACACTAGGGAATGCAATGTAATGCAACAGGATACCAAAGGAAAGGCATAATATGGCTTATTTGCATAAAACAACATTTAAAACATTTGCATTTAAAATCATTGAAAACAGTATAGTTTAATTATTACTCAGTATTGAATCAACCACTGAACAGCGCTCCAACGTAGTTCAGGCCCAAACCATTACTTCTCCAACCAGGAGCTATCAAAATTCCATCATTTATTTTTATTAATGAGTAGTGTGGGACTAATCACAGAAACATTGCTAGGCTCGCCCTTAACCGTGGGCACGGCTATTCAAACAGTTTTACTCTGGCCAGAGATGTACCAATTTACCCACAAGACATAACTCCACAACACATCACTGTGCCCCTCGATACCACCATGGTACCTCAACACATCAATGTGCGCCTAAGTACCACCACGGTACCTTGGAAAGGAATTGTGACAGGATCATTCATGTAACTCGCACAATAGGAGAGCCTCCCGCTGAACCTCCGGTCTCCGGTAGGGGTGATCAATGCCCTCCCCGCAAGACGGTCCGACGCCCGAAGCATGGTCTTATTGTCACTGCCATGTGTGGACTTATACCAGCCACAAACACGCCCTGGAGCCTCCTATTGAACTCGGCACACTTCAAACTCCTGCTAGCCCATACTAGCTTGTGGTTAGCACGAGTGTTGCTTCGCAACAAGTAGTCCGCGAACCGGTCCTTAACTGTCATGAGCACCGCTAGCAACATTCCAACCCTGGTGCTCACAACCCACCATTTAGTCCAGTTTTAGTTATCACATAGTTAATTAATCAACCACGACTCACGGTCGTGAAAATATCACCATTAATCATTAATTAATCAGAATGAATGAATAGTTTCCCATATAAAATGACACTACAGTTTCTAGGCATGGCTAAGCAACTCCTAAATAATCTAGCCAGATAAATACTTAAACATCCAGCTAGTCAGTATTATTCACCCAAGGTATCAAGGTATAGATAGCAATAACCAAAATGGCCATAAATATCAAGGAATATTGGCTATTAAGTAATTACCCGTAATAATGCCATTCTAAAGAATTTCATGCAATAACTTTAAAATAAAATAGCTTTCACAAACGGGATCAACATGCTCAAGGAGATTGTCGTGTGACTTGCCTTGCAATCGCAAAAGTCTTCAAATACTCTTCCGAACTCTTCCGCAGACTCCGCGATCTTCCGAAATGGCAATATACGTAACTACACGTAAAACAATAATAATCCTAAGAAACTCCAATAAACAATACATAAAAATACATAAACAAGTAAATTATGATTTTATATGAATTTAGAAAGAAGAACGGGTCGAATCGGAGTTCGGATGGAAAGGATACGGCTTTCGGAATATTGAATTCGGAATAACTCCGAAAAGAATTGGAAAAGAATATTCTCGGGAATATTCTCTGGACTTTCGGATTAAAACTAATTATTTTGGATAAATGCTGAGATATAGGGTCCATGATTAGTGACCAGGCGTATGGTGGACTTGGTTCATGGATTTAGAAATAGAAGGGGCGGATGGAATATTGAGGTGGATAACATGTGGCCGAAGGGGATGAGGTGGCAACCGAAGCGGCAGCTGAGGTGGCTAGGGCTAACATGGCTTTGACCGATTAAAAGGGTTAGACGGCCAAGGTGGCTCGGATCGACTTCGGATTATCGGACGATTGAGATTTATTGGGGCACTATGCCTCGGGTCCCCTAGTCATGCACCGGGAGAAACACCGGGGCTCAGAGGTCACAAAGGAGAATACTGCTGAGGATGTCCGACGATGTGATGACGGTGTCCCGTGGCATACAGAGGCAACAAAGGATACGGACCGGGGACGGCGTGGCCAAGACGAGCCGGAGGGACACGGCGATGACGACGGACTTCGGGTTCACCGGCGGCACTGAATCACAGAGACGGCGATGACGGCTCGTCGGCCGGGACGACGGCAGATGGGGAGTAGAGCAGGGATGGTATGAGGTGGCGTAGCGATGGTGGCGCTGCAGGCAACAGCAGGAATGGCGACGGCAGGCGACGACACCGGGTGGCGAAAAAGACGGCCTGAAGGCGGTGCGGCGGACCGGCGACGGAGCAGCGACTCGGGCGATGCGACGGCGGATGGCCAGGAGGGAGCGGGCGACGGCCGGCACGACGGCAGCGGGGGACGTAGCGGCGCTTGGCGAAAAACGACGAGGAGCAGGAGGCAGAGGCGACGAGGGGAGGCGCCGTTGGGGCAACACGGCCGGAGAGGAGGCTTAGATGCCGGCGACGACAAGGCCGAGCGGGGAACAGCACGGTGCCCAGCGGAGAAGATGGAGGCGATGGGGCGGTTGGAGGAGGACGGCAACTCGACGGAGGCGCCAGATGACGACGTCGGCGACGACGGACGACAGGAGGCAGAGGAGGATGGGCGACGATGCCGATTGGAAAAGAACATGGCAGCGATAAACCAAAGAAGGGCGGCTTCAGTCCGAATTCTCACCGGCGACGGGAGGTCTGGAGCTGACCAGCGGCGGGGATCGAAGACGACGACGACGGCGATGATGCCGAACGGGGAGCAGCTGTGTCGGGAGGAACAGAGAGAGAGAGAGCGGATCCAGGGGTAGGAGAAGATGAAGGCTGCGCTAATGTGCTCAGCGGCGACGGCGACGACTGGGCACAGCAGCATCCACGACTGGGGAGCAGAGCAGGCACAGCGGCGCTGGGAGTCGAGCGACGGTGATGCCGACGGCCAGAGGAGGAGGCGGCGGCCTGGGCGGCGGCGGAGGACTGCTTGATGCAGGGACGGCGGCAGGCGGCGAAACCGACGAAGAGGGAACGGCGACGGCGGCTGGAGGGGGACGGCAGCTCGACGGCGACGCTAGACGGAGACGCCAGGGACGACGCGACGACGACAGGCGGCTTCCTGATCCGAGGCGTCGAAGGAGGATAAGAAGATGGGGCATTGGGGAGGACGAGGTGGATGCTCACCGGCGACGGGCGGTAGGCGGGGATGACGACGACCACGGCAAACTCTGTCGGCGGCAAGGCAGAGACAGCCGGCAGGGCGGCGGCTGAGGCAGCGCAGGACGCCGGCGCGGCACGAGGGCGAGCTGGCGGCGGTAGATGGAGACAGCAGGGCGGCGCGACGAGGTGGCGGCGGCGGCCTGGCGGCGTGGAGAGGAGCAGAGCCGGCTAGGGCATAGGGCTGGCGGCTGAGGCATATATAGGGGCGGCGGCGGGTTCGGCGGTGGCCGTTGCGGGGCGGAGGCGCAGGGGGCGCACTGGGGCGGCGTGGCGGCGCGTGCAGCGGGCCGGGGCTGGGGCGGCCTGGGCCGAGAGGGAGGCAGGCGCCGAGGTCTGGGCCGAGGAGCTCGGCCAGGGGAGCTCGGGCTTCGGCCAGCCATGGCCTCCAGCGGCAGATGCAGAGAGAGAGAGAGAGCAAAAGAAGAAAGGAGGAGATAAACAGGTGGGAGAAAAAAAAAGAAAGGGAAAGAAAGAAAGAAGGGGGAAAAAGGAAAAAGGAAGGAAAAGGAGGAAAAAAGGAAGGGGGATTTTGGAAAAGTTCCAAAATTCGGAAAATTAGAATTTATGAGTTCGAGGAATGTTTTCGAATAAAATATTTTGGGATTAGGGAGTTGACAAGGGTGTTTTATTGGGACCGGAATTTGGAGAAATCTCAGACAATTGGGGATTTGGATTTGCTTCGACGGAAAAGGAGTTTAAGGGAATATCTGGGATTTAACTCAAAGGGAAATATAGATATTTCAAATACAAAGGATCTCGGATTGGGAGTCCAAAAGAGTTCTAGAGTTTCAAAAATAAATAAGTCCGGTAACTCCGAATTTAGATTTTTGAGGTGACTTTAGGGTTCTGGGAACGACATAAAACCCTAGAGGAAAAAGGGAGTCAGAGTTCACGATGAACGGGGAGACTTCAAAGGACTGAATTAGAAACGACCCGAACAGGAGAAAGAAAAAGGAATTTATTTATATTTATTTAATTACTTTAGTGATCTTTATAGCATTAAAATTAATTCTATAGCTCTGAAAAATCCAAGAAAATTTCAGAGAGTTTATTAAATCACGGGGAATTTACCAGAAGTAAATACCACCACGAAACACGAAGAATTTAATATTGTAAATACTCAAATGCTTAAAATACTCCGACAAAACCCCAGGAATACAAAAGCATCCAAGTATTTATTTAAAGATTTAAACTTGGGATTTTTAATATTGGAAATTTCAAAATTTTATTCAAACTCTTTTCTCAAACAAAGATTTTCTAGTGTATTCTTGTATTTCCATTTACCCGCGATAATTTTTAATTAAGGCGATTTTCAGGGCGTTACACACGACTAAGTCGTCAGGGGCCCAGACGTGGTTTAGGTGGTTGGGGCTAAGCATGCAAAAGCTTTTGTTGTGACCTCTAGTCCGCACTCAATGTGTAGAGTGTGGGTATCGGCAGGTACGGATCCAACTAGAGTGTAGCCATTTGGCTTCTATCACATCGTGTGGGTAAAGATGTACACCTCTGATCAGAGTAAGAACTATTCGAATAGCCGTGTCCACGGTCACAGGATGATCGCTTGATGTGTTAGTCAGTCTATGTTAGCATCCAACTTGGGATGTGTGGTTGTGGGTTTATGTTTTTATATCATGACTTAGGATAGTCATGGATGGATGGGTTTATATAAAAGGTTTTAATGATAAATATGATTTGGTTTAGTCATGAAAAATGGTATGCTTGTGTAGCATAAATGTTTGGGCAGTGGTGGCCCATTGTTGATGTTAGAGCATGGGATTATGCTCATTTTTCACTTCCATTTCAGAACTATAAACTTGCTATCCTAAATTTTCAGATTGAGCTATTTCACAAATGCTTATGTGTTAAATGTATTACTTGCTCAATAAAATTTGCTTTATGCAAAATCAGAGTCACATAGCCATATTCCTTGATGTAGAGACCAGCATGATTCCTTTGTACTATTAATATTGTATAAGTCTAGCTGAGTACCATTTGTACTCACGCTGCATCTTTTCAGGTGAGGACAACGACGACGATGGTGTGATCTACTGTTATCCCGCCGAGGGTGGCGAGGATAATGTGTAGTTGTAGTTGAGCTCTATCCCTAGTCGGTTGCCCTGTGTATGGGTTTGGCACCACTGGTTTTATACTTGATGTTTATATTTTCCGTTGCTATCTTTTGCATTACTTTGTGATGAATTAGGGTGTGAACCCTATATGTAATATATATAAAACTCTGATGTGCTTGTATTCGCATTTAGAGTACTTGTGATGTTTATCAATTGCTCAGATGAACATGTGGGACTAGAGCTTTCTTGGGCTAGTCACACATTAGTAAGAATTTAGAAATGATGAGATGCATGGACGTTGATTCAACCGTAGACCATGTCCCCAGAAGTGTGTATCATGTTTGGTCACCACCTTCGTGTGGTTTGACGGGCACACTTCGCCGTTTCGGACTAGTGAATCAACTCTCCAAATATCTCTTTATTTCTGAATTCGGCGCATCGGATTTGTATTGTGAATGGGTAAAGATTATGGCAAGGCTGCGATGAGGATGGATGGTTACAGCATTTATTTAGTTTTTATTCGAAACCCCATCCATCTAGATATTTCGCGTTGTCGTAATAATTATTCTCCACAATGCACTTCCGGGGTGCCCACACATCCCTTAGAGGGTATTGTTAAAAGATCCTCGATTCCTAATGAAATCGATGTAGTAGTGGCTTGATGGAAGCCCAGCGTTTTTATTTGATCCAGTATATGGGATGTATATCCCATTCTGAAATGATCTATTAATCTGCTAATAAGTCGTTTCATAGCAGTTCTGTCTATCTCTTTATTATGAAAGACCAGATTGGCCCATTCTGCCATAAATAAGTACCCCCCTTTTTTCGGCTGAGTATAATTCGACAATTGCTGAGTAGGATTCGACAATGGGCCTGAGTCAGTGATTCGAAAACTTAGTTAACTTCCTTTCCTCAATCTCAATCTGGATTCATGCGGCAAAAATGATGATACAAGCGAAATCGGAATGCCCCTCGAAAGGGGCATCGCCGAATCTAACTTCCTTGTTTAGATAGTGTATGAATAGGCCTGACTAAATCCTTGTATGGCTTCCTCTATTTCTCTATAAAAAGAAATATGACCAAGAGTGGTTCGAATGTATATAGAACGGATTTCCTTTTTTCTATTTCCCACTGCTAGATAGTGGGCATAAATCTCACGATAAGTCCCCAAAGATTCTTATTGAATTTCAATCGGAACTTCTCTTAACCCAATGACGCGTTGATCTAGTTTCCATCAGAGCCACAAGGGACTGTCTAAACAGATTTGTTTCTGTCTATAAGCTCCCAGTGCATCATAGGAACTAGAAAAAAGAGATTCTTTATCTTTCATATACTTAGAATTATTATTATTGTAATTTACTTTTTGGTTTGGATAGTTTCCACAACTATTATATCTATTTGCACAAATACCTCGGTGGTTTCCAATCGTTAATACATAAAGTCCGATAAGCATGTCTTGGGTTGGTACGTGTAACGCCCTGAAAATCGTCTTAATTAAAAATTATCGTGGGTAAATGGAATACAAGAATACACTAGAAAATTTTTGTTTGAGAAAAGAGTTTGAATAAAATTTTGAAATTTCCAATATTAAAAATCCCAAGTTTAAATTTGAAATAAATACTTGGATGCTTTTATATTCCAGGGGTTTTGTCGGAGTATTTTAAGCGTTTGAGTATTTATAATAATGAATTCTTCGTGTTCCATGGTGGCATTTACTTCTGGTAAATTCCCCGTGATTTAATAAACTCTCGAAAATTTTCTCGGATTTTTCGGAGCTACAGAATTAATTTTAATTCAATAAAGATCAATAAAGTAATTAAATAAATATAAATAAATTCCTTTTCCTTTCCCCTGTTCGGGTCGTTCTGATTTAGTCCTTTGAAGTCTCTCCATTCATCATGAACTCTGACTCCCTTTTCTTCTAGGGTTTTGTGTTGTTCCCAGAACCCTAAAGTCACCTCGAAAACATAAATTCAGAGTTACTGGATTTATCCATTTTTGGAAACCCTAGAACTCTTTTCGACTCCTAATCCGAGATTCTTTGTATTCAGAATATCTATATTTCCTTTTGAGATAAATCCCAGATATTCCCTTAAACCCCTTTTCTGTCAAAATAAATCTAAATCTCTAATCGTCTGAGATTTCTCCAAATTCCAATCCCAATAAAACACCCTCGTCAATTCCCTAATCCCGAAATATTTTATTCGGAATATTTCATTTCCCAGCTCCCGAAAAATCTCCTCCAGTTCCCAACTAGAAGAATAATCTGATATTTTATTCCCCAAATATTCCTCGAATATTGCGATATTCTAATCCTCAAAATTCCCTCGAGAAAATATTCTTTGCTCTTTGAATTCCACAAAATATTCCATTTCCCCGAACCCCTCTAAGTACATTCCGTTTCCTAATCTCCTCCAAGACGTTTCCCTAAATTCCAATATTCCTAAAATTCCGAATATTTCTACAATTTTTGATTTGGAAATATTCCTCGAATTTATAAATTCCAATTTTCTGAATTTTGGAAAATCTCCCAGAAAACCCCTCTCTTTTCTTTTCCGTTTTCCCCTCTTTTCTATCTTTTCCTTTCTTTTTCCTCCCTTCTGTTTATCTTCTCCTTTCTCTGGTTTTCTCTCTCTCTCTCCCTCCCTCAGATGGCCTGCCACCGCCGGCCCTCTTGGCCCAAGCCGCCCCGGCCCCAGCCTGTTGCGCGCACCGCCGCCGCTCCCCTTGGTCCATCGCCGCCACCAGCGCCCGGCCCAGGCCAGCGTCACCGCATCGCCTCCGCGCCTGCCGCCACCCGTGCTGCCCCGGACTCCCTCCCCTACAAAGCCAGCTGCTGCGCCCCGTGCCCTAGCTGGCTCGGCTCCTCTCCACGCCGCCAGGCCGTTGCCGCCGCGCTAGCGCCGCCGCCTCCTCCGCTGCCGCACCGCCCCGAGGCAGAGCGCCGCCCCTGCATGCGCCTCCGCCTGCCGACTACCTTGGAAGCTGCCACCGCCTCGGGAAGCCGCTCCCGCCGCCTACAAGCCGTCGCGCCGCCCTGCTGTCGCCAGCGCCGTCGCCGCGCCTCTCCAGCCGCGTCGCCGCGCGTTGAGCTCGCCACCCCGCGCCGCCTCGTTCTGCGTGCAACCGCCGCTGACTGCTCCTGCAAGCTATTGCTGCGGTGAGCATCTGCCCCGACGTCGCCTCTGCCTCCTGTTCCTCGTCGTCCTTTTTCCGCCCGACGCGGGTCCTCATCCATCCCCAATCTGCCGCCGCCATCGCGTCATCTTCGCCCCTGCATAGCGCCGCCATCCAGTCACCATGGCCGTCGCTGGAGACCTCCAGCCGCCGCCGATGTCATCACCTAGTCGGAGCTCGACCCCTCTCTCTGCTGCCGCCGGTCTATCACCACCGGCCACTCTGTGGTAGCCGCCACATCGACGCAGGTCATCGTTGCCACCCTGACGCACCGCCCGGCCGCTTGCCTCTGCTGCCCCTGTGCTCCACCGCTGCCCCGGCGTCTCCTTCGCCGGACCAGCGCCGCCGCCCTGCTCGCCTCTGGCCGCTCCATCCCGTGCGCCACCGCTCCTCCTTTGCCGTGTGCCGCCCCTCTGCTGCATCCCGAGTGCGCCGTCGCCACTTCTCCTGCAAGCCGTCGCCGTCGTTGCCTCTTCGCTCACAGGTGAGAAGCCACTGGCGCACTGTCGTCTGTCACCGCCATCTGTCGTCGTCCCATGCCGCCGTGCTGCCGCACCATGGCACCGCCGTCATCGTCTTGGCCGCGCCGTCCCCAATCCGTCGCCCTCATCTCCTCTGTGTGCCGTGGGACGCCGTCGTCACATCGTCGGACATCCTCTCAACCGAGTCTACCTTTCCCCATGGGCCACCGACCAGTGGGCCTGATCAGCAGTATTCTCCTTTGTGACAAGCGGAACCCGGTGATTTTCTTCCCTCTGGACACAGGCCCCATCGGCAGAGCATACCTCCTGTGAATGACAAATGGGACCCCTCATATCTCTCTAAATCCGTCCCAACCATCGGATCTGATCTCATCAATTCGAGCATAAAGTTACCCGAAGCAATTCCAACTTTTGATCTCTGAGATTAAATGCCAGCCAATGGATTCCTCTACACCCTGGACTCGAGCCACCGCAGCTTTAGCGGTCACGTGTTGCCACATCATTGTCCATCTCAGCCTCCACCTCACCCAATCCGGTACCCCTTCAGATCTCGGTTCATTAACCCGTTCCACTATGAGCCATCACACTGCCAGTGGGTCCTATGTGACAGCAATTACCTAAATATTTATTTTAATCCAAAAATCCAGAGAATATTCTTTTTCAATTCTTTTCGGATTTACTCTAAATTCAATATTCCGGAAGTCGTATCTTTTCCGTCTAAAGTCCGAATCGACCCATTCTTCTTCGTAAATTCATCTAAAATCATAATATACTTGTTTATGTATTTTTATGTACTATTTCTTTGGAGTTTCTTAGGGTTTTTCCCTGTTTTACGTGTAGTCACGTATATTGCCATTTCGGAAGATCGCGGAGTCTGCGGAAGAGTTCGGAAGATTATTTGAAGACGTTTTGCGATTGCAAGGCAAGTCACACGACAATCTCCTTGAGCATGATGATCCCAATTGCGAGATCTATTTTATTTTAAAACTATTGCATGAAATGTTTTTGAATGTCATTATATGGGTATTTATTTAGTATCCTATGATCCTTGACATTTATGGCCATTTTGTTATTGTTATCTTTACCTTGATACCTTGTGTGAATAATGTTGACTAGCTGGATGACTATTTAATGGTCTGGCTAGATTATTTAGGATTTTGCTGAGCCATGCTTAGTGTCGATGTTTTCCACCGGCAATAAATATATGGGGCTACTGAGTGGATGGAAACTTGATGGATTGCAAAGGAACACAAGGAGATTTATACTGGTTTAGGCCCTCGATGTGAGGTAATACCCTACGTCCAGTTGTGGTGGTATTCCTTTGAGGATTTGTGGTAGTGATTCTGGTGAACCAACTCAACCTGCCCTCAGGGGGCGCCCTACCTCCTCTTATATACTAGGGGATAGGGTTACAAGGTAGGAGTCCTAACCGGATTACGGCCAAGGGATCTCCTCTTAGAGATATAACGCACCCTTCTAGGACTGTGTTTTCCTTATCGTACAAGGCAAAGTCTGCTAGGGATTACTAAATCTCTAATTACAAGGCCAAGCCCATCCTCTATCCGAGTGGCCCATATGCTTGTCATGAGGTACCCGAGGCCCATGGCACCCACAGTAGCCCCTGAGACTTTCATAGTTGAGTCACAGCTGATGTCGAGTGCTCGTCCTCCACGGTGAAGATTGCCCGAGTGCATTGCTTCCGAGTACTCTTTGTCCGAGTGCGTCTTCTTCCCGAGCCCTGCTTCATGTCAGCTAGCAGCGAGGCTATGAAGAGCTTCATGTAGATGTATGAATAGTGTGTGCCGAATAGGCGCACCTATTAGGTGTAGCCCCCGACTTTGTGCTTAATTGTGAAGACAATTAAACATACAGTCAAAGATCTTTAACCTGGTAGTCTTTCCCGAGTAGTATTCTACTGGTATATGAAACTCTTCGGTATCATGTCAACCGGAATATGATTTATAGTCTTGCCGAGTAGGATACTACTTGTATATAGGACTCTTCGACTTCATGTCAGTCGGAATGTGGGTTTATAGTCTTGCCGAGTAGGATGTTACTCGTATATAGGACTCTTCAGCTTCATGTCAGTTGGAAAAGGGGTTTATAGTCTTTCCCGAGTGGCGTCCCACCCGGAAGTTAGACTCTTCCGCATCATGTCAGCAGGAATGAGAAATTTATAGTCTCTCCCGAGTAGTGCATTACCCGAAAGTTACACTCTTCAGCGTCATGTCGGCTGGAATAATGTTGCTCATGGCAACTGGTGGCCAAGCATGTAGGCCGAGTACCACTTTATGAAAGTAAATCCACTGTGTGGTCAGGTGTACTCGAGAAAGATACTTGCATCCCCAATTTTAATGAAGACCAGCTTGTGATCCTTGTAAGGATATATCCTCGAGACCTGGTGGATAAAACAGATACCCAAACATATATGTTCAGCAATAAGGCTCTCATGAAGCATATCTATTTACCTCATCGGTTCCTGTTGGTAGCACCAACGCTATAATTTCAACTCAGCCTGCGGGCGGCCCACATGGAGCATGCTACTGTAGGAACTCATATCTTGGTGGTCTACTACCAAATAAGCCGGCCTAAACCGACCCACCCAGCATAGGCTCTATAAGAGTGGCATCCGTCGCATGTCGGGATGAGTAATCCAGTGTTGGTAACCGCAATCAGCCAGAGGAATCCTTGTTCGCAAGCCTTTCCGACTTATGTTCTGAATGCAGCCTGGTTGCCACAGATGCCTGAGCAGGTATATTGCAGAATCTGCTTGCCCTCCCCAGGTGTGACGCAGTGCATGAGAACTCCGGATGCGCTTTGACGATGTAGATCTTCTCTGACTTCGATAAAGCCGGATAAGGTACCTAAACCTTGCATTAGCATAGGATTTGGCTGGCAACCCTCATGGGGCGTACCCTATCCAACAGAGTTATGGCCAAATAAGGTACCCGAATCTCGTAGGATTCGGCTGGCGACCCTCATGGGGCGTACCCAACTCAGCGGAATTGTACCCGAGCCCCGACTGGCGCTGGAGGTCGGTTGTTAGCCGAATAAGGTACCCGAACCTTGCATTAGCATAGGATTCGGCTGGTGACCCTCATGGGGCATACCTTACCCAACCGAGTTGTGACCGAATAAGGTACCCGAACCTAGCATTAGCGTAGGATTCGGCTGGCGACCCTCATGGGGCGTACCTTACCCAGCCAAGTGGTATACGACCCCTGACTAGCGCCGGAGGTCGGTTGTTGGCTCACATGGAGCGTAGCCCGGGAAGATGACGTCCTGACTGGTGCGAGTACTCGGTCAGTAGCCCTCATGGAGCATCCCGAGTGTACCTTAGTAGACTTGTCCAGCCCCTAAGCGTAGGAGATATGCTCGTAGCCCTAAGTTCCTGTCACGCATATCCGGAGCTGGCCCTGCATTATAAAGATATCGAATGAGTAGCATCTGATGATGAGAACAATCACCCGAATAAAATGTGTTTTACAATATATGTATATATGAGTTCCTCCTCTTATTGATATTAATTTCCTCGAGTAGTTGACCCCTTATGTTTAAGCACTCTGCCCGACTAGTCATAGCCCCCTAGCATCGGGAGTTGGCTCATGGCTCTTTCCCAGACACGCGTTTTGGGTGACTTGAGTTAGTCTTTCATGGAGCAAAGTTTCACGGATCAGGATTTATGCTACTTGAGTACTTTTGCCATCATTTACGAGCAAAAACAAAAAAAAGTGCAGCTTGTACACCTATTTGGTGTAAGCGGCTATGGCATTGGCAAGGCCAAGTGAAGAAATATTTATCAAAAAGCGACTTAGTTGTTCGGTATTTGGGAGTGGGGATGCCATCCTTGAGTTTGAGCTTTTGAGCCCCCGAGCATGTCACTTGTTGTTCTGATAATCTTCAGTTGTAGGAGGTCAAAGATGGTTGTGACCGACTGCCACAATGAAGCCGTCTGACTTGCGTTTGCGATTCCCAATCTTAGTCGGGACCGCGCTATCGGTGTCCTTCTGCTCCTTCTGTAAGGGTGACTTGTTGTCATCGAGGGCCTCAACAATAGTGTGGGCCGAGTCGGCGTATTTATTCGCCATGTTGAATAGAGCCTTGACAGAGTTGGGAGGCTTCCGCGTGAATTTGTCGATGAACGAGATGTCTTTGACTCCTTTTCGAAAGGCAGCGATGACGACCTCGTCCTTGATCTTCGGGATTGAGTTCCTCTTCTCAGAAAACCTCTTGATGAAGTCACGAAGAGACTCGTTCTTCCTTTGATGCAACTGATATAAGTCGTACTCGGAAGATGGCCTCTCGTATGTTCCCTGGAAGTTGGTGATGAAACGTTCCCGGAGTTCCCCCCAAGAGCCGATTGATTGCTTTGGGAGTCCTGTTAGCCATGTCCTCACTGAGTCGGCTAGAGCGACTGGGAGGTAGTTAGCCATGACCTTGTGATCTCCTCCGGCTGCTCGAATCGCCAGAGTGTAGACCATGAGCCAGCACTCGGGGTTGGTCTTCCCATCGTATTTTTTGATTCTTGTAGGCTTGAAACCCGATGGCCAATCAACCTGCTGTAGCTCCTGGGTGAAGGCCGGTATGCCTTCATTGTCATGAGGGCTCCAACTCCGAATACGGCGGTGAAACCGCTCGTGGTGGAGGCCAAAGCGCTCGTTCTCGTCTTCCAATCGGTGTTGCTCGTCTTCCTCTCGTTCGTTGTGCCAAGCGTTGATGCCCTATCGAAGGTGATGCCGTAGTCGGCCTCGGAGATCCCGGTTGTCCCGACAATCGCTTTGATGCCACCGGTTATTGTTGGGGTTGCCGAGTGACATCTGGCATGACCCCGTGTGCCACCTTGATGCGAATGAGACTGCCATTGGAGATGCCGACCGGTTGGTCGGTGTGAGGGTATCGCCCGACTGTTGGTGCTGCTGCCATGCAGCAGCGGTAAGCATGGCTTTTATCCTCGCGATCGTCGGGGTGGCTTGGTGATCAGGCCCGAACTGGAGTGTATCCAGTAGAGTTGCAGCGGCCACGATATTCTGTTGAGGAGTAACGAAGACGTCGTGGTCACTGACTCGGGTTTGGAGGATTTGTCATTGAGCGGTTCGTGCAGCCCTGCGTAGATCGTCATTGCGGGCATGTAGGCATCTTGCTTCTTCCTCCTGTTGTTCTCGCAGTCGGCAGGCCTCCTCCTCTTGTTGCTTGTGTAGTCGGCGTGATTCCTAAATTGGAGTAGAGCCTTTGGATGCCATGAAGATTTCTCGTGGCGGAGAGAAGCTTGCCGAGCTGCTGTCCGACTTAGAGTTGGAGTCCGACTGAGAGTTGGAATCCGATTGAGAGTCGAAGTCGGAATAATTGCTAGGGGTGATTATAACTCTGACCTCCCTAGATCCGATCTCAAGGGGCTCAGGGCCGTATCCGAGTCGAACTCCAGGGGATCGGGTTTGCCGCGTCGGATGTAGATTGTAGATATCCGTGGCGTCGCTGAGTCTGAACGGGAAATTGACGATCTCTTCCTTTCTTGGCCCGATCTCGGCTGGCTCAAAACCGAGTCCGAATCGAACACTGAAAGAAAGAGTTGTCCTTGGATTCGGGCGTATTGGAGATCGCCGCAGCATGTCGTGAAAGATTGCTGCGGCATCGTGTGGGCCGACTAGCGCAGAGTCGGCTGGTTCCTCAGCCGGTTGGATCGGGTCCGTGTCGGCCAAGGTGAGATTGCCGAACCTGTCGACGACGAAGTCAAGGCTTCCGAATGAGATTGTATCTCCAAGAGAGAATTTGCCGCCGTCGACTCCGGTTGCTAGATCCATCGAGCTTGTAGATGTAGATCTCACCGAAGCCCCTACCTGGCGTGCTAACTGTCGATGTTTTACATCGGCAATAAATATATGGGGCTACTCGGCGGATGGAAACTTAATGGATTGCAAAGGAACACAAGGAGATTTATACTGGTTCAGCCCTCGATGTAAGGTAATACCCTACGTCCAGTTGTGGTGGTATTCCTTTGAGGATTTGTGGTGGTGATTCTGGTGAACCAACTCAACCTGCCCTCAGGGGGTGCCCTACCTCCCCTTATATACTAGGGGACAGGGTTACAAGGTAGGAGTCCCAACCGGATTACGGCCAAGGGATCTCCTCTTAGAGATATAACGCACCCATCTAGGACTATGTTTTCCTTATCGTACAAGGCAAAGTTTGCTAGGGATTACTATATCTCTAATTACAAGGCCAGGCCCATCCTCTATCCGAGGGGCCCATATGCTTGTCATGAGGTACCCGAGGCCCATGGCACCCACACTTAGAAACTATCGTGACATTTTATGTGGGTAATTAATAACTCATTTATGATTAATTATGGATTAATGGCTATATTTTCATGACTGTGAGTCGTGGTTGATTAATTAAATGTGCCAACTAAAACTTGACTGAATGGTGGGTTGTGAGCACCAGGGTTGTGATTGTTGCTAGCGGTGCTCATGACAGTTAAGGACTGGTTCGCGGACTACTTGTTGCGAAGCAACACTCATGCTAACCACAAGCTAGAATGGGATAGCAGGAGTTGGAAGTGTGCCGAGTTCAATTGGAGGCACCAGGGCGTGTTTGTGGCTGGTATAAGTCCACACATGGCAGTGACAATAAGACCATGCTTCGGGCGTCGAGCTGTCTTGCAGGAAGGTACTTGATCACACCTACTGGAGATCGGAGGTTCGGCGGGAGGCTCTCCTATTGTGAGAGTTATATGGATGATCCTGTCACAACTCCTTTCCAAGGTACCGTGTTGGTATTAAGGGGCACAGTGATGTGCTGTGGAGTTGTGTCTTGTGGGTAAATTGGTACACCTCTGGCTAGAGTAAAATTGTTCGAATAGCCATGCCCACGGTTAAGGGCGAGCCTAGCAATGTTTTCTGTGATTAGTCCCACACTACTTAATGATGATGATAAAGGGTAGAAATTTCATAGCTCCAGTTTGGAGGGTTATGGTTTTGGGCCTGAACTACATTGGAGCGTTGTTCAGAGATTGGTTAAATGTTGATAATAATTAAACTACATTGCTTTTAACGGTTTTAAAGTGTAAATGTTTTAAATGCTGTTTTACGCAAATAAGCCATATTATGCCTTTCCTTTGGTATCCTGTTGCCTTACATTGCATTTCTTAGTGTGGCTTGTTGAGTACGGTGGGTGGTACTCAGTCTTGCATTATTGCAATCTTTAGAGTGAAGCCTTTACGAGGAGAAGAAGTTTGGTGTTTGGCTTATACCCCAGTTGAGCTGCCTGTGGCTTGGTGCTGAAGCTACGCTAGTTGCCGTTCTGCTACTATTTCTTCTGTGTGAGGACTAAGTGCCTCTTCTGTAAGTATTTATCGTTATTTTGTTTTGGTTATGTTTATCAAATTGTCGATTTGTGTACCTCGGCTGATTCCTGGACGAAGATTTATTGCACAAATTAGCTTTGGAAATTCTGGTGAATTTTTGGGCATGACAGTACGCAAGTAGGATCTCCAATAGCGGGAGATAGGAGATTCATATGAGAAAACATAAGTAAACGGGCTTCCGCCTGAGCTTCCAAGGATAAAGGTAGGTGAGCAGCCATTTGATCCCCATCAAAGTCCGCATTGAAACCCTTACACACTAATGGGTGTAAACAAATAGTACGCCCCTCTACTAAAGTGGGTTGGAAAGCCTGTATGCCTAATCTATGCAGGGTAGGTGCTCTATTCAACAGTATAGGATGTCCCCTCATAACTTCTTGAAGTATTTCCCATACAATGGGTTCTTTTTCCCAAATCTTCCTTTTAGCAATCCTAACATTAGAAGTATCACTTTTCGTGATTAAATCACGAATTACAAATAGCTGAAAAAGCTTTATTGTTATCTCTAGAGGTAACCCATATTAATGTAATGAAAGTGAAGGACCCACAACAATGACAGAATGCCCGGAGTAATCGACCCGTTTCCCAAGCAGAGTCTCGCGAAACCTCCCCTCTTTACCTTCAATTACATCTGAAAGTGATTTGTATACTTTATTGTGACCATCCCTCGTTGGTTGCTCGTGGGACCCACTATCAAGGAGTGTATCCATGGCTTCTTGTACCAATTTTTCCTGGCACATTACTAAATCTGCTGGCGCTAATTCGCTTCTTTTTAATAGATAGGCAAGACTGTTGTTCTGACAGATAACTCTCTTATAAAGTTCATTAATATCCGAAGTCACTACTTTATCCCCAGATCTATAAACAATGGGTCTTAATTCGGGAGGAAGAACTGGTAATAAGCACAAAACCATCCATTCTGGTTCTACATTTGTTTGAATAAAATGTTTCGCCAATTTCATGTGTCTAATAAAAAAAACTTTTCTTATTCGTCTTTTTCTATCTTCCCATTCATCTCCAATATACCCCTCGTCTTCTAATTCCTTCCATTCGACCGAGGAATTCTCTAAAATAATTCACAAATCTAAATCTACTAATTGTTCTCTAATAGCACCTGCTCCTATCGCAATTTCCCGATTTCAAAATGTTGTAAAGCCTGGGGTAGAAAAAAAAGGGGGGAATGCTATGGTTACAGGATGAAATTTCATCTTCGAATAAACCTCGTAATCGTAAGAAGTTGGTTTTTTAGCACTGGGCCTAGCAAAAGAGAAATCGCCATATACTAGGCCCTCCAATTTCTTAAGGGGTTTATCTAAAAGATTCGCGATATAACTAGGAAGACCTTTCAAATACCACACATGAGTCACAGTACATGCGAGTTTGATGTATCCTATTTGATATCTTTGTATCCGAGAATCAACAAATTCTACTCCGCATTCTTAGCAAAATCTTTCGTCTTCGTATTCAGCTCCGCTCGCTCGAGCATTTCCACAAGTACAAATTCTGCTTTTTATGGGTCCAAAGATTCTTTCGCAAAACAATCCATCTTTTTCTGGTTTATCGGTTTTATAATGAAAAGTAGAGGGCCTTGTGACTTCGCCAACAACTTCCCCATTAGGTAGTATTTTGTTAGACCTAGCCTTTATTTGTTGAGGGGAAACGAGTCCAATTTGAAGTTGTTGATGTTTATATTGGTCAATCATAAAATAGAAATAAGAAAAGAATTTATATTTATTCCAATCAAACTTCTTCCCTATTAACCTGGAAGTTCTTCTAAGATACAAGAAAATGGTTCAGTTCTAGAGCCAAAGATCGTAGTTCTTGAATGAGCACTCGAAAAGATTCTGGAGGATCCTCATGATTAGGTACTCATTTTCCCCAAATCATAGCGTTAAGTATTTCTTGGTGAGCTATAAGATGATCAGATTTATAAGTAAGTATCTCTTGTAAAATATGAGCAACACCAAATCCTTCTAAAGCCCAAACTTCCATTTCTCCTATTCATTGTCCCCCTTGCTTGGCTCTTCCTCTAACGGGTTGTTGTGTAACAAGTGAATACGGCCCAGTAGAGCGTCCGTGGATTTTCTCATCAACTTGATGAATTAATTTTAAGATATAGGACTTCCCTATTAGAACAGGCTGTTCGAAGGGGTCTCCTGTTCTTCCATCAAATATTCTGCTTTTTCCTGGGTACTCGGGTTCAAATACCCACGGATTTTTTTGTTTGTTTACTGGCTTCATATAATTCTAAAAACACAAGTTTTCTTGAAGCCTCTTGCTCATATCTCTCATGAAAGGATGCTATTCTATAATGTTTCTTTAGCAGATCCCCTGTTAATCCAAGCGAGCTTTCAAATATTTGTCCCACATTCATTCGGGAGGGTACTCCTAGGGAATTGAAAACCATATCAACAGGTGTTCCATCTTGCAAATAGGGCATATCTTGCCTAGGCAAAATTTTGGAAATGATCCCCTTATTCCCGTGTCTTCCGGGTACTTTATCCCCAACTTTGATTTCACGTTTTTGTAAAATATATACACGAACCATTATGTCGAGGGGATCCAAATAGATCCATTTCACATCGATAACGTGCCCTCTTCCACCTATTGGTAGTTTGAGAGAAGTTTCTTTTGAAGTGGATACCTCAAGACCAAATATGGCCCGTAATAATCCAGCTTCCGCGATATAGGACGATTCACTCGCTATCTGAGGCACTAATTTACCTACTAAAATATCGCCTGTTTCTACCTAGGACCCCAACTTCACAACTCCATTTCTGTCCAAATTGCGGAGTAAATGTTCTTCTAGATGTGGTATTTCTTTAGTGATTTTTTCAGTAGAGCCTTGGCTTGTCGTATCTGTCTGAATTTCATATTTTTGTATGTGAAAAGAAGTATAAATATCCTCATATACCAAACGTTCGCTAATTAATACTGCGTCTTCAAAATGGTAACCTTCCCAAGGCATATAAGCTACTAATATGTTTTTTCCTAAAGCAAGTTCCCCACCAACTGTAGCAGCCCCCTCTGCTAAAATTTGTCCTTTTTAATGGATTTACCCCGCGGAACCCGAGGTTTTTGGTACATACAAGTATTTTTGTTAGAGCACCGATGGGTAACTAAAGGAATACTTATAGTCTTCCCACTACTTGATAAAAGGATCTTGTGACTATTAGTAGAAATGATCTTTCCCTCGCGTTCGGCTATAACAGAAACCCTCGAATCTAGAGCTGTTTGGCGTTCCAAACCAGTTCCAACAATAAAAAAAATAAGAATCTTTTTTTAGTGTACTCATTTTTATTTTTAGAGTTTTTTCATTTTTTTTAATCGGCTCTTAGGGAGAACTCTAGGACGCTTCATTGCCAATTTCCAAGGGACATACAAGAGGCCATCTTTTGAGTACGATCTATACCAGTGCCATCAAAGGAAGAATGAGTCTCTTCGTGATTTTATCAAGAGGTTTTCTGAGAAAAGGAACTCAATCCCGAAGATCAAGGACGAGGTCATCATCGCCGCCTTCCATAAGGGAGTCAGAGACACCCCGTTCATCGCCAAGTTCACTCGGAAGCCTCTGACTTCTGTCAAAGCTCTATTCGACATGGCGAACAAGTACGCCGACTCAGCCGACGCAGTTGCCAAGGCCCTGGACGACAAGAAGGAGCCCGACAGAAGGACAAAAAAGACAACGATGAGCTAGCACAGAACAAGTCCGGCAACCGCAAGAGCAAGTCAGACAACATGGTGGCTGTTGTGGAGTGCACTCAGCCACGACCCCCGAGGACGGACGAGTACCAGAAGGTGATGAACGGGCCATGCCCTTTCCACCCAAAGGGGAAACACATGGCTAAGGACTACTTCATGCTCAAGAAGTTTGCTTTCGAGCAGACTTCAACATCTAGCAACAACAAAGACAAAGACAAGCTAGACCCGGGCGCGACCGGTGACTACGAAGACCCCCAGGCCAAGCTCAACCATATCTTCAGAGGGCCGTCTACATTTGAGACTAAGAGGAAGCAAAAGCTAACAGCATGCGAAGTCAACTCGGTCTCAGCAGACGCTCCCCAGTATTTGCGTTGGTCAAAAATGCCAATCATGTTTGACCATGCAGATCACCCCGATCGAGACACTCATCCAGGGCATTACCCACTCGTCTTGGACCCGGTCATCAGAAGTATCAAGTTGAAGAAGGTTCTCATCAACGGAGGATGCGCTCTCAACATTCTATTTGCCAAGACGCTCGACGAGATGAAGATCCCTCGTTCCGAGCTACGACCGAGTACAGCACCCTTCCACGGGGTAATCCCCAGTCTGTCTTCCACTCCTCTTGGATAGATCACTCTGCTAGTCACATTTGGCACGCGGGGAAACTTCCGCACAGAGAACATCTGCTTCGAGATTGCTGACTTTGAGACTACATATCATGCCATGCTTGGATGGCCAACGCTTGCGAAATTTATGACAGTGCCTCATTACACATATATGATGCTCAAGATGCCAGGACCAGCCAGAGTACTTTCCTTGCGCAGCGATGTCAAGTAAGCCTTCACCTGTGACAAGGAGAGCTGCGAGCTGGCCCATTCTCAAGAGGCGGCAGTCAGGCGAAGCAACGTCCGACTGGCTACGACAACTGCAAACGAGGACGATCAAGTTCCGGCTAAAAAAACAGCCAAGTCGGGAATTTCAGCGGACTCTGAGACAAAGAAGATCCCCCAGACCCTTTCGACCCTACCAAGACTGCCCTTGTCGGGACCGAACTCGACCCCAAATAGGAAGACGAGCTCGTCAACTTCCTCCAGGCAAATAGGGACATATTTGCTTGGAAGCCTTTCAACATGCCTGGTGTACCAAGGGAGGTTATTGAGCATTCCCTCAACGTCAAGATGGACACCAAACCAGTCAAGCAGCGACTACGGCATTTCGCATAGAACCGCAAAGATTCTATTCGGGAGGAAATAACCCAGCTCCTTGCAGCCGGGTTCACCAAAGAGGTCAATCACCCTGATTGGCTGGCAAACCCAGTTCTGGTCTGGAAGAAGAACAGTAAAATGGCGCATGTGTGTCAACTATACTGACATCAACCAGGCGTGCCCCAAAGATCCATTTGGTCTACTAAGAATAGATCAGATGGTTGACTCAACCGCGGGGTGTGAGCTACTAAGCTTTCTTGACTGTTACTCGGGATATCACCAAATCAGTATGAAGGAAAAGGACTACCTAAAGACTTCTTTCATCACACCATTTGAATCATATTGCTATGTCACTGTTGGTGGCCAAAATTGGCACAAGGCCAATTTGGTTGGGGAAACCGGTCTGACCGGTTTCCCAAACCGGCCTGGCCGGTTTTAGCCCTGTAGCCGATCCGGCAATAAAAACCGGCCAGACCTTTTTCCCAAACCGGCTTGACTGGTTTGGACCCAATCCGAGTAGGATCAAGGAATCCATGTAGATCATGACTTGTAATTGGAATTCCTTGCAAGGGCAAGACCTCCCCACCCTATAAATATAAAGGGCCACGGCCGATTGAGTATCTATCTAATCGATCAATCAAAATACCTTTACTTTTTATTTCCTCCAAACTCTATCTTTTCCAACCCCTTTTGCTTCTCCTTCTTCGTCTCCACGGCGATTTGGGACGTTCTGAGTGGCCTGCCAATCTCAGAACAACCCTAGATGCATCATCCCTGACGGGGTCCCTCCCGGGGTGGTGGTTCTAGGTTTTCACGGCCAGCTTCAGAAAACCGGCCTAACCTGTTTTCCCAAACTGGCCTGGCTGGTGTGCGCAGGGGCTTCCCGTGAGGTGATTTTGACGACCGCGCGTTCTAGCGCAACTCAATGTGTTGGCCCTAAACTGCGTGAACACATTTTTGGTGACTCCACTTGGGAAGAAAGATCTTGTTGCTAAAACCATTCTATCAAACCCTAGCCAGATGGGATCTAACACAGAACTCGACAAGAACAACATCATCACGGCTTCTATCGAAGAGATCAGTGAAGAGGAGCGTCAAAATTATTTGGCGGCGGAAGCTTATTTCAGATCTCAATTCTTGATGGGATTCAAGAAAGACCGCTAGGGCACAGTCACAAGAGTGCAAGATTTCGTGATGCCCGCGTTCAAGATGAGCGACAACAAGGTTGAGGTAATAAGCAATGTAAGCAATTCACCCCCCAATACATCTATACCTAATGTCAAATCTAATACTGTTACTAGAAGTACGGATGAACTTGTTGCGACATTGATTGAACGAATAGAAAAATTAGAAAAGGGGAAATCTATTGAACCTAATGTTAATCTGTATGAGGTCATACAACCTAGTATATCGGCTACACCAGGTGCAATTCCTGAAAATCCACAGTATAGTATGCCATTGAACTTTTTTCAGGGTCAAACATCACCAGGTCAGCCACAACTGCTGAACACGGCAGAACCAGCCAGACAGGTTCATCAAACAGGTCAGGCCGGTTCTCTGGTGGTCATGCCCGAGCAACCTGAATCACTTGCTACCATGCCTAGTTCGGCCGCTTATGGTCGTACTAATGAAATTGCTAATTTTGTGCCACCTTATACCACATTCGCGTACACTTCACCTCCTATTCCTAATGCAAATGCATCTTATGGGGGGATACCAAATGATGTATATGATAGCTATTTAAGGCGTGCTCATGGTAATCATGCACCTCATGTAAATAAAAGAGTAAATACTGCTGCTACAATGCCACAACAGCTGAATAACTCTAGTTGGAACAATGAATT
This sequence comes from Oryza meyeriana var. granulata, assembly GCA_003991445.1. NCBI lineage: Eukaryota > Viridiplantae > Streptophyta > Magnoliopsida > Poales > Poaceae > Oryza > Oryza meyeriana. The sequence continues at coordinate 214,714 of RYFJ01000470.1, read as the reverse complement.
GATATATTTAACATTGGTTAAGCAAGGTAGAGAAGAATCTATTTTTGATTATATAAGACAATTCAAAGAGACCAAGAACCGTTGTTTTAATTTGTCAATTTCTGATATGGATCTTGCTGATATTTGTTTTAAGGGATTGAGATCTTCTATTAGTGATAGAATAGAAGGTGGTGATTTTCTTTCAGTTGCTCAAGTGCAAATAAGAGCTTTAATTCAGGAAATCCGAATTAAGAAAGCAAAGGAAAGCTTTGAGCCTCATCGATCTAATGTTCATGTTGTTGAGTATAAATCTGATAGTTCGGATGATGAGGACAAAGATGTTTACGTTGCTGAATTTGTATGGCCTTCAAAAGCTAAAACATATTCTTGTTCATCACTTAAGCTGGCTCATAAAGGTCAACAAGAAGAAATGCGATTTACTTTTGATGTTTCTAAATGTGATCGTATATTTGATGAATTGTTTAAAAACGGAAACATCAAGATATCTCATGCTATGCCTTTACCTGAGGAATTGAAGAAGCGTGCGTATTGTAAGTTTCATAATTCTTTTTCGCATGCTACTAACGATTGCAATGTTTTCCGTCGACAGATTCAATTAGCTATTAATGAAGGACGATTGACTCTTCATGAGATGCAAGTGGACAAGACACCTTTCCCTGTCAACACCATAGATTTGCAGCAGCCCAAGGTACTGGTTCGGCCGCATCAAGCTGAAATAACCAAAGGGAAGAATGTGGTCATTGGTGAAGCCAAGACCGAGAGCTTAAAAGACAAAAAGTTGATGAGGGAAGTGGTTTATGAAAAAGCTCCTGATGGTGTAGGATCAAACACAAGAACCAAGCCTACCAGAGAGGGGGTGAATGGTAGGAACACCAAAAACCAAAATCTTTTGCGGAATAAAAGATACCCTTAAACCTGGATGGAGTGCACCGGTCAGACCATCTCTATTGCGCCGGTCTGATCGTCATATGTCCACCGGTTGAACCGCCACCTCACCGCCGCGCTCTTGTCGGATGAACCGTTGGAATTCAGAAGGATACACACCGAAGATGCTCTTCAAAGTAGATCAACTTTATTGCATCAAGCTGTGTTTACAAAGTGCATACAAAGCACTCCTCTTTCTCAAAACTAAACCCTAACTTTTCTCTCTTTCAAAAGTTATACCTCCATGGTCTCAACCCCTCATCTATTTATACCTAAAATCTCATACACAAAGTAGGAGTAGAACTCCTAGTCCCACTAGGATTCAAACCTTCACTTACCAAATCTAATTACAATTTACCAAATTAAATTCTCCTTTCCGTAGCCAACTTAGACTCCCTCACGCGCAGGAATCACTGTAGCAGTCCGACACTATAGCAACGAGTCGGACTACGTGTTGATGCCGAAAATCGCCGGCAGCATCGGGAATGAGCCGATGATCTGGTTAGGCGCCTAGAGACACGCGAAGGCCTGGGAGATTTTCTTAACTCCGGTGTAGGTCCTAAATCTTGAGGTTCGTAGGCATGCCAGTCAATCTGACCCTGCAATTGACAAGGGGAAAATATTAGGCCAGTGAGCCAATCGGCTGGAAGCCCATTTGGACTCGTTCCATCCGCCGATAGCCGATATGGACTGTAGCACTTATACACCGACTGGAAGCCGATGATGGCATAGATAGGGAAAACAAATAAACTAGCTATCCTGCAGCCGATTGCAATAAAAGCGTAGGTAAACAAAATAGCAATTAAATAGTATAATCAGCTTTATTTAACTGAGACGAAACCTAGTACCTGCCGATGATCGTACTGTTACTATCAATCTTGATAGATCGGACTGAACCGAGACAGTATAAGATTAACATTAACAACACTAGACCGATAGAGACTAGATTAATCGTGCTTATCATAATAGATCTACTGGATAATAAACTAGTCGACTGCCAATAAAATATATGCATCGGCTGGAAATCCGGTGATATTGTAAATACATAAAATAGCAGTCGAATACATTTAATAAAAGATAACTTATCGGCTAAACACTCCGATAAAACATCGCATAAACACCTATCGGCCCAATAAGGATAAAGCTATTACCACCAGTCTAGTAGATCGGACCTGACCATTGTAGCACAGACCGATGATGATAACAGAACCTCGATGAACCGATAGATCTAATGCAATCGTGATGTAAAATATGGTAACTTATCGGCTATACATCCCGATAAAACGCTTGCATAAAAACCATCAACCTAGCAGGAACGATTTATCGCTAGCAGTTTAGTAGGTCGGACCCAACCAATGCACCACAAACTGGTGATAAATCGCACCCAGTAAGCTGATAAAACCTATGCACACGTGATGTGATATACCTAATCGGCCTAAGAGATCAAACCTAATTGATGTAGCCGTAGACAGAGCAGATATATCGTGGTAAGCCGACTACCGTAAACCGACTAGAATATCGGACCTAACCGAGGAAGTCCTAGCCGATGAGGTAGCCGGGGTGACGGGACTTACCCTCTCGCAAGAAGTCGAACTTAACCGATGCAGCCCGGCTTGAGAAGCAAGAACCCGTCAAAAGGGTGGCGATGCGCCGAAATTATATTGATCTGTGTTGTTGAGTTGATTTACAAAGTACCCGGGCATACGTATTTATACCCCGAGTTGATACAAGTCCTTATTGGACACGGCATACGATTTCCTAATTACAGAAGGAAACACTAACAGGACCCAATCGGACATGAGATTAGGTTTCCTAAAGATAAGCTAATATTGCCTAACTAATGGACACAGTAATTTACTGCCATACTGTGGTCTTCACAATCCCTTCCCAAACTCGGTCTCTTCCGGATCATCTTCTGCCGGTCATCTGTGATCTATCCCTCAACCGAATCTGATAAAGAACCATGCCAAATTTTGGCGTTAACACATGCCCCCCAATTTCGGAGTTTTCTATAAGACTTCGAAATTTCCTCATCTGGGCTTTTAGATTCCTTTCATACCGAGGCCGACCAAGGTAGCCCACTTTCCTTAATTGTTTGAAACAGTGCCAACGGCCTCGATTCCCGCCTGATCGTCATACCTCTATAAACCGCTTCGTCTTCCTAGCGTCCTTTCTTTACACTTTCACATCACCAGAGCCCTCCTGCTTCAACTTCCGAGACTCCGACAAACTCCGGCGAACTCAGACGAACCACCGCAACTCTCTTCTTCAATCTCCGATTCACGTCCATCTTCTCCTCGCGCAATGGCATCAGCATCCGCAGTCCCTGAGGTATCCTTTCTATCTGATTGTTTTTTCTCTGGCTTCATAGTCTAGATAGATTCAATCTGCCATGTTCCTCATCTGTTCTTCGCTATGTTCTTATTTACTGTAGAACCTTAGAAACCAAGTCCTAATCCCGGCCGCCGATTGCCCAAATTTCTTCTACCACGGCCCAATGGGTAGCGAAGATCCTATAGACTTTATCAGCGCCGAAACTCAGTGCATCCCTTTCAAGAACTCCGCCATGCTAGCCAGCGACTGGATCAACAGTTTCAGATCATGGCCTAGCAAGCTTCCTAGATGGAGGAACTGGTACATCAGAGTATCGGCCACGAAGAAAACCCTCTGGGACGAAGCAGATATTGGCCACTGCATCAATCTTTCCTTGGCCGAAATGGTGAGAAATGAACCCTTGCTCGCATCGGCTTCGTATTTCTGGTCAGACGCCCTCAACGCTTTTATGTTTGGACACGGGCCGATGACTCCAACACTGATGGACATAACTATGCTTACCTGCCTCAAAACCACGGGTTATATCAATCCCCTCAACCTCCGATTCAAGCCTACCCATCGGCTGCAGACGAAGAATATCGGTGGTTGGTCCAAGTATATATCAATCCACAATAAGGGAACTGGGCCAGTCGACGATCGAGAACATGTTGCTTTTCTGAACTTGTGGTTGGAACGATTCGTTTTTGGTGGTGCAACCCTCGGCCCAACAACCAACATGCAGTGCTTGGCAGAATGCTTGGCCGATTGGAAACAAGTTCCCTTGGGGCAATACCTTCTTGGCGCCACTTATCAACTCCTGCATCAGGTGGCAATTAAGCTATCGGCCGGTCAGCTAGTCGGCCATATTGGGGGTCCTTGGTGGTTTGTGCAATTATGGCTCAACGTCTACACCTCCAAGGCCATTCCTAAAACTTCATTCCTCAATCAATCTTTCCCGGTCGATCGTACAGAAGATCAGGAACCCATCTTCCGCCGATGTATCTCCATGGGTGAAGCTGCATCGGCCCTCCCTGGCTGCAAGATGACCCCCGTTGGACTCAGTCAATGGTTCAAGGGTTTTTATTATGGCTTCACCAAGGAGGCTACACTTTGGTTTGCATACGACGATACATCGTCATATGAGATGCCTTCTAATTTCAATCCTCTTGACGCCCTGGAAGATGATGAGTCGAAGGCCATATTTCTATCAGCCATTACCCCTTGTCTGCTGCCGACTGGCTTCTCTCAGGGCCGATCACAACCATCATATGAATTCTATCATCCATTGGTCAGCTCTCGCCAGCTTGGTATCGGTCAACTTCCAATCGGTCAACGTCAGCAATGCTTTAGAGTATGATCGGATGCGGACTCTAACAGAATCCCTACTTCTGGGTGCCGCCACCGACGTGGAAGTATGTACCGCTAACACTAAGCTTTTTGTCCGATGGTGGTCAGAATGGAAGAAACATCTGTTCAACTTATCGGCTATCCATTACTGCTCCTGCCTCAACGCCGACTACGTCGAATCCGATGAAGAGGTAACACCCCACAAACCTTAATCACCATCTTCGATCATCTCTTATAGCCTAACCTTGCAGGCTATCAACGTGGAACCACCGACAACAAGCACCAGCGGCCGGCCGATCATGTACCAACCACCATCGGCCAATCCGCACTTAGGACACGGTGCTCCCTCTCCATCGGCTCTTCTCCAGGTGCCACGGCCGACAGGACAAAAACGCAAGAAGCTGGCGCATCACCCTTCTCTCAAGATGCAGAAGACCAGTGCCGATGTCGTGGTCACGACGCCACCTACTATCCAAACAACATCGGCCCCTTATCTCCGCGGGTATGGGCTAAATTTTGATATTATTATCTGTTTCCTACTTTTCATCATTGATTTTATTTTCAGCTCGAGTCATCGGCTCCCGAACCTCAACCTTCTGCTAACATCCTTCCAAGTATCGAGCCGATAACCGCTGCAGCCGTTCCAACTCCAAAACCCAGCCCCCAAGCCGTTGCTGAGGTCGCGCTCACTATTTCATCATCAGGCATCGGCCATCCCGAAGAACAACCTACTCATCCACTTGATGCCGATGCCGCTCAAGCCACCAACATCTTGCCTTAGGTAATCTCTGTACCTCCACATTTCATTTTAACCCTTTACTGATTCTTTTACCGATGCCAATTTGCAGTCCTTGGCCGATTTGTTCTCTTTTGACATCGGCAAGTACTTAGAGGCAGAAGAAGCAACAGCCACCAGCGCGGTCACCAAACCATCTTTCTCAGCCGACGTGCGCAAATATTTGCTGAATATCACTCAGCTGCTAGAAAACCCGATCGACGCTTTGGTGGAATACTGCGGGCCGATCCGGGCGAGATTTACAGAAATTGAGCATCATTTGCCCGAAGAGCTCGTCGACGCATTGACTCCTGCGGCATATCTGGAATCCCACAGATTCCAACTCATCAAGCTCAGGCAGCGTATAGCCGACCGCGCTGATCAACAGAAGATAGCCCAAGACATCCAAAACGATCGGCTGTCAGCCCAATCAGAAAAGAAAAAGCTTGACGATATAGCAGCTGCCCCTCAAGAACTCCAAATCAAACTGGACCAGCTGAAGAAAAGGGAAGCCGATTTGCTAGCAAAACTTGAAAGAATCCGCAAGGACCTCAAAACAACGGAATCCCAGCTCATCGGCCTACCACAAGCCATACAAGACCAAGAAGCCAAGGTTGCAGCAGCAGTGCGTCAAGTTGTTCATCGGCGCAAAAACTTAAAGACTATCCCAGGCTCCGATGAAGACGACATTCATGCCATCGACGAAATTGACCAGATTCGCCTGCGCGTGATCGGAACGATCCAAAAATTCTTGTAAATCTTAATATTACTAACTGATGGTTCTCTGAAACATGCCAATTAACCTCGTGTTGTAATCTGATCGGCTCTGTTGTCTGTTCCTTTCAATCTTCCCTTAATATTTTTATTTGTTTGATCTAAAGGCGATATCAATTGATATCGGCTATCTCTAGGCGATGTAACAACATCGGCTCTTGCTCTGAATTTTTAGAAATCGGCTGCATCTAACCGATTCAAGAGTTGATCCAAACGCTAGGATAGTATTTCCTGGATATTTTCCGTTAAGTGCTTTAGCAAACTCTGTCCCCTCAAGATCTTCTAATATATATGCATTGCCAGGTACACAACGATTAATCCGATAGGGCCCTTCCCAATTAGGCGACCACTTTCCGAATTTATTATCTCTGGACCTGATCAGCAAAATCAACTTCCATACAAGGTCTCCCTCAACAAACGATTTATTCATCACCTTTTTATTATAATGCCTAGCCGCCCTAGCTTTATTTTCCTTGATCCTTTCCAGCGCCCTTAACCAATTCTGAGCCAAATCTTCGAGTTCATCAGTCATCAAATTATAATAATCATCGGCTGTCAATTGATTCTGCAAAGAAATTCTCCTAGAGCCGATGTTAGTCTCCCAAGGCAAAACTGCTTCATGCCCATATACTAATTGGTACGGTGGCACCCGAGTAGACCCATGACATGCCATCCGATAGGCCCATAACGAATCAGCTAATGTAGTATGCCATCTTCGCGGTTGTTCATCAATCTTTCGCTTAATTAATTTGATTAAACTCTTATTAGAAGCCTCTACCTGTCCATTAGCTTGAGCATAATAAGGTGATGAATTCAATAACCTGATTCCCATACTGGCAGCGAACCGCTGAAACTCATCGGACACGAAAATAGATCCCTGATCGGTAGTTATCGTCTGAGGAATTCAAACCGATAAATTATATGATCCTTTACAAACTCGATCGCTTCTTTGGACGTAACTTTCTTCAAAGGAATCGCTTCCACCCACTTTGTAAAATAATTTGTCGCTGCCAATATGAATTTATGTTCTTTACTTGATGGAGGATAAACCTGGCCGATCATTGTCGATGCGTTGCACCGGCAATAAAACTATGGGGATACTCGGCGAAGGTGAATTTGGTGGACTGCAGAGGAACACAGGGAAAGTTTATACTGGTTCAGGCCCTCGATGTGAGGTAATACCCTACGTCCAGTTGAGGTGTTATTCCTCTGAGGTGTTCGTTGATCGATGATCTTGTTGACCTTGCCCTGAGGGGCGCCCTGCCTCCCTTTATATACTAGGGGACAGGGGTACATGATAAGGATCCCAGCCGGATACGGCCAAGGGATTTCCTCCTTAGAGATAGAGCCCTATTCGACTAAGACTATGTTTCCTTATTATACAAGGCAAAGCCTGCCAGGTGCTATCTTATCTCTAATTACATGATTCGGCCCATACTCTATCCGAGTGGCCCATATGTTGGTAATGAGGTACCCGGGGCCCATGGCCTCCACAGTAGCCCCTGAGACCTTCATAGTTGAGTCACAGCTGATGCCGAGTGCTCATCCTCCACGGTGAAGGTTGCCTGAGTGCCGTGCTCTCGAGTACTCTTTGTCCAAGTAAGTCTTCTTCTGAGTCCTGCTTCATGTCAGCTGGCAGCGAGGCTATGAAGGGCTTCATAAATATATATGAATAGCATGCGCCGAAATAGGCGCACCTATTAGGTGTAGCCCCCGACTTTGTGCTTAATTGTGAAGACAATTAAACATAAAGTCAAAGATCTTTAACCTGGAAGTCTTTCCCGAGTAGATTACTACTGGTATATGAGACTCTTCGGTATCATGTCAACCGGAATAAACTTTATAGTCTTACCAAGTAGGAGACTACTCGTATGTAGGACTCTTTGACTTCATGTCAGTCGGAATAGGTGTTTATAGTCTTGCCGAGTAGGATGCTACTCGTATATGGGACTCTTCAGCGTCATGTCGGCTGAAAAAATTGTTTATAGTCTTTTCCAAGTGGCGTCCCACTCAGAAGTTAGACTCCTCCGCATCATGTCAGCGGGAAAAGATATTTATAGTCTCTCCCGAGTAGTGCACTACTCGAAAGTTAGACTCTTCTGCATCATGTCACGGAAAAATGTGCTCATGCAACTGATGGCCACGCATGTAGGCCGAGTACCACTATGAAAATAAATCACAGCGAGGTTAGGCGTACCTGAGAAAGATACCTGCGTCTCCAATTTTAATGAAGACCAGCTGATGATCCTTGTAAGGATATATCCTCGAGACCTGGGGGATAAAACAGATACCCAAACATATAGGTTTAGCAATAAAGCTCTCATGAAGCATATCTGTTTACCTCATCGGCTCCTGTTGGTAGCACCAGCGCTATAATTTCAACTCAGCCTGCGGGCGGCCCACATGGAGCATGCTACTGTAGGAACTCATATCTTGATGGCCCAGACCGACTGTGTAGGCCCAAGCCCATCTAGTCGGCCTCGGCTCTATAAAACCAGGGAGAGAGAAAATGATTTCTTCGTCTTCCCCAAATCATCCAATCGCCGGGGAGTTCTTGGCCGATTTCGGATTGCGGCGTGACGAAGCTGAAGCGGCTGGAGAGCGAGCTGAAGTTGCCCAGCCAGGAGGTGATTCGCTGGCGGTTAGCCAGGGATGAGTCGAGCCCGAATCCCCGACCAGGTGAAACGGTAGTCTTCGCCTCTTTTTTCGACCGAGGCTTGTGCCTTCCGTCTTCTGATTTCTTCCGCCGCATCCTTGATTTCTATGGGCTGGAGTTGGTGCATCTGAATCCCAACTCGATTCTTCAAATCTCCATTTTTGTCACTCTGTTGCGAGTGCTATTTGGGTGTGGAACCCCATTTCAACTTCTTTAGGTATTTGTTCCACATTAAACCTCAGCCCTCCAAAAATAACATTAGCGTAACTGGGGGGGCTGGCCTTCAGTTGCGGAGTGATGGGAAAAAGTCATATCTTGATCTCCCCTTGAAATCCTCCTTGAAGGGCTGGCACAAGGAGTGGTTCTATTGCACAGATCTAGCTCCCTCCTTGCGGCCATTCACCGGCTTGCCGCCGGTAGTTTTGCCGAATTGGTCGGTGGACCCGACCTATGAGGAGATGGGTCAAGTGCACCAGCTACTGACGAAGCTGGATAACTTCAAGAAGGCCGGCCTGACTGGTCCTTGGGTGGCCAGGCGGTTCCTGACTCGGCGCTTCTAGCCCCTGAAGCTGAGGAGCGCGTTCGGCTGGGATTACTAGGGAAGAGATGACCCTGACCGGGTCAGCCGGGAATCGGCAAATGAGCAGAAGGTGACGGAGACCTTGTTTGGATACTTCTCCAGCGGGGGTGATTGAAACCGAAGACAAGAAGAGACGCATCACGTCCTTCAGGCGCAGCTGGCCCCGGACCGAGGTAACATCCGTCCTTCTTTTGTAGTGCAAGCTTGCGGACTCGAACATCTAAGTTCCCGGCAATATATAATGTATCTTGTTGAATCTCTTGTAGTGGTGCATGGAGTTTGACGAAGACTCCCGCCTATTGTCGGCCGTTGCATCGAAGAAGAGGCCAAGGAGTCCCTCTGCTGCCCAACCCTGACTCCAAGAGAGCGGGGAAGAAGCCGATTTATATCGGGCGAGGGCCATGACGGCACGCGCCGTGGCCGGAAGCTTGAAAATAAAGGATGCCGTCGCCGCGGCGCCTAGACAGTTGAGCCCCAGGTTGAGACCTGCGGATTTGAGCCCGAAGTTGTCGAGCCCGGCCGTAGCGCCTCCGAGGGTCTGGCAAGAGCAGAAGCCGCCAGGGGCAGAGGGGCCCAAGCCGACCACGCCGGAATCGGAGCGGACTCGGGCAGATGCGCCACCGCCGACCGTGGCGCCGACCGGGCCGACAACCGGAGCCAGCGCTTTGCCGAGGACCGGGTCGCCCGCAAGAAACTGAAGTTCTCCAAGAGGTGCGCGCTCCGGGTCTTCTGAAATCCTTGTGTGTTGAGGTAGTGTCTTGATGCATCGTTTCGTCGTGCAGGAAGCGGGCCGATGTCGATCTCAAGGAGATCAATCCGACTGCTCCCCTTGTCGAGCCTGCCCCAGCCAAGCCAGCGGCCGCGAACACACCTGCTGAGCCGGTGACCAGCCTGGTCACGGAGACCGAGGTGGTCCCGACTGCGGGGTCACCGCCGCCACCCGACCAAGAGGCGGCTGCTGAGGCTGGGGCCCCAGCTCCTGAAGCATCGCCTATCACGGAGGCCGCGACCGGAGCCCCTGAGCCGGTTCTCGAGGTTGCGGGGGACAGCGATGCTGAGGCCAGGTCCCATCCCGTGTGTGGTCATCGTCATCGTCGTCGCTGCCACCGCCGGAGATCCCACACCTGCCTCGGATCGAAGCTCCTCCACGTGTGATGCCCTGGACATTCACATGGACGGCTCCCGGCGGGACAGTGAAGAGGTTCAGGCTTGACAAGTCGTCGCAAGGAGAGAGCGTGAGAGCTTCCTTCGCGCCGCTATCAGCGGGTCCAAGGAAGTTGCGGTATGATTCTTGTGGTAGAGTCTTGGCAGTCTTCTTGTTTTGATGTCTGACTCCGTCCTTGATTTGTCTCTTATCCTGAGCAGAAGCTTGTCGACCGCAACGAGGCAATGACGGAAATCTTGGTAGAGGTAGCTCCCCACCACGCAGAATTGGAGCAGCTCTGGGCGTTCAAGGCCGAGATGGAGGAGCGTCATGCAGGGAGGGAGGCCTGGCTGAAGAGTGGCGCCGATCAGCTCAGGGCAGAGACTTGGGCCCTAGCCGGGAGAATCAGAGGTAAAATCCCCGAATATGTCTTCTCGACTGAACCATTGATATATTCATCCAGCTGCGTTTCTCCCGACTGCCCAGTTATGTCATGATCGCACGGTTGAGCTCTTGGCTAATCTGTGGTGCTGCCCTCGAAGCAGAGTTGAAGACTCGAACAGAGAGGGAATCGCAGCTGAAGGAGGCCGAAGAAGCCAGGGCCGAGCTCGAGAAGGTCAAAGCCGACCTGACAAAGGCCAACACCGAGCTTGACCGGGAGAAGGCCAAGTTGAAGGAGGCCGTGGTCAAGCTCGGTAAGGAGAAAGTTGAACTGGAGAAGACCGTGGCCGGGTGGGAGGCCGACTACGAAAGTAAGTCTTCAACCCGACAGTAGTCTTAGCCAATCCATTAGTCGTTCCGTCTGTAGCCGAATCTGACAAGTTTATTTGCCAGCAGACCTGGACAGACATGAGAGCCAATGTCCAGGCCCAGTGTCGGTTCTACACAGAGGAAATAAGAGTGATCAGGGAGTCGCGGGAGGCCCTCGTCGGGTCCGTGAAAGGGCTCCTTGACCTCATAGATCCTCGCCCTGTGGGGACCAGTTGCAGCAGAATCCCCCAGATAGAGACGCGTCTCGAGGATGCACCGAGTGCCTTGAAAAAGTACTCGGATGAGCGTGTTGTCGCCGGCGTGGCCCAGACCCTGGCGATGACCAAGTCCATGTACCCAAGGGCGGATATTGAAGCCATCGGGGAGGGGTTTGCCGAAGAGACGACGCCCGAGGAGGCGCTGGAGCTAATTGCCCGGGCGAAGCCAACTACCGAAATCATTACCCGAGACCTGGGTCTGTGAGGGCAACATGTTATGTAGTCGGTATAAATAAAGTTTTGTAAACAAGTATGTGTAAATATGCGTGCAGTGCCGCCAAGCTTATTATTCAGTTGTCATTAGCTTTACTCGACCGTGTAGTATGCACCAAGTTAGTCTGTTAGAACTTAATAAAAATGTTCAAAGTAAGAAGCTGTACTCGAGCAAACGTGACGGTCATAGTAAGGCTTCATAACCGAAGTAAGATAGGCTCGTATGTTATTGACAGAACACGTATATACATGCAGCCCCCGACTCACTACTCGGTTGGTTCAAGCGGCGTAGTGAGTCAGAAGAACTGTACACATGAAAATTATAGAACTCAGGTATAGAAAGGACGTAGCTGTTCTATGTTCCACGAGTTGCTGATGAGAACGCCGTCTTCAGTCTTCAGTCGGTAGGCGCCTGGCCGCGTGACCTCGGCTATAATGAACGGCCCTCCCCAGATTGGGGATAATTTATGCCTGTCTTTGGTGGTTTGTATTTTCCTCAGAACGAGATCCCCAACCAAAAAGGCACGGCCACGGACATTGCGATTGTGGTAGCGACGTAGGCCTTGGGAGATACCTTGCCGACTGGATTGTTGCGGTTCTCTTGCTTCTTCCAACTGGATCTAACTCAACCAGTCGGGTATTGTTGGAGTCATCTTCTGAATAAGCCCGGACTCGTGGAGAGCCAAACTGTAACTCTGTCGGTAGCATAGCCTCGGCACCGTAGACCAGGAAGAAAGGGGATTGCCCTGTTGCCCGACTAGCCGTGGTTCTGAGAGACTAGAGAACCGATGGGAGTTCTTGTACCCACCGGCCCGCGTATGGCTGTAGACGGTCAAATATCCTGGCCTTGATGCCTTGTAAGACCATACCGTTGGCTCGTTCGACCTGCCCGTTGCTCCGCGGGTGTGCCACAGATGCGTAGCAGATCTTGATGCCAAAAACTTTGCAAAAGTCTTGGAATACGCCGGCCACGAACTGAGTACCGTTGTCGGTGATGATGCGGTTAGCGACCCCGAACCGGTATAGTATACTCATGATGAAGTCCTTTGCTCGTGCCGCTGTAATTGTTGCAACGGGTTTAGCCTCAATCCACTTGGTGAATTTATCCACCGCGACGAATAAATGGTAAACCTCCTGGCGCTTTCCGAAAGGCCGACATGTCGAGCCCCCATACTGCGAATGGCCAGGAAATGGGATAGTTGTATTTCCTGCTGGAGATTTGTTTGTCTTGCGTAGAACTGGCAACCCTCGCACTTGCGAACGATGTCTTTGGCGTCTGTTACTGCTGTGGGCCAGAAAAATCCCTGCCGGTAAGCCTTTTCGACTAACGTCCTGGATACGGCATGGTTGCCACATATGCCCGAGTGAATCGACTGCAGAATCTGCTTGCCCTCCTCGGTAGTGACGCAGCGCATGAGGACACCGGATGCGCTCCTTCGGTACAGGTCTTCTCCGACTAGCAGGAAGCTTTTGCTTCGACGCTTGATCTGCTCGACTTGATTGCGATCTTCTGGGAGTTCATCGTCCAGAAGAAATTTGACAACAGGAGTCCTCCAGTCTTGACATATGTGCAGCACCTCATCTATGGCCGGGGTAGGCTCGCCTCCCGACTGCTCCGGCACCGGTTTCTTCTTGACTGATGCTCAAAGTTGCTCGACAAAGATTCCAGTTGGAACTGCTTCTCGTTGATCCATGTTGCCAGCTCGTCTGCCGCGTCGTTGTATTGACGTAGACATGTGTGATTTCAGCCCGTCGAACTTATTTTCCAGCTTGCGGACCTCCTGACAGTATGCCGCCATGGTGTCGTCGAGACAGGTCCAGTCTTTCATGACTTGGTTTACCACGAGTTGAGAATCCCCGCGCACAACCAGTCGACGTATGCCGAGTGATATGGCAATGTGGAGCCCAGGGACAAGTGCCTTGTACTCGGCGACGTTGTGGGAAGCCGGGAAGTGGATTTGTAGAACGTACTTCAGTTTTTCGCCGGTGGGGGACGTCAATATGACACCGGCCCTGGCGCCGCCGATCCGTAGAGAACCGTCAAAGTACATTGTCCAGTACTCTAGCTTTGCTGTTTGTGTTGGGAGTTGAACTTCTATCCACTTTGCCACGAAGTCGCTAGAGCTTGGGATTTAATTGCTGTCCGTGGCTGAAAGGTGATGTCGAACGCCATCAACTCGAGTGCCCATTTAGCGATTCAGCCGGTGGCCTCGCGATTATGAAGGACATCCCCGAGTGGAAACGCTGTGACCACCATGACTTGATGTGCTTGAAAGTAGTGCACTAGCTTCCGGACTGTGATGAGTAGGCCATATAGCAGCTTCTGGACCTGCGGATATCTCGTTTTGGAGTCGGCAAGGACCTCGCTGACGAAGCAGACTGGCCGTTGTATTTTCTGAATGTGACCCTGTTCGGATCGCTCCACCACCAATACCGTGCTGACTACCTGAGTGGTTGCCGCCAGATATAGCATTAGCGGCTTTTGGGGCACGGGTGACGCCAACACGGGAGGTGATGTGAGGAATTGTTTGAAATCTTCGAAGGCTTGCTGGGCTTCCGGAGTCCATTGGAAATTGTCGGCCTTTTTGAGTAGCTTGAAGAAGGGCATGCCCCGTTCACCCAGTTAGGAAATAAACCGGCTGAGTGCCGCCATGCAGCCTATCAGCTTCTGGACGTCTTTAAGGTTAGTCAGGGGTGCCATGTTCCTGATGGCGTTGATTTTCTCCGGGTTGGCCTCGATGCCGCGATGCGAGACGATGAAGCCGAGTAACTTTCCGGATGGCACACGAAGGCGCATTTTTCTGGGTTCAACTTCATCTTGAATCTTCGAAGATTTTGGAAGGTTTCTTCCAGGTCAGCGATGAGGTCTTCTTTGGACTTGGCCTTGATCACCACATCGTCGACGTAGGCTTTCACGTTGCGCCCGATCTGGGTGTGCAGGCACCACTGAATGGCCCGTTGATAGGTTGCTCTAGCATTCTTCAAACCGAACGGCATTGTGATGTAGCAGTACGCTCCAAACGGCATGATGAAAGATGTCTTTAAGCAGTCTTCCTCCCTCAGGCTGATTTGATGGTATCCCGAGTAGCAGTCGTGAAAGCTGAGTAGGTCGCACCCTGCCGTGGAATCAACCACCTGATCTATCCGGGGAAGACCAAATGGGTCCTTGGGGCACGCTTTGTTAAGGTCAGTGTAGTCGACGCACATGCACCATTTATCGTTTTTCTTCCGGACTAGAACTAGGTCTGCCAGCCAATCCGGGTGGTAGACCTCTTTGATGAACCCGGCCGCGAGGAGCTTGGTAAGCTCCTCCCGAATAGCATCCTTGCGGTCTTGGGCGAAGCGCCGCAGCCGTTGCTTGACTGGTTTGGCGTCGATTAGGGTTTTCTTCAGCCTGATGTTTCTGACGACCGGGTCCAGGACGAGTGGATAGCGTCCCGGGTGGGAAACCCGATCTGGGTGATCTGCGCGATTGAAGGTGATGGCCATCTCTAACCAGCGCAGGTATTGCGGGGTGTCCGTCGTGGAGACCGTGTTGATGTCGCGCGCTGAAAGCTTTTGTTTGTGCTTGGACTCGTACGCGAGTGGCCCCCCGAAGATGTGGTTGAGCTCAGCTTGAGGATCTTGAAAATCGTCAGCCAGACCCAAGTCTGGCTTGTCTTTGTCCTTGTCGGCGCCAGACGATGAAGCCTGCTCGGAGGCAAACTTCTTGAGCATGTAGCAATCTTTGGCCGCGTGCTTGCCCTTGGGGGGAAAGGGGCATGGCCCGCTCATGACTTTCTGGTAGTCGTTGTTCCGTTGGGGCCACGACCGACTGCGCTCCATGTTGGCCACCTCATTGTCCGACTTCCGCTTGTGGCTGCCAGACTTATTTTGAGACGGCTCGTTGTCGGCTTTCGCCTTCTGGTCTTTCTGTCGGGGCTCCTTCTTCTCGTCGAGGGCCTCAGCGACTGCCTCGGCTGAGTCGGCGTATTTGTTGGCCATGTCGAAGAGAGCCCGGACCGTGGATGGTGGCTTCCGAGTAAATTTTGCAATAAGCGGGGTGTCTTTTACCCCCTTGCGAAAGGCGGCGATGACGGCCTCGTCTTTGACAGTTGGAATTTGGTTGCGCTTCTTGGAAAACCTTTTGATGAATTCGTGCAAAGACTCGTTTTTCTTCTGGTGCAGCTGATAAAGATCATGCTCCGAAGCGGGTCTGTCGTAGGTCCCCTGGAAATTAGCGATGAACCACTCCCTGAGTTGTCCCCAGGAACCGATCGACCGCCTTGGGAGGCCTGTTAGCCATGTCCTCGCCGAGTTGGCCAGTGCGACTGGGAGGTAGTTAGCCATGACTCTGCTGTCTCCCCCAGCAGCTCGAACTGCTAAGGTGTAAATGGTGAGCCAGGACTCAGGGTTTGTCTTGCCATCGTACTTTTCAATCCCGGTGGGCTTAAAGCCAGTCGGCCAAAAGACGTCCTGTAGCTCCCGAGTGAAGGTTGGGATGCCTTCGTCTTCATGAGGGCTCCGACTCCTATCTTGATGGTGTAGCCGCTCGTGGTGGAGACCGAAGCGCTCGTTTTCGTCCTCCAGTCGGCGGCGTTCATCTTCTTCGCGTTCTTCGCGTCGAGCGTTTAAGGTATGGCGAAGGTCGCGGTGTAGTCGCACTCGAAGGTCTTGATTGGGTCGGCGATCGTGCTGGCGACGCCGCCGGTTGTCATTGTTGGTATTGCTGAGCGTTGTTTGTCGGGACTCTTCGCGCTGCCGACTGGAGCCGGCCGCCCAGCGTCGCGTTGATGCAAATGAGCCTGCCGCGGAGAGCCCGACCGGTTGGTCGGTATAGCTGTGTCGCCCGACTGCTGTTGCTGCTGACAAGCAGCAGCTGTGATCATCGCCTTGATCTTGGCGATAGTCGGGGTGGCCTGGTGATCAGGCCCGAGCTGGACTGTGTCCAGCAAAGTTGCTGCGGCCACAAATTCTGCTGTGGCGTGACGAAGATGTCGTGGTCGCCAATTTTGGTTTGGAGGATCTACTGCTGAGCGACTCGCCCAGCCTGGCGTAGCTCGTTATTGCGGGCCTCGCGGTTGGCCTCCTCTTGTCATAGTCGGCGCGCCTCGTCCTGTTGCTCCTCTTGTAGTCGGCGTACCTCGGAAGGGGGTGTTGAAGCCATGAAGATTTCGCGGGAGAGGAGGAAGCTTGCCGAATTAGAGTCCGAACTGGCGCTCGAATCGCTGTCCGACTTGGTGTCAGACTCTGAATAGTTTATCGGAGTAAGAACGACTCCGACCTCTCTAGATCCAATCTGAAACGGCGCTTGGCCGTGTCCAAACTAAATTGCTGGAGATCGGGTCGGCTGCGCGGGGTGTGGATGCGTAGCGTCGCCGGAGCTGTGAGGGAAATTGACGACCTCTCCCCTTCTCTGCCCAACTTGGGCTGGCTCAGGGCCTAGCGCAAGTCGGACGCCGAAGGAGAGGGTTGTCCCGATGCTCGGTGATGTGCAGGACTGCCGCAGAAAGTCATTGAAGGAGATGGTGGTGTCCTGCGGGCCGACTGGCGCAGCGTCGGCTAGTTCCTCGGCTGGCAAGATTGGATCTGCCTCAGCCAAGGTGAGATTGCCGAGTTGATCGGCAATGAAATCTAAACTCCTAAAAGTAATTGCATCTCTGGGGGAGAACTTGTGGCTGTTGACTTTGTTGATTGAATCCATCGAATCTTCTGATGAGAAATTCGCCAGAGCCCCTACCTGGCGCGCCAACTGTCGATGCGTTGCACCGGCAATAAAACTATGGGGCTACTCGGCGAAGGTGAATTCGGTGGACTGCAGAGGAACACAGGGAAAGTTTATACTGGTTCAGGCCCTCGATGTGAGGTAATACCCTATGTCCAGTTGTGGTGTTATTCCTCTGAGGTGTTTGATGATCGATGATCTTGTTGTCCTTGCCCTGAGGGGTGCCCTACCTCCCTTTATATACTAGGGGACAGGGGTACATGATAAGGATCCCAGCCGGATACGGCCAAGGGATTTCCTCCTTAGAGATAGAGCCCTATCCGACTAAGACTATGTTTCCTTATTATACAAGGCAAAGCCTGCCGGGTGCTATCTTATTTCTAATTACATGATTCGGCCCATACTCTATCCGAGTGGCCCATATGTTGGTAATGAGGTACCCGGGGCCCATGGCCTCCACAATCATATCAATTCCCCATCCTCTGAACGGCCATGGTTTGATGATAGGATTCATAGCCGATGCTGGTGCTTGCTGTATATTTCTAAATTTCTGGCAATCTTGACATCCTTTATAATATTTGAAGCAATCTTCCAACATCGTCGGCCAAAAATACCCTATTCTTCTCAATACCCACTTCATCTTATGAGCCGATTGATGAGTTCCACAAATGCCCTCATGCACTTCGCACATAACCACTTTGGCTTCTTCCAAATTTAGGCATCTTAGCAGAACCCCTTCAAAAGTCCGATAATATAATTCTCCATCAAGCAACACATATTTAGTAGCCCTATACCGAAGTTTCTTGGAAACTGATTGCGACAGAATTTGCAAATACTCAATTATTTCTTGTCTCCAGTCATTGGCTTTATCTTGAATATCATTATTGGCTATTTCGACCTCAACCTGCTTATTCAGCCGATAACCCGAAGCAATTTGTGCAAGATCATTAGCTTCCAAATTCTGCTCCCTAGGAATATGATCCAACGATACCACCCTAAAATCTCTCAACAAATCTTTGCATTCTTCATGATATGATCTCAAGATATCATCCCTGCATTCATACTCCCCAGATGACTGCTTCATCACTAATAAAGAATCTCCAACAATCTCTATGATATCGGCCCCGATCTCCTTTAAAAGTTGAAGTCCTTTCAGCACCGCCTCGTACTCTGCCTGATTATTGGTCCGATAGGGTTTGATTGTAAAAGCAAACTCAAAACTTGCCCCCCGAGGCGATACAATGACCAGTTCGATATCAGATCCATGCTTGCAAACCGATCCATCAAAAAACAAAGTCCAAGGGATCGGCTCCACATAATCTTCGTGAACTCCTCTGTGTTGCACAATGAAATCAGCCACTGCTTGTCCCTTGATTGCTTTAGCCGATTCATACCTCAAGTCGAACTCTGTTAAGGCAAAAACCCACTTACCAACTCATCCCTTTAAGACTGGAGCCGACAACATATATTTCACCACATCGGCTTTGCAAACCACCGTGCACTCAGCCGATAGGATATAATGCCTTAACTTCGTGCATGAGAAATATAAACAAAGGCACAATTTTTCCACCGCAGGATATCTCGTTTCAGCATCCAGAAGCCTTCTGCTTAGGTAGAACACAACTCGCTCCTTTCCTTCAAATTCCTGTATTAAGACAGACCCGATGGATTTTTCATTGGCCGATAAGTATAACTTGAATGGCACTCCTCTCTGCAGCGGAATCAAAACAGGTGGGGAACTTAGATAACTCTTGATCTCATCAAATGCTCTCTGCTGTTCTGCCCCCCACACAAATTCTTGATC
Organism: Oryza meyeriana var. granulata; assembly: GCA_003991445.1. Classification (NCBI taxonomy): domain Eukaryota; kingdom Viridiplantae; phylum Streptophyta; class Magnoliopsida; order Poales; family Poaceae; genus Oryza; species Oryza meyeriana. The sequence goes on along the minus strand of RYFJ01000470.1, from coordinate 195,452 downwards.
AGCTTTCAACTTCAACAATGGAGTAAAAGGCTCAATCCTTCCTGATAAATTCGATATGAATCTCCTTACAAAATTAATCTTGCCGATCAACGACTGCAACTCTGTCTTGTTGACTGGTGGTTCTATATTCTTGATGGCTCTGATGCTCCGCTGACTAACTTCAATTCCTCGTTCATGAACCATAAAACCCAAAAACTACCCAGCCGATACACCAAAAGCGCATTTATTGGGATTCATCCTTAGTCCATATTTCCTTGCCCTCTCCAACACTTTCCGTAAATCGGCTATATGGCTTTCATTACTCTTGGACTTAACCACCACATCATCGATGTAAATTTCCACTAACAAGCCGATGAGATCATGAAATATATAATTCATCGCCCTCTGATAAGTCGCACCGGCACTTTTCAATCCAAATGTCATTACTACCCACTCATATAAGCCGATAGCTCCAGGACACCGAAACGCAGTCTTGTGTATATCTTCCTCTGCCATAAAAATTTGATTGTATCCTACATTGCTGTCCATGAAGCTGATAATCTTGTGGCCTGATGCTGCATCCACCAGCAAGTCTGCTATCGGCATCGGGTACTCATCCTTGGGGGTAGCCTTATTCAAATCTTGGAAATCAATGCATATTCTCAATTTTCCATTTTTCTTTTCCACCAGAATGATATTAGAAACCCACTCAGCATATCGGCACGGCCTTATAAACTTCACATCATAACCTTGTAATTTCCGCTTTGATTGGCTCATACAACTCTGCATTAAACCTTCTTGGAGCTTGCTTAAACGGCCGATATCCTGGTTTAATTGGAAGCCGATGTTCGACAATTGATCGGCTTAATCCCGGCATCTCATGATATTCCCAAGCAAAACAATCCCGATATTCTTTCAACAACTTCATTAACTCTTCTTGAATCTTGGGACACAATTTTTTACTTATGTACGTTGGCCTCGGCCTATCTCCTGGTCCTATGTCGATCTCTTCCAAATCATCGACCGACGTAAACCCTTGCCCCAATTTCCCCTCGAAATCTTCGATGGAGCCCATTAGAGTAATAGCTTGGAGCCGACTTGCCGAATCGGCTGTATCCCTTGGCTGGTGACCTTAAGATAATCTCCTTCCCATACTTTTCCGGACAAACAATCGACACCATCGGCCTCCTAGACCGGTAAATCGGTCATTCCAATGTTGGTCGACCTATCTGCTAGGATTACCTCAACTTGATCTCCTTGCCACTGTATCAGTCTTTGATGCATTGTTGAGGGCACACAACAGTTCGCGTGAATCCAATCCCTGCCAAGAAGAAGACTATATGATCCTTTTCCATCGATAACGAAAACGTGGTAGGCAATGTCTTGTTCCCCACTGTCAACTCCACGTTCAACACGCCTTTCGCTTCCGATGGATTCCCGCCGAAATCTTTTAACACCATATTTGTCTTGATCAAGTCTTCGGTGGTTTTCCCTAATTTCCGATATGTAGCATACGACATTAAATTAATGGCTGCTCCCCCATCAACCAGCATCTTTGTCATCGGCTTCCCATTCATATAGCCCTTGATATATAATGGCTTCAAATGTCGATACTCTGATTCCTTAGGTTTATCAAATATAGCCTGATCGGGTTGCAGTGTTAGCTGAGCAAACACCTCTTCATTGCCCTCCTCGTCCGATGAGAGTGCTTTATATTCCCGAGGTAAAAAGAAAACCATGTTTACTGGAGCCGATGGATCAACTTCATCGTCTTTCCTCTTCACACGCCATACCCGTTTAATCCTCTTGTGACGATGATCGGCTCCCTCCTGATCTTGCCGTTGTTCTTCCTGTTGCTCTCGATGCCGTAGCCGTTGTGCCCTTCTCTTTTGATTTTTTGTGAATATTCCACTAGGACACCATTGAGGATTTTGGATTTGTCATTTTTCATGTACTTCCTCATCGTCATCTTCTTCAAAAAATTCTTCATGGATCGGCCCCAATCGGCTATGTACCGATACTCGTTTTTCAAATAGCCGATCCTGCAAAAACCTTCCCTACTGAACCTGCCGAGACCTCAGATTATTGCACTCAAGGCAATCTTCAATATATGGTAACCTCATCCCTTGATCCTAGCAAAACCGGAAGAACGGACAATTCCAATGTGGATTATATCTTTCCCTGCCCGGCTCAATCCACTGTTCTTCGCACTTTGAATATTTTTCTATCATGTCCGATGAAGTAATCCTTGATCTTCTATGATCCCAACGCCTTTCTTCATCGGCCTGACCTCTTGACGATGATCCCGCATAAACCACGTTCACGGGGAACGGGTGTCCATCAATCTTCATCGGCTTCTTGTCTTCAAATTTGATTCTTCCCTGTTCAACAGCCGATTGAATTTGTTGCCAAAAAACTTTGCATTCGTTGGTGTGATGCGATATCGTGTTATGACATTTGCAGTATCTCTTCTTTTTTAATTCTTCGGCTGATGGAATTACATGATTTGGCGGGAGCTGTATCTGTTTCTCCTGTAACAATAAATAGAAGATATTATCAGCTTTATTGATGTCAAAGTCATATCGCTCCTCCTTGCCGATATCCTTTACCCACGGGCATGATACTGATTTCTTGTTTCTAGCCCACTCCGCCAAACCAACCTCAGCATCAGATCCCTCATCATCTAAGTCTGATGAATAAACTTGTATCTGAGCAATCCTTCGCTGAAACTTCTCCTTTTTTGCTTCCTGAAATCGGCTTTCATGAGCCGATACCTTCTGCACCAGGTGCGCCAGACTTTCGAACTCCTGCGATGAGAACCTCTCTTTAATAGGAGCTAGGAGACCCTGGAAAGCCAATTCGGCTAAGTGCCCATCGCTCAAATTTAAACTATAACATCGGTTTCTGACGTCCCGAAAACGTTGAACGTATTCTGGTACTGTTTCATCTGGCCTCTGTTTAACCGATGTTAAGTCTGTCAGCCACATCTCGTGGATCCCAGCAAAAAAGTGTTTATGAAACTGTTTTTCCAGATCGGCCCATCCTCGGACTGAATTTGGTGGTAAAGAAGAAAACCATGTAAAGGCCGATCCGGACAATGACAAGGGGAAAAATCTAACCCTTAAAGCCTCCTCAGCCGATGCCTCTCCACACTGCGCTAAGAATCGGCTGATATGCTCAACTGTAGATATGCTGTCTTGTCCTGAGAACTTAGAAAAATCTGGGACTCTGTATCGGTGTGGCAATGGAACTCTGTCAAACCACTCGGGATATGGATGCCGATACATAAAGGTTTGCTCTTTCGGTTTTATCCCAAATTGCTCCCTTACTATCTCTGCAACCCTTGTTGATAAATCTTCTTCCCTCGGGTTGTCCTGTTGATACTGTATAGGTGGAGTTGGTTGCTGATTCTGTCTAGGATATTCTCTCTGATAATTACCTGAATCGGCTATACCTCCTGGATAATTTTGTTGATACCCTCCGTAATAGGTAGTCCGATGGTATCCAGCAGGAACATCCTGTTGCCCCCCAGCCTGATTCTGCAAAAACAAGTTTTCCGGTATGTCTTTATTCATTTCATAAGTAACCTGGCCTGGCTCCGTTTTTGGTGGTAAATATACCGGACCCCGACTAGGCTCCTGAGCAATTGATCCATCCACCGTTTTCTTGATCAGATTGTGCAGCGTGTTCACCAATACTCCTGATTGGTTAAAAAGTGCGTGATGCACTGCTTCATTTACCATATCCTGTAAGGGTTTTGGTGGACTTTCAGGCGGTGTACGGCTCGATTCACCAAATAGAACTGGTTTTGGAAATTGTGTCTTCTGAATTGGCCCTTGTCGCGTCATGCCAAACGATTCCAAGCAATGTTTCTAAAAATTGGCCATATTCTGCTCGACTTGCTGTTTTTGCTCGTCAGTTAGATCTTCCATGGTGACTGGAATCATATTGTCCTGTTTGATCTCTTTTCCTGTCATGTTGAAACTTCGAGTTGAAACTTCAGGTTGAAACTTCGCGTCCCACTGGGCGTGCCAAAAACGTGTTGACGCCGAAAATCGCCGGCAGCGTCGGGAATGAGCCAATGATCTGGTTCGGCGCCTAGAGACACGCGAAGGCCTGGGAGATTTGCTTTACTCTAGTGCAGGTCCTAAATCTTGACGTTCGTAGGCGTGCCAGTCAATTTGACCCTGCAATTGACAAGGGGAAAATATTAGGCCAGTGAGCCAATCAGCTGGAAGCCGATTTGGACTCGTTCCATCGGCCGATAGCCGATATGGACTGTAGCACTTATACACCGACTGGAAGCCACTGATGGCATATGTGGGCACCCCGGAAGTGCATTATGAAGAGTAACTATTACGGCAACGCGAAATATCTGGATGGATGGGGTCTTGAATAAAACCCGAATAAATGCGGTAACCATCCATCCTCATCGCAGCCTTGCCATAATCTTTACCCAATCACAATACAAATCCAACGTGCCGAATTCAGAAATAAAGGGATATTTGGAGAGTTGATTCACCAGTCCAAAACGGCAAAGTGTGCCCGTCAAACCACACGAAGGTGGCGACCAAACACGATACACACTTCTGGGGACATGGTCTACGGTTGAATCAACATCCATGCATCTCATCATTTCTAAATTCTTACTAATGTGTGACTAGCCCAAGAAAGCTCTAGTCCCACATGTTCATCTTAGCAATTGATAAACATCACAAGTACTCTAAATATGGATAAAGTGCAGCAGAGTTATATATATTACATATAGGGCTCTCACACCCTAATTCATCACAGAGTATACAAAATATAGCAGCGGAAAATAAACACAAAGTATAAAACCAGTGGTGCCATACCCAACACAGGGCAACCGACTGGGGATAGAACTTAACTTCAACTACACATCATCCTCGCCACCCTCGGCGGGATAATAGTAGATCACACCATCTTCGTCGATATCCTCACCTGAAAATGACCAGCGTGAGTACAACAAGTACTCAGCTAGACTTATACGATAGTAATAGTACAAAGGAGTAATGCTAGTCTTTACATCAAGGAGTATGGCTATGTTGATCTGATTTTGCATAAAGCTGATTTTATTGAGCAAGTAATACATTTAAAACATAAACATTTGTGAAATAGCTCAATCTGAAAATTTAGGACAGCAAGTTCATGGTTCTGAAATGGAAGTGAAAAAGGAGCATAATCCCATGCTCTAACATCAACAATGGACCACCATTGCCCAAACAATTATGCTACACAAGCATATCATCCTTCATGACTACAGCCAAGTCATATTCAATATCAAAAATTTCTTATACAAACCCATTCATCATTTAACATCAAAAATCTCTTATATGAACCCATCCATCCATGACTATCCTAAGTCATGGTAACCACATAACCCCAAGTTGGATGCTAACATGAGTAACTAACACATCAAGTGGTCGTCCTGTAACCATGGACACGGCTATTCGAATAGTTCTTACTCTGATCAAAGGTGTACATATTTACCCACACGATGTGATAGAAGCCAAACGGCTACACTCTAGTTTGATCTGTACCCGTCGGTACCCACACTCTACACAGTGAGTGCGGACTAGAGGTCACAACAGAACCTTTTGCATGCTTAGCCCCAACCACCTAAACCATGTCTAGGCCCCCGATGACTTAGTCGCGTGCGTGCGTGGCAACTAAGGCGGGCTCACCGTCGCGGGAGGCACCTCCGGCCAAGTTATGGATACACCAAGTGCAGGCTTGCAATGAGGTCCTCCAAAGGTCTCTCCTCACGACTGACGGATGGGCGTAGATGGCCACAGCTTCCCGTACTACTGAGTTAAGCCGTCCCATTCTCGGCGTGTGGAAGTACGTAGGGTGCTTAAATAGATGTCAACATGTTCGGTCCTTAATGACCCAGACGAAGCTACGTGCATTGGGGAAACACCATCCCTTCATCGCCCTATCATCTGTCCAAGTCAATCATATTTTCAATTATTATTCAGAGGTTATTCTTTTCAGATTTTAACCCATCTATTCGCTTTAAACTAGTTTTGAGCCGATAGTTCCATCTATCGGATTTCTTTCTAAGTCTAGAATAAGCATGGCTAAGCATTCTGTAAAATAAAAGTATCCAAAGTCCTTAACCAGGGGTGACAAGGTATAAACATGGGGTCAATAATCAAGGAATGGAAATGCATACAATTGGGTAATATAAACTCTACCCGTTTTTTCCATTTTAATAGACCGAAAACATGCATATAGATATTGCTTTCGCAAACAAATCAATTTATTGAAAATATAGGTTCAATATGCTTAGATGCTTGCATAGTTGCTTTCATATATGCTTGCCTTGCTGCAACGATGGTTCACACTCAACTTGAGGTCCTTGCTCCACGTACTCCGAATTGTCTGAATCTACTGATAAAAGACGAATATGCAAATAAGAATCCAATAAATATGCCTATGCAGAAATGATCAATAAATTCCAAGATAAATACAGTAGGTATGGCATGTCCTAACAAGATTCTAGGAGAAAGAACCAAGTCATTCGCATCTCTGGATTGGGAAATACAAAAATAACAAGGTAGAAGGGCTGAAAACGGCAAAAGCCGAAACTATAGGAAAACCCTAAGTGGAAAATATGTACTTGCATTCTCTGGTAGGATTTTATGAGTGTGAGCACTTTTATGTGAAAATACATATCTTCCTGGTTCCGACAAAATTTGGTTCACTGAAATTCGATTTAAAATGATTTAGATATGAATTTTACAAGTTTAACAAAAAGAAAGGTTAGAAAATTACTTAGGCCTATTTTGGGAGGTATTTTTATCAAATAAAAATTTTCCACAGTATATATATTACAATTTTCTGAGGTAAACAAAAGTGGTTTCACATTTTTAGCAATTAGGATGAATTTTCTAGAAATTTATAAACTTATAGGTTAATAAAAGGTATATAAAGGATATTTCCATTTTTAGAGAAAAATACTACACAGAAGTTCTCAAATTTTATTTTATAAAATTAAAGAGCACATGTTTATGGATTCATAGAAATTTGGTTCACCTCATAAAGAGTCATAATGAAATTTATAGGAATATTTCAAGTTATTAAGGCCAAAATAAGTCAATTTTGCTTCATATTATTTTATGGATGTTTTCTGTACAGAAGTTGTCATCTTTTATTTGACAGCAATAAATTTCACAAATTTGCAGAACTAACAAAATTGGTTTCACTCAAAAAGGAGTTAAAATGAGAAAGTTATGGATTTACAAAGTTTGGCTATTTTTCTGTTGGAAAAATATTTCAGTTTAACATTTCTCTTCTTTTGTTTTTCTCTCTTTCTCTCTTACAGGTGGGGCCAGTGCGCCATAGAGACAAAGCAGAGCAGGGCGAACGAGACAATGGAACGGACCGTCCGGTCTAGGAGAGGATGGTCCGGCGTGGCGAAACAGAGGAGGTTTAGTCGGCAAGCTTCTCCGCGGTGGCAGCGGCGATGGCGGCGTCGGCTGCAGTCGGGGACAAAAGAAAATGTAGAGGAGATCAAGGCGAAGCTGTCGGTGGTGGTCTCGTCGCTGATGGTGGCCGGAGCTGGGCACAGCGGCAGCACAAGAGGCGGAGTGTTTTGGGTTGGCTAGGCCGACTCGGCTACGAGCGGCTTCTGGCCAAAACAAAGCATGTGTATGCGTCTGAGGAGTACTGGAAAGCTCACCGAGGGTCATGCCAGTTTTGGCAAAGCTGGAACAGCAGCAGCGACGGTGAACTTGGTCCGGCGGCAGCGAAAATCTTCTGGACGACGGCGCTGGCTTACTCCGGTGGATCTGCTGTCGGGGTGAGGTGTCTAGCAGGTTAGGGATCTCTTAAAGATAGTCTCAGTGCAAGGAATCAACGGATGGCTCACCGGATCGACGGGAATGGCAGCGGCAGAGCGATGACCGGAGTTGGGGAAGAACGTGTCGATCTCGAGCTTCGGGATACCACAGCTCGATTCCTTCGGTTGGCGGTCTTCTGGAGACAAGGCGATGCTGGAGGCGCAAGAGCTCGGCCGGTGACCTACTGTGCCGGCCAGAACGGTGAGGCGACGCCGGTGACGGCACTGGAGCGCAGAGACAGAACACGGCGGCGACGCGGCTGCTTCGACCGACGAACCTAGGGCCACCAAGTACAGAAATGGAAAGTTTAGGAGTTGTAGATCACGTTCCTGTGGACAGGAAAGGATGGAGCTCACCAAAGCAAGCTCGAGCTCCAACGAACACCTTCGGCAGAGGGAAGAATGAGCTTGCCGGCGGTGATCTTTGGGGATTCTGTGGGTTTCTCCGGTGGGAGCGTGAAGAGGATGAGGAGGACGTTCTGCTGGCGAGGTTGGAGGTGAAAAGGTCGAGGTTTCCAGATACTATGGTCATCTCTGTGTTCCTGTGAGCTGTGAGGGAGGAGAAGAACAGGGCTCTGACACGTGTGACATGCACTGCTGAGCTGCTCCATTTCTACAGTGGTCCTAGGTGGGTCCCACATGTAAGACTACCTTTTCCTACATATTTTTAGCTGGCTTTAGTCTATGACTTGTGGGTCCTTGAAGTTAGTTTCTAGGGAGAAGAGAGGAGTATGGGTGAATTTCTTGGTGCATCACACTGTCCCATGCTATGCTATGGCTTACAAGTGGGCCCTGGTCTTGTGGGTCCCACTGGGCAGTGACTTTGAGAGAAGAAGCCTCTAGAGATTAAGTCTAGTGAGCTGTCAAACTTGCAGTCTTTGCATTACTGTTTCACTAAGTTAATGAGGAGCATAATTCATGGGAAAGTTACTGGAGGTAGAGAAAGATGTGTTCAACCTGCTGACCAGATTTCGTTGCTGGAAGTGGTCTGGTTTGCCTTTGGTGAAATTGCAAAGTGGGGTTACTAATCCAGTTTTTCTGCAGTGTAATTCATTTTATGTGTTTTCTTTGGGAGATAAATTAATAAAAAATTCCTGGTGGTAGGGTTCATGTTGGCACACACTTTGACAAAAGGGCTCTGTCTAATTAGTCTTCATGTTCATGTGGTAAATTTTAGAAGTAAACCAATTTGTCTCAGCCAGCTTTCTAGTTTTGCTGATTTGAGGGAGTTGGTTGAAGTATTTATTGAAGTGATAAAATTATGTAAAATTTACAGTGGGTTGATTTGGTGAGATAGTGCTTACAGGAATTTTTCCATGATTTTATGTGCAACCTAACATCTTCAGAAAAATCCATAGACTGTACACATGCATATGTGAAAGAGAAGGATCCAGGCTGAAACTTGTTTGGAATTTTTAAGAGGTCTAAAATAATGAAATAAATTCTGGAAAAATTATATTAATTCATGATAAATAATCTAGTATTTTAATAAATTATTTTCCATATATGTTTCTGTTCAACTTGCTGCACTATTTGGAGTTGGTCTAATTTTGCCGATTAGGGCTTTATTGTATTGATGGTTTTAAATATTGCAAACTTTATTTTGCAAGAAGTGATAATGCAAGAATTTAATTTGTGCACTCTAATGACAGTAGGTCATGGCACTAATTACCTAGAATTAGATTTAGGGTTGTGACAGCTCTCCCCCCCTAAAAAGAATCTCGTCCCCGAGATTCGGGTCCGACTGAGTAAATAGGATAGGATGTTCTCGGGTCTTGGTTTCCTAGACTTGTTCAAAAACTGGTAGAGGTAGAGGCTACCTAAGGTGCCATGTCTGTAGTTCTGCTTGTTCATATCACAGTACTTTCTATTTTCTTGGAGGGAGAATGGCTAACATGGTATGGTTGAAAGGCCTTGGCTTCCAGATAGGTTTTAGGCGGATAACATTTTCTTAGGTGGAACTAGGCAGATTTACCTAAGCTTTTCAAACAAATCAGGTTCAGTATTTCTACCTGACTTTGTAATCCCACTGGCTACTAAGGTTTCATCAATTATGCGGAAAGGATTTCCACGTTCTAGTCAGGAAGTTAATTCGAGCTAGCTATTAGGTTCAGTACAAAGGATGGGAGTGACTGGAATATTAAGGTTGGTTGACAGCTAGGTTCCACCTGACAGTAGGTTCAGTTGGCGGACCTCACATTACATCACACTACCCAGAACTTGGGTGCTACTACAGGGTTCTGAAATTTATGTGACTAGAGATCTAACGGGCTTTCATGTGCTTAGTTTCATTGATCTACAGACCTTGGCAACATGGCTTAGGAACTTTGAAGCTAGATTACTGTACCAACATTTCTTCTCCAATTTTACTCCAAATTTATTCGTGATTTCTTCGCCGTTGCACACCTAATTTGCGAAGCCCGTTGTGAACACTTCTCACACAGTATCTATCGGTGAAACGGGACTGGGGGTCCCACATACCCCGGGGACGCGTGGGTCTTCGGCCACGTCAGCTCCTCTGGGCCCACAATCTGCACCGGTGATGGCCGGCTACAGCCTTCTTCCCGCCAAGTACCTGGGCCCAAGCACTGCCCGGGCCCCAGTGCGCCTTCCCCAGGCGCCTCGCAACGGGCATCCACATCCACCCTGGGTCCCGGGGGCATTCTCGAGAAGGGGCACTCCTCTGTGCCCGGTCCCGGGGCCCACAGGCTCCATGCCCGCGCCCCGGGTCTCTTCCCCGGTCCTGGGAAACTCCATGCCTGGACCCCGGGTCTCGCAGCCCGGTCCCGGGGCCCACAGGCTCCATTCCCAGGCCCCGGATCGACTCACTGCTTCCGTCCCCGAGGAGCTCGGCGCCCTGTGTGCGCGGAGGGCTCGATGAGCTCTCTGCCCCGGGCACGAGGTTGACTCGAGCGGACCAACTCTCCAACTACCAGCATTAATGACGAGGCGACGGGGCCTATCGCCCTTGTCGCCTGCTCTACCACGCGTGGGCGCCTCACGATGGCCCCCCGTGGACACACGTCCGTGCAGTCAGAGACTTTTGACTTCGGCGGCAAGGGCGTGCACCGTCACGTCTTCATAAACCAGCCGCCCGGAGCAGCCGAGGCAGGCGGCAACTAGACGTTCCTCCAGCGCGGCGCGGCAGGCGGCCGCGTGCGTGCGACAAAGGCAGATCGTAGCTAGCTTTCTCTCAGCCTGTATACTTGGCACTGTGGACTCCCCTTGACCTATAAAAGGAGGATCCATGCCAGCCTCTAAAGGGAAGCTTCTTAGACAACGGAGACAACTTAGGGAGCTTCTTCCACAACTTAGTCGGCTTCTGGTAGAGCTTCCAGAGCTGCGCCAGTTCATTCCCGAGCTCGCGCTAGCTCCTGCGCCCCTCGGGAACTCCTTGTAACAGCATACCACATTCATCTCCCACAGATCAAACACACACAGGAGTAGGGTATTATGCCTCCGCGCGGCCCAAACTTGTCTACCTCCTCCTGTCCTCCTCGCGTGCCACCGATCTTCCAGGTGAGTTTCTCTTCCAGGCGGCACGCCGGCGTCCCCAATGCCGGCACGCTCCATGACACGAGGTCATTATCCGTGGGACTCCAACGAGGGGTCCGGCGGCTTCACCCCGCCAGGCGACGTTAGCCCGCCACGCTCCCTGTCTTCCTGGGGGCGCGCGGCGCGAGCCCGGCAGGCCGAGCTCACCCCTCGGTGGCCTGGTTGTGCGGCCTCGGCCCCTTCCCTTGCGGAGGGAGCCGGCAAGTGCCCCACTGGATCTGCCATGGCCTCATCCATGAGGCGCGAGCGGACGCGCCGCTCCACGGCGCACCGCCATCTCGACTTCCAGCCAGCGTCGCTGCAGGGAGCCCTCCTGATGGCGGAAGCCCTCCTGCGCCACCCCCCGGCATTTATCGGGGGCGGAGGCCGGGAGCGGCGCTGGCTCAACGAAGTCGCCGACCTTGTAGGCGCGGCCCATCGCCAGGTCACCGCCGACAGCAGTGCAGGGGCCGGGAGTGCTGACCACGCGACCTTCTGCCACCTCTGCCGCCAATTCGTGGCAAACTTCCAGGGTACCTTCCCGAGCCCTGGAGAGGACGGCGAGCCCTCACGTTCCGCGTCACGGCGGAACAGGAGGAAGCGCCAGAAGGCCAAGGCGGCCGCCGAGAGCTTCGCCTTGGCTGTTGCAGGCGGCCCCCGAGGTGATATTGCCCATGGGGACGATGACGGCGGCAAGCGGCAAACAGCCGCACGTGCGCCGCCGCTGCCGGCAATGGCCCGGAAGTGGTGCGCCTTCCACCAGGCGGACCGGCACGACCTTACGGAGTGCCGCGCCCTGCAGCGCTTGGCCGAGCGCATCAAGAAGTTCCAGCAGGAGCGGTAGCAGACCAAGCCCGATCGGGGTGGTTCGGACGGTCCGATCCCTGGGCGGACGGTCCGATCGTCGGGATTCAGACGGTCCGATCCCTTGGTGGATGGTCCGATCGTCGGGATTCCGACGGTCCAATCCCTAGGCGGACGGTCCGATCGTCGGGATTCGGACGGTCCGATCCTTAGGCGGACGGTCCGAATCCGGCTCCCGATCCGGGGCAACCTCTCGCGTTCCAAGAACCCGAGAGCGTCCTCGCTACCCTCGGTGGCAGGGCGCACGCCTGCTCCTCGCACCGTGGCTTCAAGCCATCATGCGCAGGTTGCTGGCCACGGCACCGAGCCCAGCGGCAACCTCGCACATGGCGAGCGTGGCGCTCGTCGTCGAGCGCCCCTTGCCCGACAAACACGCGGCCTAGGAGCTGCTCCCAAGCCCGGTTCTGGGGAGCCCAAACCTGGGCAGCCTCGCCAAGGCAAGTGCGAGTCTTGGACGCGGCACCCGGAACAATCATACAGGGCGCAACATCCCGGACAGCATCGCCCCGACGAGAGCGGGTCCGGGGAAGTCGTCCCGATTCATACCATATCTCAGTCCGGGGCCCCTAGGTCTCGGGCACATATCCAGAACATTCGAGCCGGGGCCAGGGTTTCGGGACCATGTCTCGGGGTCCGTGGCCCGGGCCCGACTCTGGGGTAGCCCGAACCCGGGCAGCCTCGCCAAGGCGAGTGCAAGTCTTGGACGCGGCACCCGGAACAACCAGACAGGGCGCGATGTCCCAGACAGCATCGCCCTGGCGAGAGCGGGTCCGGGGGGTTCGTCCCGATACATTCCACATCTCAGCCCGGGCCCCCGGGTCCCAGGCACAATTCATTCCACATCTCAGCCGGGGCCTCCCGGCCCTGGGCCCAGGTCTGCCCCGGTTGCTGAGGCCAGGTCGCCATGTCGTGGACCGCGCCCCGAGCACCGTCGAGGCCCCGGGGTCTCGGGCAGAACCCCCCGTCGGGCCAGCCTAGACTCCGGGGGCGGGCTGCGGTGCCTGGCCTGGCTAGCTCCGCCCAGACCACCGCCGAGGCGCCAGGCGCATCGCTCCCATGTGTATACACTTTCATATAAACAGCATTTTTAATATCCTTCCTGGCCTCGTGCCTTTTGTCTTTTTCCGTGTGTTGCCTTCGTGGCAGTCTCACCCCCTGGGGGGCATAATCGGGCCGCGCCCGTGCAGCGGCTGGGTTTTGCGCATAATTATTGGTTCCCTAGCAGCGAGCTACCGTATCCCCTCCTGCTAAACCCCGGACATCGTCCAAGCCCCGGGGCCGTGGGTGCGCCCTTTTGAGCGGCGCCCCGGGCCCCCGATGGCTTGCAATGTCTCGCCTGGTTGGCTTCGGGCTCGGTTTCTTCCGCTACTAGGTGGCAAAATACTTATGCGTAATCCTTTCCTCCGCACGGTCGCGACCGCGAAGAGCCCCATGGGAGGCAGTAGACGTCACGATTCGTAGCATGGAATGGACAAAGGAACGAGCCAAATACTCTCACAGTTCATCGTGTGCAGATTACACCAATTCCCGGCAGGGTTAAGCAAGCTTTTCGGACCTCAACGCGGGCCAGGGGCCCGCCCGGCTAGCGCAGCCCCGGTCACCGAGGCCTGATGGCCAGGTCGTGGACCGTGCCCCAAGCACTGCCGAAGCTCCGGGGTCTCGGGCATAACCCCCCGTCGGGCCAGCCTAGATTCCCGGGGCGGGCTGCGGTGCCCGGCCTGGCCAGCTCCTCCCCGACCACCAGCGCCGAGGCACCGGGTGCTTCGCTGGCTGGCGACCCCAGGCACGGTTGAGCGGTCTGTCCCCGCGGCCTCGCTGCACGCGGGGGCACGGAGGGCCCCAGATCGGAAGGGGTTGAACCTACGGACTTAACCGTTTCCGCAAGGCTCGCGCTCAGTTGCCCGCAGCCCCTCGGTGCCAGGCTCTTGGGGCAGGCATCTACCCCTAGCCCCGGAAAGGGGACCTAGGCGCTATGGTGATTCACGATGGATCGGCCCGGTACTCAGCGTTCCCGGGGGCGAGCAGCGCTCCCGGCCCTGGGATTGTGCCTGCGGAGCCATGCCAGCCTTTTCAACATCCAGATACGTAATCTTATCCAACTTTACATATTGCTCAATTCCTATTTCTTCCCCCGTTTGTATGGCCTTGTGTTTCGTTCTCCTCGGCCCCGGGGGCAAAGTGGAATCTGCCAGGGCCTGGCATGGGGGCCATTGGGTTAGCGCTGCCCTGGTTGCTGAGGTCTGACGGTCGGGTCGTGGACCGCGCCCTGAGCACTGCCGAAGCTCCGGTGTCTCGGGCATAACCCACCGTCGGGCCAGCCTAGATTCCCGGGGCGGGCTGCGGTGCTCGGCCTGGCCAGCTCCTCCCCGGCCACCGCCGAGGCGCCGGGTGCTTCGCTGCCTAGCGACCCCGTGCCCGGTCAGGGTCGGTTCCCGAGGGGCTCCCAGCGAGTCAAAAGGTACGGGCTTAGCACTTTGGCCATACCTAACCCATGCGGGGCTCTTTTTGTATATTCTCTCTCTCGCAGTCTTTCCCAGCGGCCTCGCTACGAGCTCGGTGGCATGGAGGGCCCCCGGGCCCGAAAGACGGCCACGGGTGGTGTCAGAAGGGAATGGACGTCTCCCTCGAACTTCTCGACGGACATCGGCTCCACAAGGTGCTCGCCGCGGTCGAGGAACCCTGCGTCTGTTGCAGCGGACTCGGCCACAGCTTTCCGTGCCTCCTCGCGAACCACCACGGCTTCCTCAACATTTTCACAACCAGATGGGGCGCGATTACCCGGACAGCATCGCTTTGGTGAGTGTGAGTCCGGGGAAGTCGTCCCGATCCATTCCATATTTCTAGCCCGGGCCCTCGGGTCCCAGGCACATATCTACCGCATTACAGCCAGGGCCCCCGGGTCCCGGGCCCATATCTGTTCCCGGCAAACAAGTCCAGTAAGCGCAGCAAGTCGCCAAGCTCCACCAGCTCATGACGAACCAGGTGAACCCAGCGTCCCCTCGTTTTTTCATGACGTGGCCCTGTTCCTGCCCGAAGTGATTCCCGGCCGAGCAACAGGGCCAGGGGCCACTGTCGGTGAAACGGGACTAGGGGTCCTACATACCCCGGGGACGCGTGGGTCTTCGGCCACATCAGCTCCTCTGGGCCCACAATCTGCACCGGTGACGGCCGGCTACAGCCTTCTTCCCGCCAAGTACCTGGGCCCGAGCACTGCCCGGGCCCCGGTGCGCCTTCGCCGGGCGCCTCGCGACGGGCGTCCACATCCACCCCGGGTCCCGGGGGCATTCTCGAGAAGGGGCACTCCTTTGTGCCCGGTCCCGGGGCCCACAGGCTCCATTCCCACGCCCCGGGTCTCATCCCCGGTCCTGGGAAGCTCCGTGCCTGGGCCCCGGGTCTCGTCCCTGGTCCCGGGAAGCTCCGTTCCCGGACCCCCGGTCTCGCAGCCCGGTCCCAGGGCCCACAGGCTCCATTCCTGGGCCCCGGATCTCGCCCCTGAGTCCAGGATCCACAGCTCGGTCCCGGGGCACTTTACGGAGGTCTCGCTCCCCGAGCTCGAGACTCACTACTTCCATCCCCGAGGAGCTTGGCGCCCTGTGTGCGCGGAGGGCTCGATGAGCTCTCTGCCCTGGGCACGAGGTTGACTCGAGCGGACCAACTCTCCAACTACCAGCATTAATGACAAGGCGACGGGGCCTGTCACCCCTGTCGCCTGCTCTGCCACGCGTGGGCGCCTCATGATGGCCCCCCGTGGACACACGTCCGTGCAATCAGAGACTTTTGACTTCGGCGGCAAGGGCGTGCGCCGTCACGTCTACATAAACCAGCCGCCTGCAGCAGTCGAGGCAGGCGGCGACTAGACGTTCCTCTAGCGCGGCGCGGCAGGCGGCCACGTGCGTGTGAGAAAGGCAGATCGTAGCTAGCTTTCTCTCAGCCTGTATACTTGGTACTGTGGACTACCCTTGACCTATAAAAGGAGGATCCATGCCAGCCTCTAAAGGGAAGCTTCTTAGACATTGGAGACAACTTAGGGAGCTTCTTCCACAACTTAGTCGGCTTCTGGTAGAGCTTCCAGAGCTGCGCCAGTTCGTTCCCAAGCTCGCGCTAGCTCCTGTGCCCCTCGGGAACTCCTTGTAACAGCATACCACATTCATCTCCCACAGATCAAACACACACAGGAGTAGGGTATTATGCCTTCGCGTGGCCCGAACCTGTCTACCTCCTCCTGTCTCCCTTGCGTGCCACCGATCCGATGCCACAGCCGTCCTGTGAACAACTCCTCTGGCCGAACTCAAAAGGGGGGGTCTCCAGACTCCCCGTGGTTGGAGAACTCCAACCGCGGGGAGTCTGGAGACCCCCCTTTCGAGTTTGGCCAGGGGAGCTATCCTCAGACGACTGCGGCGTCAGGTCGAAGACACGCGAGGAGGACAGGAGGAGGTAGACAGGTTCGGGCCGCACGGAGGCGTAATACCCTACTCCTGTGTGTGTTTTTATCTGGGAAGTGAAACAGTTTGCTGTTACAAGGAGACTCCGGGCGCTAGGGAGCTAGCCGGGAACTCAGAGGCTTACTCCCTGGGACTCGGAAGCACTGCCCCCGCTACTCCACCGAGAAGGCCTACTCTATCTGGGAGCCGTTTTTCTTTGTTTTTTGCTCCTCCAATTCTCTCTAGAAACTGAGTTAAATGCCCAAGCTGGTCTGCCCTACAAAGCCCTGGCATGGGTCCTCCTTTAATAACCAAGGGGAGTCCACAACGCCACACATACATTTCCGGATACGCGTCTAGTCGCACACATCCGCCTGCTGAGCCCACGCCGGAGTTGGTTCGGCAGGTCTTGCTGCAGGCGGCTAAGTCGTGGAGATGTGATTGGGCACGCCCTCGCCGCCGAAGTCAAAAGCCTCTGACCGCACAGGCATGCCCACGGAGGCCATCACGAGCCGTCACGCGTGGCCGAGCCCCGTCACCTCGTCATTGACACGGGTTGGTTCGTCACGTCTTGCTGCAGGCGGCTAAGTCGTGGAGATGTGATCGGGCACGCCCTCGCCGCCGAAGTCAAAAGCCTCTGACCGCACAGGCGTGCCCACGGAGGCCGTCACGAGCCGTCACGCGTGGCCGAGCCCCGTCACCTCGTCATTGACACGGGTTGGTTCGTCACGTCTTGCTGCAGGCGGCTAAGTCGTGGAGATGTGATCGGGCACGCCCTCGCCGCCGAAGTCAAAAGCCTCTGACTGCACAGGCGTGCCCACGGGGGCCGTCACGAGCCGTCACGCGTGGCTGAGCCCCATCGCCTCGTCATTGACGCAGGTGGTTGGAACAGCTGGTCCGCTCGAGCCGGGCTCGGGCCTGGGGTGGAGAGCTCATCGAGCCCTCCGTGCACAAGGCGCCGGGTTCCTCGGGGTGGAAGCTGTGGGCCCCGGGCTCAGGGAGCGTGCCCTGGGCCAGGGAATTCCTCAATAATGGGTCCCGGGAACCCGACCCGGGACCGGGTCAATCGGCTGGAGGAAGTCTGTATCGGCTGGTTGGCCGATTGGATCACTAATTGTCTTGATGTTTATATCATCATTAGCTTCTAGCCGATGTCCAAGTGCTTTTCCGACAGTCGGCTAGCTTGTTATTTGCTTATATTTACATCGGCTTCTAGCCGACGCACAAGTGCTATCGGCATCGGCTGGAAGGGGCCTGTATCGGCCGATTGGTTCATTGTTCTAATATTTTCTATCTCCTTGTCAATTGCTGGGTCAAATTGACTGGCACGCCCGCGAACCTCAAATTTAGGACCTGCACTGGAGCTAAGCAGATCTCCCAGGCCTTCGCGTGTCTCTAGGCGCCGAACCAGATCATCGGCTCGTTCCTGACGCTGCCGGTGTAGCCAGTGAAGAATGTGGCCCCAGAGGAGCTGACGTGGCCGGTGATCCACGCGTCCCTGGGGACTATGGGACCCCCAGTCCCGTTTCACCGACAGTATCCATCTACCGTGTGCCACCTTGTGTCCAATCACATCACCCGGCATCCTTGATCGTTCTGGACCTCGGCTCCTCCCTGAGCGTAGTCACGATCCTACCGTTGACCAATATTGACTCCAAGATAAACTGACTTTAGTCCAACCTTGTCACATGGCATCCCGACCGTGCTAGACCTCGGCTCCTTCCTGAGTGTAGTCCCAGTCTTCACCATTGACCAAGATTAGACCTCAAGTCACCTGCACACAAATAGACAAACAACCGTTTTTGGGCACAGATATCACAACCTGACCCACATTAGTCACACACACTCACACCAACATCCACATATATTTTTAAACCAAATTTCATTGTAAAAACATTTGCAAAGCCAATTGTTCATCACAAAATATTAATCATGACAATGATTCTACAGATGGCAGAGAATCCTTTAAAATCACTGTAAAAGCTTTTGGACACTGGGGGCAAGGACCGTCTTTGCAAATTGAGCAAAGACCGTTTGAGCCTGCTATGCAGGACAAACCGGTCAGACCGGTTTGCGAACCCGGTCAGGCTGGTTTTAACCAGGGCCGTCCCCGAATGCTAAAACCGAAGCGTCCAGAGATTGGCACATGGAAATTGAATTCGGCGAAAGATCAGGAGATTGTTATGAAGCGGAAACCTACTTTTAGCAGCTTTTGTCCAAGTATGTCAATCAAAGGGCTGTTACATGTGATCGGCCAGTAAAAAAGAGAATAAGGTAACCAATGCGTCAAGACAGACCCAATTCACCTCCAAGGACAACTATAAGACAGAAGAGTAAGGTTGTGACTTTGCATCCTCCCCAAAATCAGTATCCTACCATGCTATGGGCTCCTTCAGCATCAAACTCGCAATATCCGATGTTGGAATATAATGGGATGATGTGGATGCCTTGCCATCCTGTGCCATATCAATCGTTTTATCCAGGATGGAAGAAACCAAGGAAATCAGCAATTGATAGGATTTCACGCCCTACACATAACCATTTGGCACCTCGCCGATCAGGTTGGGATCAGCAAGTGAAACCAGTCAGACCGGTTTCACTAAACCAGTCTAACCGGTTGGAGCAGAGACGCAGATCATCTCCTCCAAAGCAAGTGTATCGGCCCAAGAAGAAAGAAGAGGAGGCGCAGAAGGTTAATGTTGATCCAGAAAGGACTACGGTTGATGATATTATGCAGATTCGAAGCATGTTAGTCCCTAACAAGGATGATGGCAAAAGACCGATTGTCATTGGCGATTCAGTTGAGACATCTGTCCAAAAGGCTCCTGCAGCCAATGATCATGAAGCCAGCACCAGTAGTTCTACTTCTAAGTATTTCTTGCCAAGGTGGTGTCCTCCGGGCTTGACTCGCACTCAAAAGAGGAAATTATAGAGGCTTCGCTTTCAGGAGAAAAGGGAACAGGAGCTTGAGAAGCAGAGAGATGAGTACTTCAACAAATATAGGCCCATGATCCCGCAGAAGAAGGAGTGGAAGATTGAGGTTGATGCTCACTCAGAAGCAAAACCGGTTAGATAGGATTCAGAACTGGTTAGACTGGGTTCTCCCAAGGCGGTCAGACCGGTTTCAAAACCGGTTAGACTAGTTTCAACAGAAGTCAGCGCCCGGTTTTGGTATTTCTACTCCAGCCCGTTCCCGATGGCGTACCTGCTGGTTTGTGATGATAAGTTGTCATCAATAGTTTGATATAAATCCTAGGAAAAGACGATGAAACAGCTTGTTGATTATGGTTCATCTCCTGAGCGCATGAATGAATGGATATATGTGTAGGTGCATCTCAATTCGGATTATCGTATTATTCCAGAGGAGATCTTGCTCATATTGATTTTGGACCTAAGGAAAGCTATTTTCCAAGAAGCCAAAAGCTACTGATAATCATCTGAAAGCTTTGTATATGAAGGGTCATATCAATGGGAAGGCGATTTCTCAGATGCTTGTTGATGGAGGGGCGATTTTCAACTTGATGCCTTATTCTTTGTTCAAGAAGTTGGGAGGTTCGGATGAGGAGCTGATCAAGACCAACATGACTGTCAGTGGTGTGGGAGGAGGCGAACCCATGAGTGCAAAAGGCGTCGTCTCTATGGAGCTCACTATTGGGAGCAAGACATTGGCTACTGCTTTCTTCGTCGCCAAGACGCGAGGTAACTTCAATTTAATTCTGGGACGTGATTGGATACATGCAAATCAATGTGTTCCTTCTACCTTGCATCAATGTTTAATTCAATGGATAGACGATGAAGTAGAGGTTGTGCATGGTGATACATCGGCTTGTGTTGCTATGGCTGATAGTTCCACCATAGGCATACATGATAATGTCAAATGCTTATCAGGATTAGATCTTTCATATTTTGAGCTTATCAGTTGTACTAGAGATGGCTTTGTTCCTACTGTCATAAAGCCGGTTGAGAATCGGCTAAACATCCTCATGTGATTTAGATGGATTTAAATCTAGAGTGGTTGCAGCAGAGACTTGAGCACTATCGGGCGAATAAGAATGATATGTGCGAGACCATTGAAGACTTTGATGATGTGAGTAAATTAGGACAAGGTTTTACATCGGCTGATCCTTTAGAGGAGGTTGATATTGGTGATGGTACTATACCAAGGCCGACGTTTGTAAACAAAAGTTTGAAAGCTGATTATAAAGCTAAATTAATTGAGCTATTGAAAGAATATGTCGATTGTTTTGTATGGGAATATCATGAGATGCCTGGTTTAAGCCGTGAGTTAGTTGAGCATCGGCTGCCAATTAAACCTGGTCTTAGGCCTTATAAACAGCCTCCTAGACGTTTTAATCCTATTATGTATGACCGAATTAAAGAAGAAATTAATCAGTTGTTGGAGGCAGGATTTATTAGGAACTTGTCCTCCTATTCTTTCGGTTGGAAAGATGAAACCGAATTTACTTGGGGGGGCAGAACAGCAAGCAGCTTTTGAAAAAATTAAATGCTATTTATCTTCGCCGCCACGTGCTCAAAGCCTCTTTAGGAGTGGTGTTTCTTTTGGATTATATGTTGGCAACTGAAGAAAAGGTATTATCCAAGTGTATGCAAGATGCTTGATCAGATAATATGGCAATATCTCAAGGGATATCTTGCCCTTGAACAAAAAATCGATGATATGTAACGAACATCGCCCTTAGATTTATTTTTGTTTCAACATGTTTTCTGGAACGCAAGCTTTACCAGAAAACAGGGGGGGCATAACTGTTGGTGGGCCAAAATTGGCACAAGGACAATTTGCTAGGAAAACCGGTCTAACGCGGTTTTCCCAAACCGGCCTGCCGGTTTTAGCCCTGTAGCTAGCTGATCCGGCAATAAAAACTGGCCTGACCTGTTCCTAAACACCGGCTCTGACCGGTTTGGACCCAGTCCGAGTAGGATCAAAGAATCCATGTAGATCACGACTTGTAATTGGAATTCCTTGCGGGGGCAAGACCTCCCACCCTATAAATATAAAAAGGGCCACGCCAATTGAGTATCTATCCAATTGATCAATCAAAATACCTTTACTTTTATTTCCTCCAAACCCTATCTTTCCAACCCCTTTTGCTTCTCCTTCTTCATCTCCACAGTGGTTTGGGACATTCTGAGTGGCCGGCCGATCTCAGAACAACCCTAGATGCATCATCCCTGATGAGGACCCTCCCAGGGTGGTGGTTCTAGGTTTTCATGGCCAGCTTCAGGAAACCGGCCTGACTTGTTTCCCAAACCGGCCTGGCCAGTTTGCGCAGGGGCTTCCCGTGAGGTGATTTTGACGACCGCGCGTTCTAGCGCAACTCAGTGTGTTGGCCCTAAACTGCGTCAACAGTCATTATGCCGTTCGGGTTGAAAAACGCTTGTGCAACGTATCAACGAGCAATCCAGCGATGTCTTCACACTCAACTTGGGCACAATGTGGAGGCGTATGTCGATGACGTGGTGATCAAGACAAAAGCCAAGGAAGATCTCATCGCCAACATGGAGGAAACTTTCCAAAGCCTTTGGAGATTCAAGATGAAAGTTGAACCCAGAAAAGTGTGCCTTCAGTAGTACCGTCCGAGAAAACTCGGCTTCATCGTATCGCATCAAGGCATCGAAGCCAATCAAGAGAAAATTAAGGCAATCATGAATATGGCACCCCCGACTAGCCAGAAGGATGTCCAGAAGCTCACAGGCTGCATCGCGGCACTCAATCGATTCATCTCCTGACTCGGTGAACAGGGCGAGCCCTTTTTCAAGTTGCTGAAGAAAGCAGATAATTTTCAATGGACACCTAAAGCCCAGCAAGCCTTCAAAGACTTCAAGAAATTTCTCACATCACCACCAGTATTGGCATCACCTATGCCCAGGAGCCACTAATGTTGTATCTGGTGGCAACTACTCAGGTAGTCAGCACGGTGCTGGTAGTCGAGCGGGTAGAGCCAGGGCTTATACAGAAAATACAAAGGCCAGTCTACCTCATCAGCAAGGTCTTAGCCGACTCCAAGATGAGATATCCTCAAGTTCAAAAGTTGCTGTACAGCCTGCTCATCACTATCCAGAAGTTGGTGCACTATTTCCAGTCGCATCAAGTAACTATCATCACATCGTATCCACTCGGGGACGTCCTACACAATCGTGAAGCTACTGGTAGAAAGGCTAAATGGGCACTCAAGCTGATGAAGTTTGGCATCGTCTTTCAACCTCGGATAGCTATCAAGTCTCAAGCTTTAACCGACTTCATGGCCGAATGGACAAAAGTCCAGACGGCTACAAATACGGACAACCTAGAGTACTGGATGATGTACTTCGATGGTTCTCTACGGATCGGTGATGCAGGGGCTGGCATTGTTCTCACAATCGTTGCTGATACGAGGCACTCATCCACAGGCTCCACATCGCCATATCACTAGGCATCCACCAACTGGTAGTACGCGGGGATTCTCAACTCGTGGTCAACCAAGTCATGAAAGACTGGACATGTCCCGACAATAATATGGCAGCATATTGTCAGGAGGTACGAAAGCTAGAAAACAAGTTTGACAGGCTAGAAATAACACATGTATTACACCAATACAATGAATGCTACAGACAAACTGGCAACATGGGATCCAACAAGGGGGAAGCGGTTCCCAATCGAGGTTTTTGTCGGAACAACTATTGGAGCCATTTAGTCACAGAAGGAAACGTGACTAGAGAGACACACCAACGAGCGTCCGTCGGGGTTGATCCTACCTACGCCCCCGGCAACAAGCGAAGTACTAATTATCTCTCACGACTAGTGGACCCCAATCATCAGATTCCTTTCAGACGATGAACCCCAGAAGATCGCAATGAAGCCAAGTAGATCAACGTCGAGGCAAATGTTTCCTCGTAGTCGGAGTAGACTTTATCGTTGAAGTGCATCCAGGTCCCTCATGCGCTATGTCACACCCGAGGAGGGCAAAAGCAGATTCTGCAAGTCAATCCACTCGGGCGAATCTGTGACAACCATGCTGCATCCAGGATGTTAATTGAAAGGCTTACAGGACGGGTTTTTTCTGGCCGACTACAGCTATAAGACGCTAAAGACATAGTTTGCACATGTGAGGGATTGCCAATTCTAAGATTGCACGGCGCAAAAAACACATCTTCCAGCTCATAGAAGACTTCTTCTCAAAACAATTCCAATCTTGGCCCTTTGCAGTTGGGGCTTGACTCCCATGGTCGGGCCATTCAAAAAAAGCGCCAGAGCGGTTCACACAGCTTGTTCGTAGTAGTGGACAAATTCACAAAGTGATCAAGGCTAAACCCATTGCTACCATACATAGCGGCAAGAGCAAAAGACTTCATCATGATATCATTACACCAATTTGGAGTTCCCAACCGCATCATAAATGGACAACTCGGTACTCATCATCTGTCTGGGTGTTTTTCCAAGATTTCTATGAACGACTTTGGCATCAGATCTTGTTATGCTTCTGTGCACATCCACGAAGCAATGGGATAGCGAGTGTGCTAATGGCATGATGTCTTACAAGTATCAAGACTAGGGTATTCGACGACTACAACCATATGCACGTGGCGCGGGTACACAGAACTCCATCTATTCTCTGGCTCTCGAGAACCACGGTTAGTCAGGCAACAGGGCAATCCCTTTCTTCCTAGTCTATGGTGCAAAGGCTATTTACCAAACCGAATTGGAATTCGGCTCACCCCGAGCGGTTCGGCCCACTCAGAAGATAAAATCAATGAAGACCGACTGGTAGAACTTGCACATCAATTGGAGGAAGCAAGGGACATAACACAACTAGTCCAGTCGTGAAAAGGTATCTTCAAGCTTGTTGTTATCATTCTCCCCAGTCGGGAAGTTCGTGCAGTGCCTTTTGTGAGATTCGTCTTGAGAAAAAATACAACCACCAAAGACATGCGAATGGACAAACTATCCCCTTTATGATATATGAATAAGGGCCATTCATTATCGCAAAATGAGGTAAACACGTTCGGTGCCTACCGACTAAAGCTTACAAGAAAACAATGGTGTCCTAGTCAACAACTCATGAAATATAGAGCAGCTACGTCCTTTTCTATACCTAAGTCTGCATTATATTTTTATGCAAACAAACAATGAATAAAGCTTTTTTACTCTGACTCACTACATCGCTTGGCCAAACGAGTAGTGAGTCCCCTACATGTTGTTACATGCCTGCTCTTGTTTAATAAAATCCGAGTTTGTTTTATTGAGTCATGAAGTTCTACAACGATTATGTTCAAAGTGCCCGAGTATAGGCTTTACTAATCTTTTGAAAGGTGAACGTTTTTTCTTAAGTTTATCTTGAAGAGGGTGTAACTACTTTGTAGATGGAGAGTAGAGCTATGATGATCTCAGGACTCAAACAAGTTACTCGGCGAAACTTTATAGACATTAACAAAAATATTTACAGCAGTTACATTCGTTCTTTAGTGGACATCGACTGCATAATTGTTTCTGTTTACAATGCTAGCGTCCCTAAGCTATTGCCTCCACGGTCACCCTCACCTGGCTTACTAGCTCCTGTGCCTCTTCTTGAGTCGTCCCCTCGGCAAAACCCTCACCGATGGCCTCGACGTCTACCCTGGGGTAGAGCGATTTGGTCATTGCGAGAGCCTGGGTGATGCTGACAGCAACACGCTCATCCAAGTACTTTTTCAAGATACTCGGGACTTCACTGAGGCGCTCTGCCACTTGGGTGATGGAGCTAGAGCTAGATCCTGGGTGGTGCGGCTGCATGATGTCAAGGAGGGCCTTCACAGAATCGACAATAACTTGTCGCCCTTCCTTGAGAACTTTGATCTCTTCCACGAAGGCGCCAAACTGGATCTGGGTGTTAGCCTTGGACGCTGACCACACAACAATGAATATATCATTCCGCTGAAGCAAGCAGTAGGGGCTAAGTCATAGTCGGGCAGAAGACTTGCTGGCGTAGTCGGCTTCCACCTTGGCTTTGGCCTTCTCGACTTTCTTCAGCTCTTTCTCCAGGCGTTCCCTTTCCTTGGTCTAGGCGTTGAGCTCGGCTTCAAGGGCTGCAACACAAGACAGTTAAGAAATCCAGATTACAGTTGAGGCTCAACAAGACAGTCGGGACTCAAAAATGTTGGGGAAATCTACTTGGGATTCACTCGGGAAAGCGACAAAGACTTACTTATTATTTCAGCTTGAGCCCAGTTCTCATCCCTGAGCTTGTCCATAGATCCCCTCAACCATGTCTCCCAATCCTAGCTGGTTCGCTCCAAGTCGTCCTTGGCCACTTGGAGCTGACGCAGCTAGAGCAGCTGAGGGGCGAGCTCGGTCAGGACCTGGCTCATCTTCTCCGAGCGGTCAACGACCTTCTGCTCAAGACACACCAGAATCAATTGGAGTCAACAAGCAGAGTACGAAAATCCAGGAAAATCATCAACCAACAAAACACAACAAGAAACATTGTGGACCTGGATCCCCTTCGACGCAGCGATAGCAGCATACTATGGAGGCCATGGGCCCTGGGTACCTCATCACAAGCATGTGGGCCACTCGGAAAGAGGATGGGTCGAGTCTTGTAATTAGAGATATAGTAGCACCCGGCAGACTTTGCCTTGTACAATAAGGAATATACAGTCCAAGTCGGGCAAGTTGTGTCTCTAAAAGGAAACCCCTTGGTCATATCCGGCTAGAATTCCTACCTTGTACCCATGTCCCCTAGTATATAAGGGGAGGCAGGGCCCCCACTGAGGGCATTATAACATACATCTCACCACGAGACCTCAAAGGAATACCAACCCCAACTGGATGAGTAGGGTATTACCTCACATCGAGGGCCTGAACCAGTATAAAAATCTCCTTGTGTTCCTTTGCAATCCACCGAGTTTCCATCCGCCAAGTAGCCCCATAATTTCATGTTGCGGTGTTTGTAAAAACATCGACAGTTGGGCGCGCTAGGTAGGTCGCAGCGTGATTACATCCACAAGCTCGATGGATCCAACAACGGAGTCGACAGTGGCAAATTCTCTCTCAGAGATACAATCTCATTCGGAAGCCTCGACTTCGTCGCCGACATGTTCGGCAATCTCACCTTGGCCGACAAAGAGCCGATCCAATCCGGGTTCACGGAACCAGCCGACTCCGCACCAGTCGGCCCACAATACGCTGCAGCCACCCTCGTCGATTTGCTGCAGCGATCTACCACCTACCTGTCTCGGGACGGGACAACTCTCTCCTTTGGTGTTCGACTCTGACTCGCTTGAGCCGGCCGACATTGGGCTAAGGAAGAGGAGATCATCAATCTCATTTAGACTCGGCAACGCCGTGGATATCGTCAAAAACATCCGACGCGGCAAACCCGATCCCCTAGAGTTCGACTCAGATACCTAGAGCCACTGAGATCGGATCTAGGGAGTTGGGTATAATCATCCCCATTCATTTAGTCGAACTCCGACTCCACTCTCAGTCGAACTCCGACTCCCAGTCGGACTCCGACTCTAAGTCAGATAGCAGTTCGGCAAGCTTCTCTCCGCCACGAGAAATCTTCATGGCATCCAAAGGCTCTACTCCTACTCAGGAATCACCCCAACTACGCGAACCGCAAGAAGAGGAGGACCGGCTGCAAGAACAACAAGAGGAAGAAGCAAGATGCCTGCACGCCCGTATCGACGGCCTACGTAGGGCTGGGCGAACCGCTCAGCAGCAGATCCTCCAAACAAGAGTTGGTGACCACGACGTCTTCATCACGCCACAACAGAACGTTGTGGCCGCCGCAACCTACTGACACATCCAGCTTGGGCCTGATCACCAGGCCGCCCCGACAATCGCGAAGATCAAGGCTATGATCACCGTTGCTGCTTGTCAATAGCACCAACAGTCGGCAACACACTCATACCGACCAACCGTCGGCTTTCCCCAACGGCAATCTCATTCCACCTCAAAGCGACGCTGAGTAGCTGGCTCTAGTCGGCTGGGCACACGAGTCACGCCAAACGCCATCGGCAACCCCAACAACAACCGGCGGCGTCGAAGCACCGTCGAAGACAATCAGGATCTCCGAGGCCACGAGCATAGCCTTCAGCAGGACATCAACGCTCGGCGCTGCGAACGAAAGGAAGACGAGCAGCGCCAATTGGAAGACGAGAACAAGCGCTTCGGCCTCCACCACGACCCGTTTTCGCCGCCGTATTCGGAGTCGGAGCCCTAATGCAGATGAAGGCATACCGGCCTTCACCCAGGAGCTACAACAGGTCGACTGGCCATCGGGTTTCAAGCCTACAGGAATTGAAAAATACAACGGGAAGACCAACCCCGAGTCCTGGCTCACAGTCTACACTCTGGCGATCCGAGCAGCCAGAGGAGATCGCAAAGCCATGGCTAACTACCTCCCAGTCACTCTAGCCGACTCGACGAGGACATGGCAATGGGATTCCCAAGCAATCAATCGGCTCCTCGGGGAGAACTCCGGGAACATTCTCATCACCAACTTCCAAGGAACATATGGAGCCATCTTCGACACGACGATCTGTATCAGTTGCATCAAGGAAGAACGAAGTCTTTGTGACTTCATCAAGAGGTTTCTGAGAAGAAAACTCAATCCCGAGATCAAGGACGAGATCATCATCGCTACCTTTCGAAAAGGAGTCAAAGACACCTCGTTCATCGCTAAATTCACTTGGAAGCCTCCCAACTCTGTCAAAGCCCTATTCGACATGGCGCGAAACATACGCCGACTTAGCCCACGCTATTGCTGAGGCCCTTTATGACAACAAGGCACCCTAACAGAAGAAGCGGAAGGACACCAGTGACGCGGCCCCGACTAAGGTTGGGAACCGCACAAACGCCAGAGTCGGACGGCTTCATTGTGCAGTTCGGTCACAACAGTCTTCGACCTTCAAACAATAGGAGATATCAGAACAACAAGTGACATGCTCGGGGCTCAAGGCCCAAACGCAAGGAGATGCATCCCCACTCCCAAATACCGAACAGCTAAGTCACTTTCTGACAAATATTTCCTTACTCTGGCCTCGCCAACCCACAGCCGCTTACACCTAATAGGTGTACAAGCTGCACTTTTTTTCTATTTTTGCTCTTAATGATTGCAAAAGTACCTGAGTAGCATAAATTCCGATCCGTGAAACTTTGCTCCATGAAAGACGAACTCAAGTCACCCAAAATACGGTCTAGAAAGAGCCATGAGCCCGACTCCCGACACTAGCGGGCTGCTATGACTAGTCGGGCCAGATGCTTAAACGTAAGGGTCAAACTACTCGAGGAAATTAATATCACAAAAAGAGAAGAACATGTATTTACATATATGTAAAAACATTCTATCGGGTGAGTTATTTTTTCATCATCAGATGCTACTCATCCATATCTTATATTGCAGGAACCAGTTCCAGATTCGGTGACAGATAAAAGAACTTAGCGCTACGAGCTATCTCCTACGCTCAAGGGCTGGACCAAGTCTGCCTAAAGGTACACTCAAGATGGCTCAACATAAAAAAAGAAAGAAGAGCTACTGACCCGATACTTCGCCAGGTCAGGACGTCAAGCTTCCCTGGCTACACTCCATATTAAGCTAACTACCCGACCTTCTGCGGGCTAGTTGGAGTTCGCTACCACTTGGCTGTGAGGTACGCCCCATGAGGTCGCTAGCGAATATCACTACGCTAATGCTAAAAGGTTGGGTAAAACCTATCCGGTCACAAAAAAAAAAAAAAAATAACTCATGCTGGGTAAAGTACATTCCCATGAGGGTTGCCAGCCGAATCCTACGCTAATGCGAAGTTTGGTACTTTATTCGGTTAATAACTGGCTCTAGCACCAATCAGAGCTCGGGTACCTTTGTTGGATAGGTACTGCCCCATGAAGGGTAGCCAGTGAATCTTGTGCTAATGCAAGTTCGGTACCTTATTCGGCTACAATTTGTCAGATTAGGTATGCCCCAAGAGGTCACTAGCGAGTCCTATGCTAGCGCACGTTCGGGTACCTATTTGGCAAAAACATGCAACAAGCCACTGCTGGAGCTTTCAGTCGGAAGCAGCATCAAACCCAGAATCTACGGAGATGCTATCATTATTCAAGACTGGAAGATCCCAATCCTTCAATTACAATGAAGCCAAATAAATCAGGCGACGGAGCAAAACCTTTATCATAGTCAGAGAAGACATGTATCGTTGAAGCGCATCCGGAGTTCTCATGCATGGCGTCACACCTGAGGAGGGCAGGCAGATTCTGCGTTATACCTACTTGGGCATATGTGGCAACCATACTGCATCCAGAACGTAAGTCGGAAAGGCTCGTGAGCAAGGATTCTTCTGGACTGATTGAGGTCAATCGACACGGAGTACTTACATCCTGACATGCGATGGATGCTACTCTTATTAGAGCCTACGCTGGGGTAGGTCGGTTTTGGCCGGCTCTATTTGATAGTAGACACCAATATGGGTTTCTACAAGTAGCACGCTCATTATGGGCCACTCACAGGCTAGGTTAAAATCGCAGTGCTGGTGCTACCAACAGAAACCAATGAGGTAAACAGAGATGCTTCATGAAGGCCTAATTGCTAAACACATGTGTTTGGGTATCTGTCTTATCCGCTAGGTCTCGAGGATATATCCTTATAAGGATCACAAGCTGGTCTTCATTAAAATTGGGGATGCAGGTATCTTTCTCGAGTACACCTAGCCATACAATGGATTTATTTTTCATAAAGTGGTACTCGGCCTACATGCATGGCCATCAGTTGCCATGAGCAACATTATTCCAGACGACATGACGCTAAAGAGTCTAACTTTCGAGTAGTGCACTACTCGGGAGAAACTATAAATATTTTTCCTACTAACATGATGTGGAGGAGTCTAACTTCCGAGTGGGACACCACTCGGGAGAGACTATAAACCCCTTTTTCCAGCTGACATGAAGTTGAAGAGTCCTATATATGAGTGGCATGCTACTCGGCAAGACTATAAATCTTATTCCAGTTGACATGATACCGAAGAGTCTCATATACTAGTAGTATACTACTCAGGAAAGACTACACAGGTTAAAGATCTTTGACTTTATGTTTAATTGTTTTCACAATTAAGCACAAAGTCGGGGGCTACACCTAATAGGTGCGCCTATTCGGTGTACACTACTCATACATCCACATGAAGCCCTTCATAGCCTCGCTGCCAGCTGACATAAAGCAGGACTCAGGAAGAAGACACACTCGGACAAAGAGTACTCGGAAGCAATGCACTCGGGCAATCTTCACCATGGAGGATGAGCACTCGGCATCAGCTATGACTCAACTATGAAGGTCTCAAGGGCTACTGTGGAGGCCATGGGCCCCGTGTACCTCATCACAAGCATGTGGGCCACTCGGAAAGAGGATGGGCCGAGTCTTGTAATTAGAGATATAGTAGCACCCAGCAGACTTTGCCTTGTACAATAAGGAATATACAGTCCAAGTCGGGCAAGTTGTATCTCTAAAAGGAAATCCCTTGGTCATATCCGGCTGAGATTCCTACCTTCTACCCCTGTCCCCTAGTATATAAGGGGAGGCAAGGCTCCCCCTGAGGGCATATAACATACATCTCACCAGAGATCCTCAAAGGAATACCACCCCAATTGGAAGTAGGGTATTACCTCACATCGAGGGCCTGAACCAGTATAAAAATCTCCTTGTGTTCCTTTGCAATCCACCGAGTTTCCATCCGCCGTGTAGCCCCATATTCATATTGCCGGTGTAAAACATCGACACATACATCAAATTTCTCCTTTCTCTCAATGCTGCTTGTTCGTCGTGCTCGAAGCTCTTCACCACTCCCTCGGGGGTAACCCAGTAAAATGTCTTGGCGAAGTTCGGCGAAGGGGCTTCAAGCCTGGGGAGATCACCTTCTTCAGAAGACAACGACATTGCTAGTGATGGGGTCCTGGCCCTTAGCTCAACAGCCACAGGGACCTCTGGGACTAGCTCGGGGGCTGGAACTGCAGCTTCAGACTCTACTTCTTGGCTAACCGGCACTGGTGGCTCTGCTACCGGGATCGCCCCAGCATCAGTAGCTGGGGCGGCCTCTAGCTCGGCCGGTGCATTGTTGGCTTTGGCTTGGCCAGGATGGGCTCAGCAGCAGGGGTTGGTGGCGTAGTCCCCTTGGAATCTATGTCTTTTTGTTTCCTGTGCAAATCATCAATAATCAAGACACTACAATGACATTTTGGTCTCTTAGAAGATTGAAGATTTTCTATTACCTCTTGGAAGTCTTGAACTTCCACAAGGGTGCTCCGGAGGATGTCGGCGAGGGGCTCGAGAGCCTGCTCGGCGGCAGAGATGTGCCGGCTGTCAGGCCAAATGGTGCGGCAATCGGCGGTGGCGAGCAGCTGGTTGGCACTGTGCCTGACGCAGCCGACTGGGGGGTCGATGCACTCGGCAGCACTAGCCTAGGGCTTGGTGGCTTGGGGGCTGAGCTAATGGGATCCTTGATCTTTAAGCTCCCTTGTGCTGCACTTGGCGTGCTCTTTTTCTTCCCCTGGTCCTCAATTGATCCTTTTCCAGCCCTCTTGGGGCTGGGCTAGGGGCAGAGGGTCTTGCTGGGTGCTTCTTCGATTTCATGGCCGGCTGATCCTGGGAGTCATTATCAAACTCCTCACAGTCCTGCAAACATTTGGACAGCATCCATCATACATCGCAAAATTGAACAAGACATTCACAACACTCATCAGAGATGGATACCAAGTCAAACATCAATTTCTCAAGATTACCTTTGGCTGAGGCCTGCCCTTGCAGTAGGGCTTGGGGGCACGCTCGTCATCATAAGTCTCCACTAACCATTGACGAAGAAGCCCAGCAGGGTGTTGGTCACCTTGCCCTTGTCGGCGACATCGGGGTATTCCCTGCTGGGGTCGTCCTTGCCCTGATAATCCCAACTAAAGTGGCTCTTGGCCTTCAATGGTCAGGTGCGGTGATTCAAGAAGCACCTTGCCACCTAAGGACCAGTCAAGCCTGTGCTCTTCAGATGATCAATTTTCTCCATCAGCTGGTACACTTGCCCCATTTCTTCGTATGTTGGCATGGAAGACCAGTTGGGCAAGACGGTTGGTGGAGAGCCCGAAAAAGGGGGAAGAGAGGGTTCAAGATTTGAACAATAAAACCACTCTTAATGCCATCCCTTGAGAGAAGTTTTTAGGGGGACATTGAGATAGGTTTTCTTCATCTCATTTCTGAGTTGAAGGCCTGCCCCCCTCCCCCCGATGGTCTGGGTTTTGGTCTTAGAAGGTTGAGGCTTGATGTGGAAGAGGTATCGAAAGAGGTTGAGATGGGGCTTGACCCCCAGGAAGGACTCGCAGAGGATGGCGAAGATGGAAATATAGAGGATCAAGTTGGGATTGAGATTCACCAACTCGATCTGATAAAATGCAAGAAGCTGGCGGAGGAAATCTGAGGAGGGAAGAGCCAAGCCTCAGTCGAAGAAAGAGGTGAAAACAACGGTTTCACCTGGTTTGGGGGCTGGCACGGATTCGCCTTCAGCGCTGCGCCAGTGCATAATCTCCTACTACTGCAAGATCATCTGTTTCTCCAAGAGCTTTACTTCGCTGAATTGCAATCGAACATTGGCCATACTCTAGACGCCATATCTAGGATTTCGAATGGTGCCCTTAGCATTGTTGGGAAAAAGAATCGGATGGGAAGGCTTGTGGAGTCTCGGAATCAGCGAGGCAGAGTGGAGCTCAGCAGATCACGAATTGGGGGCATATGCTACAGTAAACCCTAGCGCGGCGGAGAGCGCGAACTTTGGGCACAGATTGGAAGCCGAAGCAATTTGGCAGATTGGGGAAGAAAGGTGAATCTTTTCTTTCTCCCACTGCTTTATAAGACCTGTGCTGAGTAAGTGGCCCTGGGCTGACTAGGTCAGTACTGGGCCATAAGATATGAGTTTCTAAATGCCATGTCCTATTGGGCCGATCGCTTGCTGTGTTAAAATCACAGTGCAGATGCTTTTACAGAAACTGATTAAATAATCAGATATGCTTCATAAAAGCCTAATTGTTGGACACATGTGTTCAGATATCTGAATTATTTAACAGGTATTGAGGATATATCCTTATAAGGATCAACAGCTGATCTCCATTAAAATTGGGGATGCAGGTATCTCTCAAGTACACCTGACAACATATTGGGTTAAAATCCATGAAGTGGTACTTGACTTACATGCTTAGCCAATAATTGCCCTGAGCAAAAATTCTTCCAGCTGACATGATACTGAAGAGTCTAACTTTTGAATAGTATACTACTTGGGAAAGACTAAAAGGTTAAATATCTTTGACTTTATGTTTAATTGTTTCACAATTAAGCAGAAAGTCGGGGGCTACACCTAATAGGTGCGCCTATTCAATGCACACTATTCATATTTTTCCATAAAGCCCTTCAAAGCCTCGTTGCCAGCCGATATGAAGGACTTGGAGAAGAAGCACTCGGACAATGAGTACTTGGGAGCAAGGCACTCGGGAAGTCTTCACCAAGAAGGATGAGCACTCGGCATCAGTTGTGACTCAATTATGAAGGTCTCAGGGGCTGCTGTGGAGGCCATGGGCCCCGGGTACCTTATGAGAAGCATTAAGGCCACTTGGATAGAGGATGGGCCTAACCTTGTAATTAGGGATACAAAAGGACTTGGCATACATTATCTTGTACGATAAGAAAAGGATATAGTCCTAGTCGGGTCCGATGTATTTCTAGAAGGAAATCCCTTGGTTAAAGTCCGACTGGGATTCCCACCATGTAGCCCTGTCTCCTCGGTATATAAGGGGAGGCAAGGAACCCTCTGAGGGCAGATCCACAAGACACAGAATCTCACCAGAGAAACCTCAAAGGCAATACACCACAGCTGGAAGTAAGGTATTACCTCACATCGAGAGCCTAAACCAGGATAAATTGTTTCGTGTTCCTTTGCAATCCATCAAATTTAGGTCTCACGAGTAGCCCCATATTATTATTGCCGATATAAAACATCGACAGAGTTCCTTGACAAACTTCCTATGGCGCTCAGCCAGGTCTCATGGATCGAGCACCACTTGTCGGGTTTCTGCTTCCCCAGCACACTTGTCACCTGCGGCTAGGACAAAGTCCTCAGCGGGGAGCTTTTCCTTCCTTCTTCTCCTCTTCTCTCGCTTTTCAGTGGGGCGGGAGGAACCAGCGCCTTCGGTGGAGGCCTGCTTGGGACGCGGCTTGTGCCACGCCCGCACCTCCGTCATCTTGGCACACTTACCGACCAGTGCAAAGAGTTGCACTATGGTCTCGACGTCATAGGTGCCTAGCTTCTTGAGCATGTGCTCGTCGTGGACACCCTTCTGAAAGGCATGTATCACAGCATGTGGACGGATCCACGAGGTGGTGTTGTGGACCTGACTGAAATGCTAGATATACTGCCTCAGCGTCTCGTCGTCCCACTAAACGACAGTGTGGAGGTCAGACTCTATCCCAGGGCGCAGGAATGTGCCATAGAAGTTGGCCACAAACTGGTGGCATAGGTGTTGATGTTTTATACATAGATTGCAAAGGTATACACGGTCTTCCCATCGTACTTTTCTATTCCAGTGGGCTTGAAGCCGGATGGCCCGTGTAATGCCCAAAAATTCACCACTAAAATTCTGAACATCCATGTGTAATAAATCCCTGTCCAGGAAAGCCAGGGTACACAATTCCAAGTTTCCATACAGAGTGCGTCTTACAAAATAGAATAAAATTATATTACATAAATGCAGCGGTAAAGGTAAATAAAGCCTATGTACAACTCGCCAAGCGGAGGCTTCCAATCCGCAGGCGTCTTGACGGCGGTGCCAGCCTAGTCTTCCTGATGGTCCTCGTTGGACTAGTACTCCATCACTGAGAGGGGAAAAAGGGAGCAAGACTGAGTACCACCCACAGTACTCAACAACTCATACCCACAAATATGTACAATGCATGGGAATCAAAGGTAGGCTAAGGGCTTATTTGCATAAGAAGCCTTGGCAAACATTAGTAGTTCGCAAGCAGTAAAAAGGTTGATTTATTAAGCAATATTATTTCTCCACTGATCAACGTTACATCATGTTGACTAGGCCCAACCATCCACCCTATCCCTAAAGCCAATTTTAAGTCAAATTATTATGGTGAGACTAATCACGGTGAGTCTTGACCAATGTGCCCATAACCGCGGGCACGGCTATTCGAATAGTTTTAACTCTGATCAGAGGTGTACAACTGTACCCACAAGACATAGCCCCACACATGTTCCCGTAGACTGGCGTGTCACCATGACACCCCGCGAGAGGCTATGACAGGACCGTTCATGCAACCTCTCCCTAACCATCCACACCATGCTGAGGTTGCACCTGTCGACAGGACACCCCATATCGGCCAGGCTACCCCCTTGCGCCACAATGGATCTGAAAGCCGATCAACCCGACCCCAAGCTGACCCAACTCCATCACACCCATTCTCACCATCGATGCCTAGGAGAGGGAGAAGAGACGCTACAAGCCCAGCCGTTGCCCATGCTGGCTTGTGGAATGTACGATTAATTGCCCAAGGGGGTCCTGGAACAGGTCCTTAATTGCCATGGGTGCGACCAGCAAAACCGTGCACCCACAGCCCACCATTTGGGTCAAATTTTAGTTATTTAGTAGCCATATATCCAAAGTTACATTTCCCAACATAAAGTCAAAGCATGAATGTAAATGGTAATATTTAATTCCCAGGTGAAATAGTTTCTAAGCATGGCTAAGCATCCTACGAACAATATTCTAATCATGTTGTTAGCTAGGTGACAAGGAACAAGGTTCAACAATTAAGCCATAATCTTAATTATATAGAGGTCATAATCCATCCCACATGAAATGTTAAAACATGCATATTTTTTAAATAAACAAAGTATTTTAGTGAAAAGTAGGTATAAAATGTTCAAGATTGCAGTGTGACTTGCCTTGCTCCGGCTCAGCGTACTCGGCAACTACCTCGAAGTAAACTGGAGAGTCACCGGTGTTGGTTTCTATAGCAACAATACACAAACAATTAAAAACAGTACATGTTGGCAGTCAAACATGAGCTGAAAATATTTTTAATGGATTCTTGGCATTTTTCTGGATTTAATGAAATTTGAATGGACTTAATTGGAGCTCGGATGAATTAGTTATGAATTTTTGAAGTTTACTATGATTTCCAAAGTAAAATTATTTATTAAACAATTTATTGTGCAATTAAATGAATTATGGCGTCACAAACCTAGGGAGCCGGCGCTAATAGGCAGGCCCCACCAGTCAGCGACACAGGAGAGGGCGGCGCACGGTGGACCAGGTCCACCGTGGCCCAGCGGGGTGGTGGCCATGTGGCAGTGGAGCAGGCGCGCATGGGAGCGCTAGGTGGCCGGTCCAGATCTGCACAAGGGCGGATCGGACGGCCCGAACAAAAGGGGCTCACCCCCACAGTGCGGCCACGCCATGGCGGGCAAGCGGCCCGATGGTCGCTGCCGGCGACCATCCGACCCGGCGGAGGGCGGCGTGAGATAGTAGAGAAGGTGAGGAAGACGATGAAAGGCTCACCGAGGGCTCGCAGCGACCGGAGCACGGCGAATGGCACTGAACAGAGGTGATAGGCGGCAGCTGAGGGATGGGACGATGGCGAAGACGGCGTTCCAGCGAAGATTTCCAGCGATAGAGGCTCGGACGAGGCTGAGGGAGTCCTGGCGAAAGTGTAGGAAAGAATTAGGGCCGAAATGGCCGAGTGGATTTACGGGGAGACGCGGCCACAGGCCGGCGAAACAGCTTACCGAAAGGGGATGACGGAGAGAATGAAGTCTTGGCGACAATCCGAGGTGGCTAGCTACGGGACAGGGCACAGCGGGGCGCGGCGAATCTAACAGGCGTGAGGGCGGTAGTCGGCGATGGCTGTAGAGACGGTGATGGGCAACTGGAGTCGGCGGAGTGCTGCGGCGGTGCGGGAGCTCGACGCAGAGGGTGCTAGAGTACTCGGCTGGTGCGGGCAACTGAGGGGAAATTGAGAACGGGGTACGGGGAAGGTTTTTATGTACTCAGCTGCGAGAGTTCATGTGGACACCCCGAGTATTATATCGTCCAGTGCCCAACGCGACCACCACATATTGTTGGACGAGTGGGATCCATACACGCATAATAGCCACTCGACCTCAATGTGTCCATGATCACGGTTGACCCCTTCCAACATAATAACCGAAATGCCGAGAAGTGTACAAAAGAGATAACATAAGGATAGCTTGCCAGTCCTCTCTGTCATACGCCCATCAAACCACTCGATGGTGGCGACCAAACACGATACGTACCCCAGAGGACTCGAACCACAATAGCTATCCCTCAACCATCTCAGTTATACACAACTCATACTCATGTTCAGCTAGTTCCCAGGAAAGCGACTAGCCTCACACTTTCATCGCAAGCAATTGATAAACATCACAAGTACTCTAAATATAATATGGATAAAAGTGCAGTAGGGTTATATATATTACAGAGGGTTCACACACCCTAATTCATCACAGAGTAGCACAAAAGATAGCAGCGGAAATGTAAACATAAAGGATAAAACCAGTGGTGCCATCCCAAACTCACAAGGCAACTGACTGGGGTAGAGCTTAACTCTAACTACACATTATCCTCGTCACCCTCGGCGGGATAATAGTAGACCACACCAACATCGTCGTTATCCTCACCTGAAAATATGCAGCGTGAGTACGAAAGGTACTCAGCTAGACTTACACAATATTAATAGTACAAAGGAGCAATCTTGGTCTCTACAACAAGGAATATAGCTATGTTGATCTGGTTTTGCATAATGCTAAGTTTATTGAGCAAAATAATACCTTGAAACTATAAGCATTTGCGAAATATAGCAATCTGAAATTTCATGACAGCATGCAAGATGTTCTGAAAAAGAGGTGAAAAATGAGCACAATCCCATGCTCTAACATCAACAATGGGCCACCATTGCCCAAATAAATATGCTACACAAGCATACCATCTCTCATGACTAAAACCAAGTCATATTTAACACCAAAGCCTCTCATATAAACCCATCCATCCATGACTATCCTAAGTCATGATATAACCACATAATCCCATAACCACATATCCCAAGTTAGATGCTAACATAGACTGACTAACACATCAAGCGGTCATCCTGTAACCATGGACACGGCTATTCGAATAGTTCATACTCTGATTAGAGGTGTACATCTTTACCTACACGATATGATAGAAGCCAAACGGCTACACTCTAGTTGATCCGTACCGTCGGTACCCACACTTCTACACATTGTGGTGCGGATAAGAGGTCACAACAAAACCTTTCCACGCTTAGCTCCAATCACCTAAACACGTCTGGGCCCGACGACTTAGCCACACACACAGGTGACTAAGGCGGGCTCACCGTCGTGGGAGGCACCTCCAACCAAAACCAGGCGCGCACGAGGCCCTCCAAAGGAAAGACCATCCTCACGACTGACGGACGGGCGTAGATGGCCACAGCCTCCCATGCTACTAAGTTAAGCCATCTCATTCCCGGCGTGTGGAAGTATGTAGGGTGCTTGAATAGACGTCAACATGTTTGGTCCTTAATGACCCAGACGGAGCTACATGCATCGGGGAAAAACCATCCCATCATCGCCCTATCATCCGTCCAAGTCAAAAATATTCTCAATTATAAATCAGAAGTTATTCTTTTCAGATTTTAACTCATCCATTCGTATTAAACTAGTTTTGAACCGATAGCTCCATCTATCGGTTTTTTCTAAGTCTATAACTAAGCATAGCTAAGCATTTAATAAAATAAAAGTATCCCAAAGTCATTAACTAGGGGTGACAAGGTAAAAACATGGAATCAACAACCAAGCAATGGAAATGCATACAATTGGGCAATATTGACTCTACCCGTTATCCCATTTTAAATAGACCGAAACATGCATATAGATATTGTTTTCGCAAACAAATCAATTTATTGAAGACATAGGTTCAATATGCTTAGATGCTTGCCTTGCTACATGAAATCACACTCAACCTCAGGTTCTTGCTCCACATACTCCGAATTGTCTGAATATACCGATAAAAAGCGAATATGCAAATAAGAATCAATTAAATATGTCTATGCAAAAAGATCAATTAAT
Source organism: Oryza meyeriana var. granulata (assembly GCA_003991445.1). Taxonomy (NCBI): domain Eukaryota; kingdom Viridiplantae; phylum Streptophyta; class Magnoliopsida; order Poales; family Poaceae; genus Oryza; species Oryza meyeriana. The sequence goes on along the minus strand of RYFJ01000470.1, from coordinate 155,645 downwards.
GAGATAAATACAGCAGGTATTTAAAATTTTAAAGTGAATTTTAGTGAAAGAATCATTTCAAAATCTTTTATGGTTTATGAGTTACAAAAATAACAAGATAGGAAGGCTGAAAATGGCAGTTCTATAAATATCTTATTGTAAACTGAAGTTGTTGTATTTGACTGACATTTTCTAATAAGATTTCAAGAAGTTAAGCATTTTTATATAAAAGACCATAACCTACTGGTTCTAATGAAGTTGAGTTTACCCAAATTGGATTTATAATCAATTTATTATAAATGTTGAAGTCCTTATACATTAACGCTTATTGAAATACATTTTAGTGTGTAGAACATATATAAAGGTGCTATAAAGTATTTTACATAAGAGACATATATGCCAAAGGAGTCTACTGATACAGGGTTTTGAGAATATTTGAAATTAGAACAAATTTATTAATTTTATACATAACTCATGCGATAAATAACATAGATATTATTAATATGGATTTTAGGGGATATTTTCTCTACTGTGTGTGCTACATTTTATTTTATAGAAATAAACTACATGCTTTGGTGAATCTAATAAATTTTGGTTCACTCAAAAAGGAGTTAAAATGAAATAGTTATGAATTTTCAAAGTTTGGCCATTTTTCTGTTGTAAAACATTTCAGTTCATCTTTTCTTTTCTTTTCTTATTTCTCCCCAGCCCGGCCCACACGTCAGTCTCATAGAGCTGGGGAGGCACTGGCCGGCTGGGACGCCGGCTCTGTTCGCCAGCGCCAACAGTGAACGGCGGCGGGATTCGCCTGGGGGTTGACAGAAATGGAGAAAGGAGATCCAGGCGAACTCAAAGGTGGTCGAGGCTCAGCCGGCCGTGGCCGGAGCGTCGTCGGAGGCGAGCTCGAGCAGCGGCTGTTCTCGGGTGTATGGTGCATGTGGCCTTGCAGCTATGGTTTCGTTAGGGAGAGGCATGCAGAAGCATCAGTGGGTTCTGAGGAAGCTCACCGTGCTCGTCTCCGAGGCTAGCGAGGTCGGGGTAGCTCGGGCAGCAAAGGATTGGTCCAGTGGCGTGGCCAAGCTTCGGCTTCACCGTGACTGGCTCGATTTGCTGCATGCGCGGTAGAGACAACACACGCAGGAGGTTAAGTATCACCCTAGGATGCTACTAGCGCAAGGAATCGACGAATGGCTCACCGGTTGAGGCGAATCGCGCGCGGCGGAGCTTGATCGGAGTTGGAGAAGACGATGGCCGATCTCCTCGCTCAGGGCTCGGTTTCCAGAGATTTTTGGGGCGCTTGGCTGCTGGGGCTGAGGCGGTGTTGGTGGCGCAGCTGCTCCGCCAGGGAAGCTCTGAGGTGGCCGGAACGCAGGCGCAACGGCCACGGCTGCTCGTGGCCGCGCTCCCGAGCTCCCGTGGCGAGGCCGTGCCCCTGGCGCGTTGGAAGGCAGCGAGCCGCCGGTGAGGGTCGCGGAGGGGTCGACGAGCAGCTGCAGGGCAAGAGACCGACGAGGAGCATGGACAGCAGCAGCACGCATGGCGGCGGCAGCAGCAGCAGCAGCACGCACGGCGGCAGCAGGAAGAAGAGAAAAGAGACAAAGAGGAGCTCACACCTCTCAGTTTCTTGACACAAGAATGGAGTGGAGAGGAAGAGAAGCAAGCTGGCTAGCGTGGAAGCTGAGGGGAAAGAAAGAAGAGAGAAAGAGATGACAGCAAGGCTGAAAGGTGTCACTCTCTCCATTTGCATGTATTGGTGGGTTCCACTAGAAATTTTTGATACACAAGAGATGGAGCTAGCTCCTAGACACTGATTAGTGAGCCCAGGTCGTGGTGCTCTAGGTGTATGAGAGGGGTATGGGTAGAAAAGAGAGTATACACTGATTTTGAACCATTTTCAGGATTTTTCAGAATTTTTCTCTTCCTCTCACGTTAAAAATCAATTGAGTAAGCAAAACTGGTGTTAAAAATATGGTGATTTTTGTGTAGCTAGCCCAGACTACCTAGGTTCCATTTTTGAAAGTTTCACACAAAAATTCAAACTGGTTTGCTCACAGAAATTCAAAAAAAGACCCAGGCTGAAAATTGTTTGAATTTTTAAGGGGTCTAAACTAATGAATTAAATTTTGGAAAAATTATATTAATTCATGATAAATAATCTAGTATTTGAAAAAAATTATTTCCCACATATGTTTCTGTGAGGTTTGTTGCACTTTTAGGAGTTGATCTCATTTTGCCGATTAGGTTTTAATTAAATCAAATTTTGAGTTATATGACAAGAAGAACAAAGATGGTTCTAGGAAACTTAAATAGTTACCTCTACTAGATTGGGGATGTTACAGTTCGTGGCCAAGTTGGCCGAATTTCACAAGGAAAGTGGGACGGCGGCGATGGCGGAATCGGTGAAATTCGTCTGCGGACGTGTGCGAAGAAAACAGAGGAGTGGGGGAACAGATAGGCGACTACGTCCGCATCGTTTGAAACACGTGCGTGGGCAGGGGATCGAGGGCCGAGGTGGAATCACACGACAGAGGGAAAATTTCCCCTCTGCCCGATTCGGACGGAGGAGGACGACGATGCTAACAGGCAGGCCCGGGCTGTCAGCAAGGAGCAAGCGGCGAGTAGATCTGACGGGCGGGCCCCACAGGTCAGCAAAAGAGAGAAAGAAGCAAGCGGCCGATAGGCGGGGCCCGCCTGGCGATGAGGGAGAGCGGGCGCGCGCGGGCCACGCGGGCAAGCCGGGAACAGGGATGGGCCGGCGGCCCAACGGTAGGGAAAGAAAAAGAAAAAGAAAAAGGGAGAAAGGAGAGAGAAAATGATTTCTAGTGTAAATTTAATCCCGATAATTGTTTTTGATTTATTAAAAATACTTCCAGTGCTCTAAAAATTCCCATAAAAATACTATTAATGTGTTTTGGGCAGAGAAATATACGAAAAATATTCCCAGCCATAATAACTTATTATTTTGTATTTTTTACATTTAATTAATTCTTTTGCCCTTTTTAAACTAATTTTCTCGAGGTATTTTCTTTAATATATTTTGTGTGGCTAGATTTAGGGGAAAACTTTAGGGTGTGACAGCCAGTCAATTTGTTGTAACTCGTGGGTGAATGCCGATACTCCTTCATCTTGGCGAGGTCTCTGACTCCGACTGCGGTGATGAAATCACTCATGGTGGAGGCCAAAGCGCTCATGCTCATCTTCCAATCGGCAGAGTTCATCCTCCTCGCGTTCCTGACGTCGAGCGTTGATGTCATGGCAGAGATCGTGTTGTAGTCGTACTCGAGTATCCTAGTTGTCGCGGCGGTCGTCCTAATGCTATCACCGTCGATCGTTGTTCTGGTTGTCGAGTGATGTATGCTAAAGCAAACAAAACTACCATATCGGAGGCCATCTTATTCGACAGTGTGAGAGTATCTCTAGATTGTAGTCACTGCTGACATGCAGCTGCGGTGATCATTGCCTTGATCCTCACAATAGTTGGGGTGGCCTAGTGGTCGGGCCTAAACTACAAGGTGTCCAGCAATATGGCAGCAGCCACGACGTTTTGTTGTGGGGTCACGAAGACGTCATGGTTGCCTACTCGAGTTTGGAGGATCTCTTGCTGTGCAGTCCACCCAGCCCTATGCAAGTTGTCGTTTCAAGCGTCCCGCTCAGCTTGCAGGCATCATGCTTCCTCCTGTTGCTCGCGTAGTCGGCGAGATTCCTCTTCTTGCTGGCGCAGTCGGCGGGCTTCCTCCTCTTGTTGGTCGCGCAGTTAGCGTGCATCTTGCGTGGGGATCAAGCCCTTGGATGCCATGAACACTTCTCGCAGTGGAGAGAAGCCTCCTAATCTGTTGTCCGACTGTGAGCCGGAGTCGGAGTAGTTTAGGGGGGTGATGGCAACTCCAACCTGCCGAGATCCAATCACGAGCAACTCTAGGGCGTATCTGAGTCGAACTTGTCACGTCCAGAATTTCCATCCAAAATTCTAGAGTTTTATTGTGTGTAAATCCACGTACAGGAATCAACCGAGGCGCACATGACATAATTGATGATCAAAGTAATTGTTTACATAGCGTAAGTATTTATTATAGAGGCGAATGGTACCTCTCAAAATAATAAAGTTCTAACAGCGGATAAATAAGTAAGTAGCGTGACGACTCCCACTCCATGTACTTGACCAGGCTCCCGCTCAGTCCTCCAAATAGTCCTCTTCACTGAAGTACTCCTCTTAATGATGATTGTTGATTGCAAGGTGAGTGCATGAAATACTCCACAAGCCACACAGCAAATATGCAAGTGCACGGGGTAACAAAGGATGGCATAATATGGCTCAAATTTGTATAAAAGCATTTAGTAAAACATTTAAGAGAGTAACAAAGCATTAGTTAAATAGCAATATTGATCAATGCTATACCGCTCACCAAAACGGTACAGGCCCAACCACTCCAACCTGGAACTACACATGTTTCACTGTTCATTCATCAAGTTTAGATAATGTGGGACTAATCATAGAAAACATTGCTAGGCCCACCCTTAACCGTGGGCATAGCTATTCGAACAATTTTACTCTGGCCAGAGGTCTACCAATGTACCCACAAGACACAACTCCACCGCACATCACTGTGCGCCTTGATACCACCACGGTACCTCGGGAAGGAATTGTGATAGGACCCTCCATGTAACCCGCCCAACAAGGAAGCCACCCGTTGAACCACCAGTTTCCGGCAGGAGCTGATCAAACCCCCAACAGGGAAACAATCCAACGCCCAAGACATGGACTTATTGACGCAGCCATGGTGGTCTAATTGACACAGCCACAACACACCATGGTGGACCCCGGTTGAACGTACTACACTTTGGTTCCTACCATTACCCATACTGGCTTGTGGTTAGCACGAGTGTTGCTTTGCAACAAGTAGTCCGTGAACCGGTCCTTAACCGTCACGAGCATCGCTAGCATCAACCACAATCCTGGTGCTCGCAACCCACCTTTTAGTCAAGTTTTAGTGGACCATTAAGTTGCCCTCGTACGACCACCGTCGTAAAAGGGATCATCCTTTCATGTGACTGAATAATAGTATAGAAATTACTGTGACAACCCAGAAGTTATTCTATCATTTACTAGGCATGGCTAAGCAGGGTCCTAAAGTTATTCTAGCTAACCAGTAAATAAAGTTAGCTAGTCAAATTATCCCATAGGTACAATGTCAAGTAATCAAATCAAAGGGGGCCATAAACAAAGGTTAGAGTTTCCCTGTCCCAATGACATTCCAAAATAAATGCAGAGTTGAAGTAAAACATAGCTTTAAACATAGGAACAATATGCTCAAGGAGAAGGGGAAATCTGTGTGACTTGCCTTGCTGCTCCACACAAGGCTCGGAACTCTCCTCGAGAAATAGCATCTCTTCCTGAACGTCGTTGGCTATAGGCAATAAACAAAACAAGTAAAAACAGTATACCAACACACAAGAATAGTACAATATTATATTTTTAATGGGTAGATCTTGATTTTTAAAGAAATTAGAGACTTGAACGACCTCAATCCGAGTTCGTATGAATTAGTTATGATTTTTAGAAGTTTTAATCCTTTTATAGCCTATTTAAAAGAATTTACCCAATTTATTGCGTCATCATTGAATTAATTTTATTTCGGAAAAGGGATTTATGACATCACAGGAGAGAGGAGGCTCTCAGCTGACCAACAGGGCCCACTGTCAGCGAGAGGGAGGGGTCTGGTCCATGGTGGACCAGATCCACCGAGGTCCACGAGGGAATCCGACGGCTAGGGTTTCTAGGGTTTTGATTGGACGGCCGGGATCTAGCCACGTGTCAAGGTAGATTGGAAGGCTGAGATTTTAATCCTACGGTGATTGGACGGTCGAGACATAACCTAGGAGATCCGACGGCTACAGTTGATCGCGATCGGATCGGCTAACGGCACGGAGGTGGCGCCGAGCTGGCGCCTACATGGCACCCACGTCGGCGGCCACGTCGGCTACAGCGACAGCGGCGACGGCGGTGGCACTGGACCCGATGGTTGACGGTGATCGACGGTGCTTAGGAAGAGCGGGAAACACTAGAGGAGGTCGAGGCGATCCTTACCGAGGGCGAAACCACAAAGAACAGCGACGGAAACGGCCGGTGGCAAGCCTAAGGCGGCGGAGGTCTTCGGATCTTCATTGACGGCGGTGTTCCGGCGGTCCCCGAGGGCTAAGAGGTGGCGGCCTGGCTTTTGTGGACTACGGCAAACCTAACCGAGGCAGCGGCGAGCTCCAATAGCGGCTGAGGCGACGGTGGCGTGCAACCGAAGCTTGGCGACGGCGGCGGAGCAAGAGCGAGACGTGGGGAGACGGCTAGGGCTAGCTAGAGCTCGATCTAAAGCACGAAAACGATCCTAGGAGTCTCAAGGTTGCTATTTAAGGCGAAGAGGGGCGGTGTCCGGCTTGGGCTTGACGGATTTTGCAGCGGCGACGGTTAGGGATAGATGTCCGACTCGGGAAGCTTTGGGTCTCCATTCCACGCACGATTTGGCTCCGGTTTCTTGGGGATTAGGTAGAAGGAGATAGGGGCTCCGTTTTCCCCCCAACTAATTTGGAGAGATCGAGGCCGAGGCGAACGGATTTCGTGGGATTTACAGCGGCGGCGCTCGGGTGCGGCAGTGCTCCCGAGCGGGAGGAAGACGTCGACCCAACAGGCGGGCCCCACCTGTCGGCGGCCAAGGCGACGCGAGCGGCCATGGGCCGATGGGCGCGCGTGCGAGGGGAACTGGCTTAGTGCTCAGTAATGGGCCGAAAACAGCCCAGCGACTATGGAGGGGTTTTTAAAACCTTTTTCTTTTGTTTTATTGCTGGAAAGCTTATTTATTTTACCAAAAATACTTTCCCTAATCAATTAATTCCCAGAAAATTTCAGAAATTAAATAATTAAGCAAAGAATTTTATAAAATTATTTTCTAGCCCATTTTTCTTTAGATTTTCCTCTGATTTTATTCTTTTCACTCATTGAGACTTTTCATTAAATTTCTGAAAATTCCTTTTTCACAATATTTGTAACATACCAGAATTTCGACTTTCGAAATTCTAACCAAAACAAATTAACAAAAAGACCTCGAAAGTAAAACTCTATAATTTCCAAACCAGGGAGCAGTAACGAGAGGTAAATTTACTAGAGTAAATCTTAAAAAGGGGGAAACCGCTAAAACTTTTATAGTTAAAAGTTTTAATTTATTTAAAGACTTACCCTAAGTCACGATATAAATAATAAAAGGTAATATGGCTAAATGAGTATAAACTATGTTCGACATAGGAATCTGTGGACAAATAAATTATTACCGTTTCATGTGCATACTTTTCTTTTTGGATTGTTTTTGGATCTTATAATGCATTTCCATAATAGGAGGCATATACATTTGTATAGCCTAAATAATTTCTAAGGAGAATAGGTTAAACATAAAATCATGGAAAAATTCCTGTAACCACTATCCCACATAATTAATCCACTGTAAATTTTCTGTAATCTTATCACTTCAATAAGTACTTCAATAAAATCTCTCAAATCAGCAAAACTAGGAAGCTAGCTAAAATAAATGGGTATAATTCTAAAATTCACCAAATAAAAATGATGACTAATTAGACAGAGCCCTTTTCCAAAGTGTGTGCCAACATGAACCCTACCATCAGTAATTTTAGTTTAATTTATCTCCCAAAGAAAGCACATAAAATGATAAGATCAAGGCACTGGAGAAATAAATGAAACTGCAGAAAAACTGGATCAACAACCCTACTTTGCAAATTCACCAAAAATAAACCAAATCACTGCTGGCAACAAAATTTGGTCAGCAGGTCAATCACATTCCTCTCTATATTCAGTAATTTTTACCAAATTTTTTCAATTCAATAGGTGTCTCAAATAAATACTCTTAATTCAGCAATACAGAAAAACCTTCACCTGCAGACAGCATACTTGACACTTTTTCCAGAATTAAACCATCAATCACATTCTCACCAAAATGTACCAGAACCTGGATTAGATTGTGAACTAATTTCAGTAAAAATTTCAGTACAATATTCACAAATTTTGTACATAAAATAATAGTCCCAAGATCACTGACTCAGACTAGTGCACAGCAGAAACTGATTTTTGGCCGAACTTTACCATTTTCTCCAGAAAAATCTACAAGTCTCACAACTCTGAAACTTGGCACAGAGCTAACCAATACTACCTGCTACCCACAGTAATTTTTCCATGGTTTTACCGGCACTGTATACCAGTCAAGTGGTCAGACCCAACCAACCCTCAACTACTTCATTGACACAGCCTCTAGAAGGTGTTCTCTCCAATTTGTCACTGCCAAGTGGGTCCCGGCCACTGTGGGTCCCATCTGTCGGTCAATGGCGTTCTCCAACCCGGCCCCACCTACAGAACATCGTTGCCACGCTCGCGGACACGCGCCAGGCCACCGGCTGCATGCCCACAGAGCGGCTCCTGCCTCCGTTTTCTCGGCGCAGTCGACAGGAGCTCAAACCACCTCGCCACTGTGCTCTCCTCGCCATTCCCTCTCACTCCTCCATGGAAAGCCCGAGGTGAAAACCACTGCAACACCGAGAAACGCCACCTTCTTCCCCGGCGCCGGCAAGAAACCGACCGCCGCCATTCTTTTCTGGTGAGCTTCACCGCATATGAGCTACGGGAACACGACCACCCTCGGATCCCTGATCCATTTTTCCCCTCTACTCTCCCTGTCTCCTAGGTGGAGGACGCCGTGGTGCACTCTCGGCTCCGGCGACCGCCGCCGTGGCATGCACGCGTTCTCCCTGACCGAAGCAAGATAGGAGTTGATTCTCGGCCAGCAGCATCACTAGCCCAAGAAAAGCCGAAGGACCGAGCACTAGAAGCCGCCGAGCCCCGAGGCCATAGATCCAAGTCCTCTTCCTCACCGCCGGCCGCCGTGCCCCCTTCCTGTTTTCTCTAGTCACGGTGAGTCGTACTTCGATTCCTCGCGCATGAAGCTACTGCAGGATGCCACGGAGCTAACGCCGACGGTTTCCCTCTGGATTGTAGCCCAGATCCGGCCGTCGCCGTTCACCCGAAGGACTCCGCCGCCGTGAGACCTCCTCCGACGCGCTCGCCGCCGTTCCAGCACCGCCGAGTAGCCCAATATCTTCGGTAAGCCTCTCTGGTCCCTTAGGTTTTGCATGCACGCATCCATTCGGCCCATAATATGCAGTCCATATGCATGCCGAGAGAGTCCGCCGCCTCCGCCGTTGTCGCTGGCGATTCCGACCACCCCAGACAGTGAGACTACCACCTACAGATGCGCAAGAACCCGTAGAACGTTTTCTCTTTTGGTGGCTCGGCAAGATTTGCCGCCGTTCGCCGTCGCCGTCGCTGCAAAGCTCGCTGGCCTGTCGGGCTGCTCTGTCCTGAGTAGCTGACAAGCGGGCCCCACCGTATTAGCGCGTGGAGCACTGTCAACAGAGATTTAAATCACCTGAGGTTCTATTTGCAAAAGATCAGTCAATGACGAGTGGGCCCTGGATCTAAATATAATAATAAAAAACCATAAGGACTCTTAATGGAAAAATCCATCTCACACGTGCTGGAGGACTGCGGGTTGATTCCCGGGAACTCCAGAGACCTCGGCACGAAATGTATTACACTGACCAGCGGGCCCATGTATTATAAAATCCGAGAAATATTAAGAAAAGTATAAATCCATTAATTATTCCACTGAAAATTAGGCAAACTTCTAAAATCCATATCTAATTCATTTTAACTCCAAATAGGGTGAAACCAGTTTTTTTTGTTTTATAATTTTACTCTCCAAAACCTGGTAAAATAAAAGTGGCACCTTCTGTACAGAAAACTTGCCTAAAAATTTTAGGAATAAACAAAGGATGAAAATGGGACTCTTAACTAGAAAATTCATAAGAAATTCATTATAACTCAGAAAAATGTCAAACCAATTTTTTAATTCTTAGAAAAATGTATAATTTCCATTTATGAACTCAGCTTGCACAGCATTAGGCCACACATAATCAGTACATTTTATTTTTCCAAAAGGACACATAAAAATCGTAAAAATCATATCTCACAAATGGTAAGCTCAAAAATAAAAATAATTTCACCAGAGAGCATATAAAACCAGTACCTAGCCACTGTGTAAATTTCACACATATTAAAATAACTTCAAATTTTACCTTATATCGTATTCGGACGTATTTTCGTATAGAACTCGTAAAATTCATAACTCTCAAACAGAACGTGATAAAATAGGAATTCTTTCACCTAAATTCATTTTAGACCAGTATTAACCTAAGGAATAAATCTCATGCATATTAGAGCATTTTGAATTTTTCGCATTATTTGCTATTTATACGATCGTACGATGATTTCCTTTTAGAGAACGAATTCGATATCGGTGAAGGAGTGAAATAGTTGGAGTCCGAGTACTCAAGAGTAAGGCAAGTATTCTCCCCTCCTCCTTGAACAAATTGAATCCTATGTTTTGGGGAATGAAATGTGTTGTTTGTAAAATTGCATGCGTATTTGTAACTATCGGTATTTAAATTGTGGAAATTGGTAGTTATAACCAAATTATTGCACGATCAACCTTGAGAACTTGTATCCTTTGCTGATTGTAACCTTAGAAATTGTTAGAGCACTTTAATTGTGCTTATTTGGGACTATACATGCTTATACGTATATAAGTTGCTTAGGCATGCTTAGAGATATGCTAGAATAGATTGTGATCACTTTATAAATGAGATTTTAGGAATTTTATAACTTCTGGACAGAGGTGAAGCCTCTGGTTATTTTGAACTAAAATGGTGAAAAACCTAATTTTAGACTTGGGCGGCAAGTGGTGTGCATATGGAGTAGTTGCACACCGATAGGGGGAGTGTTTGCCCGGGTCGATTAAGGACTGAACTCAGTGTCATTCCTCATGTTAAACAGTATAACTACATGTGCTAGTATGGGATAGCCATAGTGGATTAAGTTACTTAATGTTTAGCCTTGTATTTTGGTAGGCTGAGTAGTAGGGGCAGTGCCTACGAATGTACTATAGGACTGTTCAGAGGAGCTACCTATGTGAACCCATGAGGGACTGTGATCACCTCATGGCATAGGCATCTAAGCGTGTCCAATACAACGTTGTGTGCCTCGTGGGGAGGCAGGAAGGCAAATCGCCACGGCGCTGGGTTTAAGGCGTGGGCCCGCCACCCACGACATCAGTTTGCAACCTGATGCGGAGTAACACACCTCGTGCTGGTGCAAGGCTAAATGTTAGGTAATGTAAAAGCTGTGTTGTGACCTCTAGACTGCATTCAACATGTAGAGTGTGGTGGTACCGACGGGTACCGGACAAACTAGAGTGTAGCCATTTGGCTTCTATCACATCATGTAGGTAACGATGTACAAACTCTGCAGAGTCAAAACTAATCGGTTAGCCGTGCTCACGGTCATGAGCGGCATGGTTGTGTCCATTGTGTATAGATTTATGTTTCTAAATGCTTTATGAAATTGGGATGAGGATTGGTGATTTATGAGAACTACTATGATTATTACAATGCTTATGATGACTTGTTGCCATGGAGGGCAGTAATCTGGAAAATTATTATGTTGATCACTTCGCTACTTATTATACATGTTTCTAATGTTTTATTAAATACCGTTGCAAATGGTTGTGAACTAAAATTAGCTTTATGCAAAACTGAACCCACAAATAGCCTTCCCTTGATTTAGAACTTGCATGTATTGTAGGATTGACATTGCCAGTACATTATTTCGATAATGTACTGACTCTTGTTTGTGTTATTATTAATCCTTACTGTAGGTTGAGTGCTACGGAAATCCGTTGCTTCTTCAGGATTGATTCTTTAAGGGGTGTACCCCTAGTCGGATTGCATGTAGTATGGACAGACAAGCTTCCGCTGAATCATATTATTCGGTCATTTGACCTATGTAACTCTGATGTAGAAAATTTAGTTTGCTTACTTGTACAACCACTTATTGTATACCATTGCTAGAAATGAAAGTGTAGACTAGCAATTTTCCTGGGGCTAGTCTGCATGAGTATAGACTTAGAACAGTTGAGATGCATGGAGAATAGTTCAACCGTAGACCATGTCCTCAGAGATATGTATCGTGTTTGGTCGCCGCCTTCGTGTGGTTTGACGGGCATATCTCGCTGTGTGGACTGGTGTAACTATTCTTCCAAATATCTCTTGTGTTCTTAGTCTGGCGTTTGGTTGTTTTGCATTATAATTGGTGATTTGTGTGACAAGGCTGCCATGAGGTTGGATGGTTACTGTATTTGTTTGGTTTTTATTCGAGATCCCATCCAACTAGATATTTCGCGTTGTCGTACTAATTACCTCTTATAGTGCAGAATAATCGGATGCCCACAATATTTGATATAGGGATAATTTTAGGGTGTTACAGAACTCCAGGGGATTGGATCTGCCATGTCGAAGTAAGATCAAAGATATCCATGGCATTGCCTAGTCTTGTCACACCCTGATATTAGCCACACATAATAATACCTGTGAAAAATACCCAAGAAAAATAATTTTAAAAGGCTAGAGGAATTAATTAAAGGTGTAAAATGTAAAATAATAAATTATTGTGGCCGGGAATATTTTTCTTATGTTCCCTATGCCAAAATACATTAACTGAATTTTTAGTGGAATTTTCAGAGCACTGGAGCTATTTTTAATAAATCAAAAACATGGATGGTTAGGGAGGGGTTTCGTGAACGGTCCTGTCATAGCCTCTCACGGGATATCGTGGTGATGTACTGGCACACGGGAACGTGTGTGGGGCTGTGTCTTGTGGGTACAGTTGTACACCTCTGATCAGAGTAAATCTATTTGAATAGCCGCGCCCACGGTTATGGGCACATTGGCCAAGACTCACCGTGATTAGTCTCATATTTAGATAATTAATCTGGCTCTATGAAACTGGTGTGGTGGAAGGTGTGAGACCGGTCGACGTGGTTGAGTTGATCGGAGGGTGGCCGGTTAGCGTGGTGTAACGCTAATCGGTGGAGACTGGTGAGCGTGGTGTAACGCTCATCAGTGACGCCTGGTGGACGTGGTGTAACGTTCGTCAGCGCGGCCTGGTCAACATGGTGTAACGTTGATCAGGAAAAACTGGTCAATGTGGTGCAACGTTGTTCAGTGGAGACTAGTTAACGTGGTGTAACATTAATCAGTGGAGTCCGGTTATCGTGGTGTAACGGTAACCGGAGGAGTCTGGTGAACGTGGTGTAGCGTTCATCAGTGGAGACTGGTTACTGGTTGACGTGGTGTAATGTCAATCGGTTGGGAATGGTTGGGCCTGGTTAACGTGGTGTAACGTTAATCGGTGGAGAAAAAATATTATTAAATTAATCAATTTTTTTACTATTTGCGAACCACTACCTTTGCAACTGCTTTTACGCAAAATTAACCCCTAGCTCATCTTTGTACCCTGTGCATATGCAAACTTATGGGTGTGATTTGTTGAGTACTGTGGGTGGTACTCAGCCTTGCTCTCTTTTCCCCCTCTCAGTGTTGGAGAACGCGTCAGACGAGGATCACCCTAAGGAATAGGCTGGCTCCGCCGTCAAGGTGCCTATGGAATGAAAGCTGCTGCTCGGTCAGATGTTCATAGACGTTATTTTATCTTTCCGCTACATTCTGCAATATAAATTTTTACTCTGTTTGTAAGACCCTCTGTATGGCAGCTTGGTTCTATGTACCCTGGCTTTCCTGGGCAGGGATTTAATACACATTAATGTTCAGAATTTTGGTGGCGAATTTCTGAGCGTTACAAGTTGGTATCAGAGCCGAGCTTGACCGTAGGACCAGCCAAATGGAAACCCTAAGAGCCCTCTGAAATTCTCACTTGCACATGCTTCTCACATTTGGAGTTACCTTGGAAAAAGTGGGAATTCATTTTCGGTTTGGGGTAAAATCATGGCCGTTTATTCGATGGAAAATTTGAGTCAAGTCAAATCTGGAGTTAAAAATTTTATTCACGGGTTAGCATAGTTGTCCAAATTTTGGGAAAACACTGGTTGATCTTAAGGAAAGGTGTGATTTATGGCATGCATGAAATATTTTTATTTTCTTTGCTATTTGTGGAGGCCATGGGCCCCGGGTACCTTATCACAAGCATATGGGCCACTTGGATAGAGGATGGGCCGAGTCTTATAGTTAGAGATATAGTAGCACCCGGCAGACTTTGCCTTGTACAATAAGGAATATACAGTCCAAGTCGGGCAAGTTGTATCTCTAAAAGGAAATCTCTTGGTCGTATCCGGCTGGGATTCCTACCTTGTACCCCTGTCCCCCAGTATATAAGGGGAGGCAGGGCGCCCCCTGAGGGTAGATAGCGCACATGGCCAACATCTCACCAGAGATCCTCAAAGGAATAACACCCCAACTGGAAGTAGGGTATTACCTCACATCGAAGGCCTGAACCAGTATAAAAATCTCTCTGTATTCCTTTGCAATCCACCGAGTTTCCATCCATCGAGTAGCCCCATATTCATATTGCTGGTGTAAAACATTAACAGTTGGCGCACCAGGTAGGGGCATCGGCGCGATCTACATCTACAAGCTCGATGGATCCAACAACTGGAGTCGACGGCGGCAAATTTTCTCTCGGAGATACAATCTCATTCGGAAGCCTCGACTTCGTCGCCGACCAGATCGGCAAGCTCACCTTGGCCGACGCAAACCCGATCCAACCGGCCGAGGAACCAGCCGACTCCGCGCCAGTCGGCCCACACGACGCTGCAGCAATCTTTCACGACATGCTGCAGTGATCTCCAATACGCCTGAGTCCAGGGACAACTCTTTCTTTCAGTGTTCGACTCGGACTCGATTTTGAGCCGACCGAGATCGGGCCAAGAAAAGAAGAGATCGTCAATTTTCTATTCGAACTCGGCGACGCCGCGGATATCCACAATCTACATCCGACGCGGCAAACCCGATCCCCTGGAGTTCGACTCGGATACGGCCCCGAGCTGCTTGAGATCGGATCTAGGGAGGTCAGAGTTATAATCACCCCCATCAATTATTCCAACTTCGACTCCCAGTCAGGTTCCGACTCCTAGTCGGATTCCGACTCTAAGTCGGACAGCAGTTCGGCAAGCTTCTCTCCGTCGCAAGAAATCTTCATGGCATCCAAAGGCTCTACTCCTACTCAGGAATCATGCCGACTACGCGAACAGCAAGAGGAGGAGACCAGCCGATTGCAAGAACAACAAGAGGAAGAAGCAACACGCCTGCACGCCTGCAATGATGACGCATGCAAGGCTAGGCGGACTGCTCGACAAGATATCCTCCAAACCCGAGTCGGCGACTACGATGTCTTCGTTACACCTCAACAGAACTTCGTAGCCACTGCGACCCTACTGGACACGCTCTAGTTTGGGCCTGATCATCCGGCCACCCCGACTATAGTAAGGATAAAAGCCCTGGTCACCGTTGCTGCATGTCAACAGCACCAACAGTCAGGCGATACCTTCATACCGACCAACCAGTCGGCTTCCCCAACGGCAGCCTCATCCGCCTCAAAGTGACGCCAAGCGGCCGGCTCTTGTCGGCTGCGCACGCAGTCGCGCCAAACGTCACTCGGCAACCCCAACAACAACTGGCAGCTCCGAGGCCAACCACGGCGTGACCTTCAGCAAGATCTCAACGCTCGGTGCCGCGAACAAGAGGAAGACGAGCAATGCCGACTGGAAGACGAGAATGAGCGCTTCGGCCTCCACCACGAGCGGTTTCGCCGCCGTATTCGGAGTCGGAGCCCTCATGAAGACAAAGGTGTACTAGCCTTCACCGAGGAGCTGCAACAGGTCAACTGGCCGTCGGGTTTCAAGCCTACAGGAATTGAAAAATACGACGGCAAGACCAACCCTAATCCTAGCTCACGGTCTACACTCTGGCAATCCGAGCAGCTGGAGGAGATCACAAAGCCATGGCTAACTACCTCCCAATCGCTCTAGCCGACTCAGCGAGGACATGGCTAACAGGACTCCCAAAGCAATCAATCGGCTCCTGGGGAGAACTCTAGGAACGTTTCATCACCAACTTCCAGGTAACATACGAGAGGCTATCTTCCGAGTACGACTTATATCAGTTACATCAAAGGAAGAATGAGTCTCTTCATGACTTCATCAAGAGGTTCTCTGAAAAGAAAAATTCAATCCCGAAGATCAAGGACGAGGTCGTCATCACCGCCTTTCGAAAAGGAGTCAAAGACACCTCGCTCATCGATAAATTTACTCGGAAGCCTCCCAACTCTGTCAAGACTCTATTCGACATGGCAAACAAATACGCCGACTCAGCCCACGCTATTGCTGAGGCCCTCGATGACAAGAAGGCACCCTGACAGAAGAAGGGGGAGGGCACCAACGACGCGGTCCTGACTAAAGCTGGGAATTGCAAACGCAAGTCAGACAGCTCCATTGTGGCGGTCGGTCACAACCATCGTCGACCTCATGCAATTGAAGATTATCAGAACAAGTGACATGCTCGGGGGCTCAGAAGCCCAAATGCAAGGATGGCATCCCCACTCCCAAATACCGAACAACTAAGTCGCTTTCTGATAAATATATCTTCACTTGGCTTTGCCAACGCCGCAGCCGCTTACACCTAATAGGTGTACAAGCTGCACTTTTTTCTTTTTCTGTTTTTACTCTTAATGATTACAAAAGTACTCGAGTAGCATAAATTCCGATCTGTGAAACTTTGCTCCATGAAAGACGAACTCAAGTCACCCAAAACGCATGTCTAGGAAAGAGCCATGAGCCAACTCCCGACGCTAGGGGGCTATGATTAGTCAGGCAGAGTGCTTAAACGTAAGGAGTCAACTACTCGGGGAAATTAATATCAATAAGAGGAGGAACTCGTATTTACATATATTGTAAAATACATTTTATTCAGGTGACTGTTTTCATCATCAGATGCTACTCATCCGATACCTTTATAATGCAGGGCCAGCTCCGGATACGCGTGACAGGAACTCAAGGCTACGAGCCTATCTCCTACGCTCAGGGGCTAGACAAGTCTGCCAAGGTACACTCAGGATGCTCCATGAGGGCCATTGACCAAGTACTTGCACCAGTTGGGACGTCATTTTCCCCGGCTAGGCTCCATGAGAGCTAACAACCGGCTCCGATGCTAGTTAGAGGTCATATACCACTTGGCTGGGCGAGGTACACCCCATGAGGGTCACCAGCCGAATCCTACGCTAACGCTAGGTTCGGGTCCTCATCTGGTCACAACTCCGCTGGGTAGAGTACGCCCCATAAGGGTCGCTAGCCGAATTCTACGCTAATGCGAGGTTCGGGTACTTTATTCGGTCAATAAACGACCTTCGGTACCAGTCGGAGCTCGGGTACTACTTTGTTGGATAGGGTACGCCCCATGAGGGTCGCTAGCTGAATCTTGTGCAAACGCAAGATTTGGGTACCTTGTTTGGCTACAATTTTGTCAGATTGGGTATGCCCCAAGAGGGTCGCCAGCCGAATCTTGCGTTAGAGCAGCATTCGGGTACTTGTTTGGCAAAAATATGGCAACAAGCCACTGCTGGAGCTTTCAGTTGGGAGCAGCATCAAACCCAGAATATACGGAGATGCTATTATTATTCAAGGCTGGAAGATCCCAATCCTTCAATTACAACGGAGCCGAATAAATCAGGCGTCGGAACAAAACCCTTATCATAGTCAGAGAAGACCTGTATCGTTGAAGCGCATCAAGAGTTCTCATGCATGGCGTCACATCTGAGGAGGACAAGCAGATTCTGCAATATACCTACTCGGGCATCTGCGGCAACCATACTACATCCAGAACGTAAGTCAGAAAGGCTTGCGGGCAAGGATTCTTCTGGCTGATTGCGGTTACCAACACTAGAGTACTCATCCCGACATGCGACGGATGCCACTCTAATAGAGCTACGCTGGGTAGGTCAGTTTTGGCCGTCTTATTCGGTGACAGGCCACCAAGATATGAGTTTCTACAGTAGCACACTCAATATGGGCCGCTTGCAGGCTGGGTTAAAATCGTAGTACTGGTGCTACCAACAGGAACCGATGAGGTAAACAGATATGCTTCATGAAAGCCTAATTGCTAAACACATGTGTTTGGGTATCTGTCTTATCCACCAAGTCTCGAGGATATATCCTTATACGGATCACAAGCTAGTCTTCATTAAAATTGGGGATGCAGGTATCTTTCTCGAGTACACCTAACCACGCTATAAATTTATTTTTCATAAAAGTGGTACTCGGCCTACATGCTTGGCCATCAGTTGCCATGAGCAACATTATTCCAGCCGACATGAGGCTGAAGAGTCTAACTTTGAGTAGTGCACTGCTCGGGAGAGACTATAAATATGCTTTCCTGCTGACATGATGCGGAGGAGTCTAACTTCCGAGTGGGACGCCACTCGGGAGAGACTATAAAACCCCCTTATTCCAGCTGACATGAAGCTGAAGAGTCCTACATATGAGTAGCATGCTACTCGGCAAGACTATAAATCATATTCCGGTTGACATGATATCGAAGAGTCTCATATACCAGTAGTATACTACTCGGGAAAGACTAAACAGGTTAAAGATCTTTGACTTTATGTTTAATTATCTTCATAATTAAGCACAAAGTCGGGAGCTACACCTAATAGGTGCGTCTATTCGGTGCACACTATTCATACATCTACATGAAGCCCTTCATAGCCTCGCTGCCAGCTGACATAAAGCAGGACTCAGGAAGAAAACACACTCGGACAAAGAGTACTCGGGAGCAATGCACTCGGGCAATCTTCACCGTGGAGGATGAGCACTCGGCATCAGCTGTGACTCAACTATGAAGGTCTTAGGCGCTACTGTGAAGGCCATGGGCCCCGAGTACCTCATCACAAGCATATGGGCCACTCGGATAGAGGATGGGCCGAGTCTTATAGTTAGAGATATAGTAGCACCCGGCAAACTTTGCCTTGTACAATAAGGAATATACAGTCCAAGTCGGTCAAGTTGTATCTCTAAAAGGAAATCTCTTGGTTGTATCCGGCTGGGATTCCTACCTTGTACCGCTGTCCCCCAGTATATAAGGCGAGGCAGGGCGCCCCTTGAGGGCAGATAGCGCACATGGACAACATCTCACCAGAGATCCTCAAAGGAATAACACCACAACTGGAAGTAGGGTATTACGTCATATCGAGGGCCTGAACCAGTATAAAAATCTCTCTGTGTTCCTTTGCAATCCACCGAGTTTCCATCCGCCGAGTAGCCCCATATTCATATTGCCGGTGTAAAATATCGACACTATTGTTATGAAAATTCTTATTCGGTATCATTTGGTTTCACGATGGTATTTTGTCAGACCCAAAAGTTACTTACAAAATTATTCACTGCATAAAATCGTTGTTGTTTCTAAATTATTTACTGTTTACTTATTTGGATCTAAGCATACATTGATTCCCCTCCTTGTCTTCTATAGATGGACAACCTCCCCAACCAGCGTGGCACAGACAGGGTGGCTTTGTGGAAGAACTACGGATGATGACTTTCACCTTTGGGTACAGCCATGCCCCAAAGTACACTACTGTGGAGCCCATGGAGGGTGAGCTCCCTCACCGGGTTCGCTTGGAGTTACCCGGCGAGGTGTACTTCCTGCCTGCTATGGAGGTCAAAGTTGGCGGGCGCACTTTCAGTCACGCCTACCAAGAGGCCGCTTTCCGCCTAATAGGAGAGCTACGACGGAAGCACCATGCCACTCTCTGTAGCACCGCCTACCGTTACCTCCCTTGCCGGGCGCACTACCAGACCTACAGTGCGTTTCAGCTGGCAGACAATGAGAACGACACCACCATCGTCCACATGAGGCGGGCGATGTTGGCCATGGACTACATGCACGCCAACTGGGTACGTGCTGCTCACGACCGAGAGGACGCCAACAAGACGACCATCATGGGACTCCAGAACCAGATTGACCGCCTAAAGAAGGAGGTCGCGGAGCTGAAGGGACAGCCACCACCCGGTGGAGCCAGGATCCGGCTGACCCCGAGGAAGAGGACCCTTCCTCCTGTGCGTGTTCAGTTGGCCCCCAGGAACGGGCCACACGCACCACCACCCCCACCAGCTCCAGCGCCTGCACCAGCTCTAGCCCCAGTACCAGCACCAACGGGTAGATGGATCAGCGCGTCGTCTGGCAACGATGGCTCTCAGGGAAGCACCAGCATCCACGGTGGCTTCACCTCCACCGATGATAGCAGCTCCTTTAGCGGGTCCCGCACCCGCAGCGAGGCCAGTTCTGCAGCCCACGGAAGTGTGGACTACGTGGGCGGGTCCAGGAGCTGCACCGACGATGAGGTGGGCGACAAGCAGGAGCCGGAGTACAACTCTGATGATTGCTAAAGCCGCTCGGAGCATTAGACGCGCCACCCTTAGTTTTGTCTTTTTCTTAGTTTGATTTCTTGTTTAGTTGTAATGTTAGGAGTGTTTCTTTGTTTGGGGTTAGTGGCGGCGTACCGTCTGTTGTGGTATGTCCACTGTAATTAGGGGTTGAACTGATTTCCCTATGTTTCCAACTAAAAATTTCAGTTAATTTAATTCAGTCACTTAATCATCACTCCGGTTTCCCAGCCACCTATTTTTCTTCTTCCCTTCCTCTACTCTCCCCTTCAGATGGTGAACACAAGAAGCGGTACCCGTGCTACCAGTGACGCTAGCGCCACCAACCAGCGAGAAGGAGCACCTCAGAATCAAGGAACACCCAACCACGTGCCACCACCGTTACCGGAGAACCCTACTTTGGCACAGGTTCTGGCCAACCAGAACCAGATGATGGCTTTGATGAAGCAGCAGAACAATTGGCAGCAGCAATACCAGCAACCTCACAACCCGGCCGTTGCCCCTCAGTCCAAACTGCCTGAGTTCCTGAGGGTCAAGCCGCCAACTTTCTCCAGCACCCCCAACCCCATTGATGCCAACGACTGGCTGTTGGCAATTGAGAAGAAGCTCAACCTCCTCCAGTGCACCGACCAAGAGAAGGTCACTTTCGCTACTCACCAACTCTAAGGTCCCGCATCAGCTTGGTGGGACAACTTCCTAGTGACCCGCACTGCTACCACAGAGGTCACTTGGGCAGAATTCTGCTACAATTTCCAGAAGTCGCAAATTTCGGCAGGAATTGTGGCACAGAAGAAAAGGGAGTTCAGAGACCTGGTCCAAGGAAACAGGACGGTCACGGAATACCTTCACGAGTTCAACCGTCTGGCACACTACGCGCCTGAGGATGTCCGCACTGACATGGAGAGACAAGAGAGGTTCTTGGACGGATTGAATGACGAGCTAACCAATCGGCTCCTCTCAAGCGACTCCCCAGACTTCGAGAAGCTGGTGGATAAAGCAATCTGTCAGGAGAGCCAGCACAACAAGGTGGACCGCAAGAGGAAGGCAGCCCAGTTCCGGACTCACCAGGGGCAGCCTCAGCGGCCACGGATGATGTTGGGCCAACAAGGTGGACCAGCCACCATGATCGTCCGCCAACAACGCCTGTTCCACCCGAGGCACTCCGGAAGCAGCAGCAGCAACAGCGGGCAGTTCAACCGTCAATCCGCTCCACGCCCACCAATGGCACCAGTACAGCAGGGCCAACCATGGAGAGACAACGGGGGCAAGAACTACATCTGCTACAACTGTAATGAACCGGGTCACTTCACCGACAAGTGTCCGAAGCCTAGGCGGATGGGACCTAGGCCTGCAGCTCCCCAGCACCCCAACACCAACCAGCAGGTGATAAAGGGGCGCGTCAACCATGTCTCTGCGGAAGAGGCGCAGACTGCACCGGAGGTGGTATTGGGTACGTTTCTTGTGAACTCAAAACCTGCAACCGTACCTTTTGATTCTGGTGCAACACATTCTTTTATATCTAAGAAATTTGTGGGGACACATGGGATAAAAGTAGTGGAACTTAAAATCCCCATGAGGGTTCATACACCTGGGAACCGCATGTTAACCGCTCGCTATAGCCCTTCAGTGAGCCTAGAAATCCAAGGATCACCTTTTCTAGCTAGTCTCATCCTCTTGGAATCCAAAGATCTAGATGTCATCCTAGAGATGGATTGGTTGACCCGACACAAAGGGGTGATCAATTGTGCGGACCGCACCGTAACAGTGACCAGTCCGGAAGGAAAGGTGGTTATCTTCAAGTCACCTGTGCCCCTGTGTCGATGTTGTACACCGGCAATAAATATATGGGGCTACTTGGCAGATGGAAACTTGATGGATTGCAAAGGAATACGGGGAGTTTATACTGGTTTAGGCCCTCGATGTGAGGTAATACCCTACGTCCAGTTGTGGTGTATTTTCCTTTGAGGATGTATAGTGGTGATTCTGGTGAACCAACCCAACCTGCCGTCCGGGGGCGCCCTGCCTCCCCTTATATACTAGGGGACAGGGTTACAAGGTAGGAGTCCCAACCGGATTACGGCCAAGGGATCTCCTCTTAGAGATATAACGCACCCAACTAGGACTGTTTTTCCTTATCATACAAGAAAGAATCTGCTAGGGATTACTATATCTCTAATTACAAGGCCAGGCCCATCCTCTATCCGAGTGGCCCATATGCTTGTCATGAGGTACCTGGGGCCCATGGCACCCACAGTAGCCCCTGAGACCTTCATAGTTGAGTCAAAGCTAATGCCAAGTGCTCATCCTCCACGGTGAAGATTGCCCGAGTGCATTGCTCCCGAGTACTCTTTGTCCGAGTGCTTCTTCTTCCCTAGTCCTGCTTCATGTTAGCTGGCAGCGAGGCTATGAAGGGCTCCATGTAGATGTATGAATAGTGTGTGCTGAATAGGCGCACCTATTAGGTGTAGCCCCCGACTTTGTGCTTAATTGTGAAAACAATTAAACATAAAGTCAAAGTTCTTTAACCTTGTAGTCTTTCCCGAGTAGTGTACTACTGGTATATGAGACTCTTCAGTATCATGTCAACCGGAATAAACTTTATAGTCTTGCCGAGTAGGGAACTACTCGTATATAGGACTCTTCGACTTCATGTCAGTCAGAATGTGGGTTTATAGTCTTACCGAGTAGGATGCTACTCATATATGGGACTCTTCAGCTTCATGTCAGCTGGAAAGGGGGTTTATAGTCTTTCCTAAGTGGCGTCCCACCCGGAAGTTAGACTCCTCCGCATCATGTCAGCAGGAAAGAATATTTATAGTCTCTCTCGAGTAGTGCACTACTCGAAAGTTAGACTCTTCAGCGTCATGTCGGCTGGAATAATGTTGCTCATGGCAACTGTTGGCCAAGCATGTAGGCCGAGTACCACTTTATGAAAATAAATCCATTGCGTGGTCAGGTGTACTCGAGAAAGATACCTGCATCCCCAATTTTAATGAAGACCAGCTTGTGATCCTTATAAGGATATATCCCCAAGACCTGGTGGATAAGACAGATACCCAAACAAATTTGTTTAGCAATAAGGCTCTCATGAAGCATATCTGTTTACCTCATCGGCTCCTGTTGGTAGCACCAGCGCTATAATTTCAACTCAGCCTGCGGGCAGCCCACATGGAGCATGCTACTGTAGGAACTCATGTCTTGGTGGTCTACTGCCAAATAAGCCGGCCTAAACCAACCCACCCAGTGTAGGCTCTATAAAAGTGGCATCCCTCGCATGTCAGGATGAGTACTTTGGTGTTGGTGACCTCAATCAGCCAGAAGAATCCTTGCCCGTGAGCCTTTCCAATTTACGTTCTGGATGCAATATGGTTGCCACAGATGCCCGAGAATCTGCTTGCCCTCCTCAGGTGTGATGCCATGCATGAGAACTCAGGATGCGCTTCAGTGATAAATGTCTTCTCTGACTATGATAAGGGTTTTGCTCCGTTGCTTGATTTCTTCAGCTTCGTTATAATTGAAGGATTGGGGTCTTCCAGCCTTGGATAATAATGGCATCTCCGTTGATTCTGTGTTTGATGCT
The DNA here is from genome assembly GCA_003991445.1 of Oryza meyeriana var. granulata. Taxonomy (NCBI): domain Eukaryota; kingdom Viridiplantae; phylum Streptophyta; class Magnoliopsida; order Poales; family Poaceae; genus Oryza; species Oryza meyeriana. Next base: position 131,696 of record RYFJ01000470.1, on the reverse strand, counting down.
GCTCCCGACTGAAAGCTCCAGCAGTGGCTTGTTGCCGTGTTTTTGCAAAATAAGTACCCAAACGCTGCACTAGCGCAGGACTCGGCTAGCGACCCTCTTGGGGTATACCCAATCTGACAAAATTGTAGTTGAATACGGTACCCGAACTTCGCATTAGCACAAGATTCGGCTGGCGACCCTCATGGGGCGTACCCTATCCAACAAAGTGGTACCCGAGCTCCGACTTGTGCCGGAGGTCGGTTATTAACCGAATAAAGTACCCAAACCTCGCATTAGCATAGGATTCGGCTAGCGACCCTCATGGGGCGTACTTTACCCAGCAGAGTCATGACCGGATGAGGTACCCGAATCTAGCATTAGCGTAGGATTCGGCTGGTGACCCTCATGGGGCGTACCTCATCCAGCCAAGTGGTATACAACCCCCGACTAGCGTCGGAGGTCGATTGTTAGCTCACATGGAGCGTAGCTGGGGAAGATGACGTCCCGACTGGCGTAGATACCCAGTCAATAGCCCTCATGGAGCATTCCGAGCGTATCTTGGCAGACTAGTTTAGCCCCCGAGCGTAGGAGATAGGCTCGTAGCCCTGAGTTCTTGTCACGCGTATCCGGAACTGGCCCTGTATTATAAAGACATCGGATGAGTAGCATCTGATGATGAAAACAATCACCCGAATAGAATGTATTTTACAATATATGTAAATACGTGTTCTTCCTCTTTTTGATATTAATTTCCTCGAGTAGTTGACCCCTTACGTTTAAGCACTCTGCCCGACTAGTCATTGCCCCCTAGCGTCGGGAGTTGGCTCATGGCTCCTTCCCAGACACGCGTTTTGGGTGACTTGAGTTTGTCTTTCATGGAGCAAAGTTTCACGGATCGGAATTTATGCTACTCGAGTACTTTTGCAATCATTTAAGAGCAAAAACAGAAAAAAAAAAAAAGGTACAGCTTGTACACCTATTAGGTGTAAGCGGATGTGGCATTGGCGAGGCCAACCAAGGAAATGTTTATCAGAAAGCGACTTAGCTGTTCGGTATTTGGGAGTGGGGATGCCATCCTTGCGTTTGGGCTTTTGAGCCCCCGAGCATGTCACTTATTGTCCTGATAATCTTCAGTTGTTGAAGGTCGAAGACAGTTGTGACCGACTGCCACAATGAAGCCGTCTAACTTGCGTTTGTGATTCCCAGCTTTAGTTGGGACCGCGTCGTCAGTGCCCTTCCGCTTCTTCTGTTAGGATGCCTTGTTGTCATCGAGGGCCTCAGCAACAGCGTGGGCCGAGTCGGCGTACTTGTTCGCCATGTCGAATAGGGCCTTGACAGAGTTGGGAGGCTTCCGCGTGAATTTGTCGATGAACGAGGTGTCTTTGACTCCTTTTCGAAAGGCGGCGATGACGACCTCGTCCTTGATCTTCGGTATTGAGTTCCTCTTCTCAGAAAACCTCTTGATGAAGTCACGAAGAGACTCGTTCTTCCTTTGATGCAACTGATACAGGTCGTGCTCGGAAGATGGCCTCTCGTATGTTCCCTGGAAATTGGTGATGAAATGTTCCCGGAGTTCTCCCCAGGAGCCGATTGATTGCTTTGGGAGTCCTGTTAGCCATGTCCTCGCCGAGTCGGCTAGAGTGACTGGGATGTAGTTAGCCATGACTTTCTGATCTCCTCCAGCTGCTCGGATTGCCAGAGTGTAGACCGTGAGCCAAGACTCAGGGTTGGTCTTCCTGTCGTATTTTTCAATTCCTGTAGGCTTGAAGCCCGATGGCTAGTCGACCTGTTGTAGCTCCTAGGTGAAGGCTGGTACCCCTTCATCTTCATGAGGGCTCCGACTCCGAACGTGGCGATGAAACCGCTCGTGGTGGAGGCCGAAGCGCTTGTTCTCATCTTCCAATTGGCGTTGCTCGTCTTCCTCTCGTTCACGGTGCCGAGCGTTGATGTCCTGCTGAAGGTCACGTCGTGGTTGACTTCGGAGCCGCCAGTTGTTGTTGGAATTGCTGAGTGACGTTTGGCGTGACTCCGTGTGTAGCCGACTAGAGCCGGCCGCTCGGCATCGCTTTGAGGCGGATGAGACTGCCATTGGGGAAGCCAACCGATTGGTTGGTGTGATGATATTGCCTGACTGTTGGTACTGCTGACATGCAGCAGCGGTGAGCAAGGCTTTTATCCTTGCGATCGTCGAGGTGGCCTGGTGATCAGGCCTGAACTGGAGTGTATCCAGTAGAGTTGCAGCAGCCACAATGTTCTGTTGAGGAGTAACGAAGACGTTGTGGTCGCTGACTCAGGTTCAGAGGATTTGTTGCTGAGCGGTTCGCCCAGCCCTACATAGGTCGTTATTGCGAGCATGTAGGCGTCTTGCTTCCTCCTCTTGTTGTTCTCGCAGTCGGTGGGCCTCCTCCTCTTGCTGTTCGCGTAGTCGGCATGATTCCTAAGTAGGAGTAGAGCCTCTGGATGCCATGAAGATTTCTCGTGGCGGAGAGAAGCTTGCCGAACTACTGTCCGACTTAGAGTCATAATCCGACTGGAAGTCGGAGTCCGACTGAGAGTCGAAGTCGGAATAATTGATGGGGGTGATTACAACTCCGACCTCCCTAGATCCGATCTCGAGCGGCTCGGGGCCGTATTTGAGTCGAACTCCAGGGGATCGAGTTTGCCGCGTTGGATGTAGATTGTAGATATCCGCGGCGTTGCCGAGTCCGAACGGTAAATTGACAATCTCTTCCTTTCTTGGCCTGATCTCGGCCGGCTCAAAACTGAGTCCGAGTCAAACACCAAAACAAAGAGTTGTCCCAGGACTCGGGCGTATTGAAGATTGCTGCAGCATGTCGTGAAAGATTGCTGCAGCATCATGTGGGCTGACTGGCGCGGAGTCAGCTGGTTCCTCGGCCAGTTGGATCGGGTCCGTGTCGGCCAAGGTGAGATTGCCGAACATGTCGGTGACGAAGTCGAGGCTTCCGAATGAGATTGTATCTCCGGGGGAGAATTTACCGCCGTCGACTCCGGTTGTTGGATCCATCGAGCTTGTTGATGTTGATCTCGCCGAAGCCCCTACCTGGCGCGCCAACTGTCGATGTTGTACACTGGCAATAAATATATGGGGCTATTCGGCAGATGGAAACTTGATGGATTGCAAAGGAACATGGGGAGTTTATACTGGTTCAAGCCCTCGATGTGAGGTAATACCCTACGTCCAGTTGTGGTGGTATTCCTTTGAGGATTTGTGGTGGTGATTTTGGTGAACCAACTCAACCTGCCCTCAGGGGGCGCCCTGCCTCCCCTTATATACTAGGGGACAGGGTTACAAGGTAGGAGTCCCAACCGGATTATGGCCAAGGGATCTCCTCTTAGAGATATAACGCACCCAACTAGGACTATGTTTTCCTTATCATACAAGGCAGAATATGCTAGGGATTACTATATCTCTAATTACAAGGCCAGGCCCATCCTCTATCCGAGTGGCCCATATGCTTGTCATGAGGTACCCGGGGCCCATGGCACCCACACCTGCATCAGGAAGCAAGCTTGAATCAGGTCGCAGCAGAACAGCCGTCGGAAGATGGGTCGAAGCCAGAAAGGAAAATAGAGGACATTCCGATAGTCAAGGAATACCTGGATGTGTTCCCGAAAGACCTGCCAGGAATGCCACCAGAAAGAGAGATTGAGTTTAGAATTGATTTGGCACCTAGAACAACACCAATATACAAGAGACCGTACAGAATGGCACCGAACGAGATGGCGGAAGTCAAGAAGCAGGTCGACGATCTGCTACAGAAGGGCTACATCCGACCAAGCACATCACCTTGGAGAGCGCCAGTCATCTTCGTGGAAAAGAAGGACAAGTCAAAACGGATGTGCGTGGACTATCACGCACTGAATGATGTCACCATCAAGAACAAGTGCCCTCTGCCGAGGATTAATGATCTGTTCGACCAATTAGAGGGTGCCACCATTTTCTCCAAGATAGACCTATGATCAGGCTATCACCAGCTGAGAATTTGAGAAGAGGATATATCGAAGACAGCCTTCACCACGCGGTATGGGCTGTATGAGTGCACTGTTATGTCCTTTGGTCTGACAAATGCACCTGCCTTTTTCATGAATCTGATGAACAAGGTATTCATGGAGTTTCTGGACAAGATTGTGGTAGTTTTCATCGATGACATTCTGATTTACTCGAAGTCAACGGAAGAGCATAAGCAACACCTTTGTTTGGTTCTCGAGAAGTTGAGAGAGCACCGGTTGTACGCCAAGTTCAGCAAGTGCGACTTCTGGTTGAGAGAAGTGCAGTTCCTTGGACACATCATCACCGCCCAAGGAGTTGCCATGGACCCAACGAACGTGGAATCCGTCACCAATTGGAAACCACCTAAGACAGTGACACGGGTAAGGAGTTTTCTTAGACTTGCGGGGTACTACCGCCGGTTCATCGAGAACTTCTTGAAGATTGCCAGACCTATGACACAGCTACTAAAGAAAGATGTGAAGTTTGTCTGGACATCCGAGTGCAACCACAGCTTTGAAGAACTCAAGACGAAGTTGGTTTCAGCACCGGTTCTGATCTTACCAGATCCCAAGAAGGATTTCCAAGTGTACTGTGATGCATCCCGTCAAGGGCTAGGGTGCGTGTTGATGCAAGAAGGCAGGGTGGTAGCCTATGCATCGCGTCAATTACGCCCCCATGAGGGCAATTACCCGACGCACGATCTGGAATTGGCTGCAGTGGTCCATGCTCTAAAGATTTAGCGACATTACCTTATTGGTAACCACAGTGAGATTTACACAGACCACAAGAGCTTGAAATACATATTTACCTAGCCTGATTTGAACCTTCACCAAAGAAGGTGGCTGGAACTGATTAAGGACTATGATGTGAGGATACATTACCACCCAGGGAAAGCCAATGTCGTGGCAGATGCCTTGAGCAGAAAAAGTTACTGCAACACTACTCGAGCGGAGGCATTGTGCAAAGAAATGCAGCAGGAGTTCGAACGCTTGAATCTAGGCCTTGCCGAACATGGATTCGTGGCAGCCCTAGAGGCGCAACCCACGCTTTTTGATCAAGTTCGCGAGGCCAAGCAAATGATCCAGAAATCCAAGAACTCAAGAAGAACATGAGAGTCAGAAAAGCTCAGGGTTTTATGGAAGATGAGAACGGGATAGTATGGATGGGGGAATGTTTGTGCGTTCCAGAAAACAAAGAACTCAAAGACCTTATACTCCGGGAAGCCCATGAGACGTAGTACTCCATTCACCCCAGAAGCACAAAGATGTACCAAGATCTTAAGACGAAGTTTTGGTGGGCCAGCATGAGAAGGGAAATCGCAGAATGTGTGGCACTTTGTGATGTGTGCCAGTGAGACAAGGCAGAACACCAATGGCCTGCAGGACTGTTATAGCTACTTAAGGTCCCAGAGTGGAAGTGGGAAGAGATCGGGATGGATTTTATCACCGGGTTGCCCCGCACATCATCGGGGTATGACTCAATCTGGGTGATCATGGACCGACTCACCAAGGTTGCGCATTTCATTCCCGTGCATACAACATACTCGGGTAAGAAACTGGCGGAACTGTATATGGCTCGCATAATGTGTTTACACGGAGTACCCAAGAGGATCGTCTCCGATCGTGGTAGCCAGTTCACTTCCAATTTTTGGCAGAAGTTACAAGCAGAATTGGGAACCCGACTGAACTTCAGCACAGCATATCATCCACAAACAGATGGTCAGACTGAAAGAGTCAATCAGATATTGGAGGACACGCTGAGAGCTTGCGCTCTAGACTTCGGAGGAACATGGGATAAGAGCTTACCTTACGCAGAGTTCTCGTACAACAACAGCTACCAGACCAGCTTGCAAATGGCACCGTTTGAAGCTCTATATGGCAGGAAGTGCCGCACACCCCTTTTCTGGGATCAAACAGGTGAACACCAGGTTTGAAACCGACGCACTCAAAGAGACAGAAGAGAAGGTGGCCATAATACGGGAGTGTCTGAAGACGGCTCATTCTAGACAGAAAAGTTATGCTAACAACCGTCGCCGAGACCTAAGCTTCGAGGAAGGAGACTATGTGTATCTTCGCGTCACACCACTCCGCGGGGTACATAGGTTTCAAACCAAAGGGAAGCTAGCACCTCGCTTCGTGGGACCCTACCAAGTGCTAGCCCGTAAAGGTGAAGTGGCATATCAGTTGAGCCTCCCAGCTTCAATGACTGGAATACACGACGTGTTCCATGTGTCACAGCTAAAGAAGTGTATGAGGATACCAGCAGAACAAGCAGACCCGGAATAGATCAAGATCCAGGAAGACCTTACCTATGTGGAGAAGCCAATTCGAATCTTGGAAATCAGTGAAAGAAACACCAGGAGCCGGGTAATCAGATTCTGCAAGGTACAGTGGAGCCATCACTCAGAAGAAGAAGCCACATGGGAACGAGAAGATGAATTGAAGTCTGCCTATCCCCACCTCTTCGCCAGCACTTTCGAATCTCGAGGACGAGATTCCGTTTAAGGGGGGTAGGTTTCTCACACCCTGATATTAGCCACACATGGTAATACCTATGAAAAATACCCAAGAAAAATAATTTTAAAAAGGCCAGAGGAATTAATTAAAGGTGTAAAATGCAAAATAATAAATTATTGTGGCTGGGAATATTTTTCTTATGTTCCCTGTGCCAAAATACATTAACTGGATTTTTAGTGAAATTTTCAAAGCACTGGAGCTATTTTTAATAAATCAAAAATGTTCACTAGAATTAAAATTGCCCTGGGAAATTCGTTTCCCTTTTTCTTTTCTCTTTTTCTTCTTTTGGGCCGCCGGCCCGCTCCTGTGCCAGCCTCTTCCTCCCTGCACGCCCGCTGGCCTGCTTCCCCCCTGGCCTCTTTCTTCTTGCGCTGGGCCGGCCCATCCCGCGCGCGCCCGCCTCCCGCTCGCTCTCTCTATGTGCGCTAGGCCCCGCTCGTCAGGCCACGTCGCCCACGCACCGTGCATCTCCCCGCTGACAGGCCGGGCCCGCCTATCAGCATCGTCTTCCTCCTCCATCCGAATCGGGCAGAGGGGAAAAATCCCTCCGCCGTCCGATCTAGCACCGCCTCCCGCCTTCGCGCCCGCTCGCACTCGGTTCAAACGAGCGCGGACCAAGTCCGCAACCACTCCCCACGTTCTTTGGCGTCCTCTTCCCCTCTCTCTCGCGAATCCCGCGCACGATCCCCACGCCGCCGCCCTCACTCCCGTGCACGATTGGAGCCGTCCGGCCTCGATCTCTCTCGCCCGCGTGCATAAAAGGCCTCTCCGCACCCTCCTCCACCTTTTCCCAAACACATCGAGCCTCCCCGTGCCCTAGAACCCCATCGCCACCGCGCACCCGAGCCTCCGCCGCTTTCCACCGACTCCGGCCGTCGCTCGTCACCGTTCTGGATGCCGCCAAGCCACACCGCCACCGCCATCAGCTCCGCCGTGCCACGTCGCACCTCGGCCGCCACTCCGTGGAAGCCGAAACTCGCCGGAACACCCCGCCCTCGTGTACGGTGAGTTTCGGCCCTCTGTCTCCTCTCCGGCCGGCAATTCCCGCCACGCCGCGTTTCCATTCTCCACCCTAACTCCTTTCCCGTCCTCCTCATCTTCCAGGACACCTCGGCCACCGCCTCTCGTTCGTTTCGCCCCGTTGGAGCTCCGTTGCCGACGTCGTCCCGAAGCCGCCGCCGTCGTCCTCGCACCGTCGCTTGCCGCCGCGAGCCGCCGGTGAGAATCCCCTACGTCTCCCTGTTCCTTTTCGCCCCTCCGCATGCCCGCTGCCGCACTGAGTGGTCACCGCCGGTGACCATCGGGTCACGTGCGTGCCGCCGCCTCCCGCTCAGGATGGCCGGCGTGGCCGCCATTCCCCGGGGCCGTCCGATCTGCCGGGTGGCAGATCGGGGCCGCCCGCCGTTTCCGGCTCGGTGGACCGAGTCCACTATGCGCCAGCGCCTTTGAGTCCCTGTCGGGTGGGCCCCGCTGGTCAGTGCCGCCTCCCCCTCAGGTGACACCATAAATCGTGATAATCCGCAATAAATCGCTTATTAATTATATTTGCACTAGAAAACACAGTAAAACTTCAATAAATCATAACTAATTCATATGAACTCCGATTAAGTCCATTCAAATTTCATTAAATCCAGAAAAATGCCTAGAATCCAATAAAAATACTTTCAGCCCATGTTTGATTGCCCACATGTACTATTTTTAATTGTTTGTGTATTCCTTGTTATAGAATCCGACGTTGGTGACCCTCCGGTGTTTTACGAGGTCGTTGCCGAGTACATCGAGCCGGAGCAAGGCAAGTTGCACTGTTCCCTTGATCATTTTATACCCATTTTTCGCTAAATTTCTTTGTTTACATAAATAAACTACATTATTTATATATTTCATGTGGGTGGGTCATAACCTATGCAATGTTAGGACCTTGCCTTAGCCTTGAAACCTAAATCCTTGTCACCTAGGTAATAACATGATTAGGTTACTATTCTTAGGAATGCTCAGCCATGCTTAGCAACATAGCTCATATGGGAATTAAATATTATCTTTTCATATGTTTCGACTCAATGTCGCAAAAATGGAATTTTTGGTATAGGTTGATGTTAAATGATTAAAAGTTGAACTAAATGGTGGGCTGTGGGTGTATGGTTTTGCTTGTCACACCCATGGTAATTAAGGACCGGTTCGCGGAAACCACTTGGGCAATTACCCATACTTTCCACAAGCCAGCGTGGGCAACGGCTGGGCTTGAAGCGTTTCTTCTCCCTCTCCTAGGCACCAAAGAAGAGGGTGAGCGGGATGGAGTTGGGTCGGCCCGGGGTAGGGTTGATCGGCTACCGGATTCACCGTGGCACAAGGGGGGTAGCCTGGCCAATATGGCGTGCCCTGTCGGCAGGTGCAACCTCGGCATGGTGTGGATGGTTAGGGAGGGGTTTCGTGAACGGTCTTGTCCAGCCTCTCACGGGACATCATGGTGATGTACTGGCACACGGGAACGTGTGTGGGGCTGTGTCTTGTGGGTACAGTTGTACACCTCTGATCAGAGTAAATCTATTCGAATAGCCGCGCCCGCGGTTGTGGTGGAAGGTGTGAGTCCGGTCGACGTGGTTGAGTTGACCGGGGGGGTGGCCGGTTAGCGTGGTGTAACGCTAATCGGTGGAGACTAGTGAGCGTGGTGTAACGCTTATCAGTGACGCCTGGTGGACGTGGTGTAACCTTCGTCAACGCGGCCTAGTCAACGTGGTGTAACGTTGATCGGAAAAAAACTGGTCAACGTGGTGCAACGTTGTTCCGTGGAGACTGGTTAACGTGGTGTAACATTAATCAGTGGAGTCCGGTTACCATGGTGTAACAGTAACCGGAAGAGTCTGGTGAACGTGGTGTAGCGTTCATCAGTAGAGACTGGTTGACGTGGTGTAACATCAATCAGTTGGGAATGGTTGGGCCTGGTCAACGTGGTGTAACGTTAATCGGTGGAGAAATAATATTATTAAATTAATCAATTTTTTTACTGTTTGCGAACCAATACCTTTGCAACTGCTTTTACGCAAAATTAACCCCTAGCTCATCTTTGTACCCTATGCATATGCATACTTGTTGGTGTGATTTGTTGAGTACTGTGGGTGGTACTCAACCTTGCTCCCTTCCCCCCTCTCAGTGTTGGAGAACGTGTCAGACGAGGATCACCCTGAGGAATAGGCTGGCTCCGCCGTCAAGGTGCCTGTGGGATGGAAGCTGCTGCTCGGCCAGATGTTCATAGACGTTATTTTATCTTTCCACTGCATTCTGTAATATAAATTTTTACTCTGTTTGTAAGACCCTCTGTATGGCAACTTGGTTCTGTGTACCCTGGCTTTCCGGGGCAGGGATTTAATACACATTAATGTTCAGAATTTCGGTGGCAAATTTCTAGGCGTTACAAGTCTGAACGGAAGATTGACGATCTCCTCCTCCCTTAGCCTGATCTTGGCTAACTCGAGGCTGAGTCCGAGTCAAACACTGGGAAAAAGAGTTGTCCCTAGATTTGTATGTCTTGGAAATCACCGTAGCAAGTCATCGAAGATGGCTACAGTGTTAAGTAGGCCGACTGGCGCGAACTCGGCTTGGTTTCCGGCCGATCGGGTCGAATCCAGGTCGGTCAGGGTGAGGTTGCCGAGTTTGTTAGCAACCAAGTCGAGGCTCTCGAAGCTGATTGTTTGCCCAGGGAAGAACTTGACGCCATTGACTCTGGTGATTGGATCCATCAAGCTTGATGAAGATGATCTCGATGACCCCCTACCTGGCGCACCAATAGTCGATGTTTAATACCGGCAATAATTATATGGGGCTATTCGTTGGACCTAAACTCGATGGATTCAAAAGGACACAAGAGATTTATACTAGTTCAGGCCCTCGATGTGAGGTAATACCTTACTTCTAGTTGTGGTGTATTGCTTTCACGGTATGTGGAATCATCTACCCTAGGGGGCTCCCTACCTCTCCTTATATACTGGAGGGATGAGGGTTACAGGGTAGGAAATCCAGTCGGATGAGACCAAGGGCTTTCCTTATCAGCACATAGAGTATCCAGCTAGGACTATATCCCTCTCCTTGTCATGCAAGGTAATATGAAGCCGAGTCCTCCTCTATCTCCAATTATAGGGACCGGCCTACCCTTTGTCTGAGGGGCCGTAATTGCCTTCCTTGAGGTATCCGGGGCCCATGGCCTCCACAATAGGTCATCCCTCGAGTTGATGGAGCCCAGGGGGAGATTCATGTGCCAGGAGCAGGCCTGGAACTTTAGGGCCACAGGGAAGTAATTGGCCATTACATTCTCATATAGATCTGGAGAAACTCCACGAGCTTGACAAAGCCGTCGTACTTCTCTGGGATGTCCAGGCGGAACTTGCCTGGCTAGTGCAACCGGCGAAGTTCATCCATGAAGGCACGGCACCTGGCCCCATATGGAATAGGACCGTCGTACACGGCGTCGGTTGAAGCTCGTGGCCCGGAGACCCACGGCCTCCTCAAAGAGTTCAAACGCATCATGGCACCTCCCGCGCTCGTGCTCGAGCGTGGTGTGCGCGTCCTCATAGGCGCACCAGTGGTTGAGACGAATGTGAAGATTCATCTCTTCTCCTCCAGCCAAGGACACAATGCGGCGGACCTCCGCAGTTGCGGCGGACCGGCGCTATCCCTGGGACCGTGAGGCTTGTCGCCGTGGTGTAGAGACCGACGGCGGAATCGACTTGGGCGTGACTAGGTAGGGGTACTGGATGGCAGCATTTCATGCTACACGTACCCAATAGGTTGGTGATCTCCTACAGCCAGTGGCCCTCCGGGGTTCCCCCGATGGCTTGGAGAGAAGGATGTCGGAGGAGCGCCTGCACGGCTAGCAGGGTGCTCCGCGGGTTGGTTGCATCGAAATCTAGCTGACGATGGGCTGGTACACAGCGCGCGTGTTCCCATCGCATGTTAGAGGCCACGAGGGCACCAACAAGGCACTCACTACGCCCTCAATGCATGAAGGTGCTGAGTTTGCCTGCCCCATGTAAGGGCGATGGTGCGGCGCCGACCGGGGCCTATCCTACCGGGATAGCAAAGGTTGGGTAGGCTAAGCCAGGTCCTGCTCTCTAGCCATCAACCTTATGGACAAACATGCAATGCCTACCTTGCCAAGTCAATTGAGCCATTAGGTGAGGTCCATAGGTGAGAGAAAGGAGAGAAAGACTATTTAGGGTCGAGTCCGTTCCTGACAAGTGTAGTCTTGGTGGGATCAGAAGGGTCCAAGGGATCTTTTTTGACACTAAGTCTGCTGAAATTCCTGACTTGGCCGCCTTTTTCATCGGTACTTCGTCATCCTCCTTTGAGGTTGTTGCTGCTAGTCAAATACTGTTTTGTCTGACTACCACTTCATGTGACTGGGCCAGCTCATAGCTCTTCTTGTCACAGGTGAAGGCTTGCTTGACATCACTGCGTAGAGAGAGTACTCCTGCTGGTCTAGGCATTTTGAGCATCATGTATGTGTAGTTGGGTATCACCATGAATTTGGCGAGTGCCGGTCTCCCAAGTATGGCATAGTAGGCTGTCTTGAAGTTGGCAACCTCGAAATAGATGTTTTCTGTGTGAAAATTTTCCCGTGTGTCAAAGGTGACTGGCAAAGTGATCTGTCCGAGTGGAGTTAAAGAGAGGCCGGGGATTACCCTGTGGAAGGGAGCTATACTCGGCCGTAACTCCGATCGAGGTATCTTCATCTCGTCAAGTGTCTTGGCAAAAAGGATGTTGAGGCACTTCCTCCGTCAATCAGAACCTTCTTCAACTTAATGCTTCTGATGACTGGGTCTAGGATGAGTGGATAGTGTCCTGGATGTGCTACTCAGTCGGGGTGATCTATGCGGTCGAACGTGATTACAATTTCAGACCAGCGTAGACACTAGGGGGCATCAGTGGAGACCGACTTCACCTCACGAGCGGTTAGCTTCTGTTTGCGCTTGGGCTCGTATGCTGATGGCCCTCCAAATATGTGATTGAGCTCAACCTGGGGATCTTGGTAGTCTCTGGCTGCACCCGAGTCTGGCTTGTCTTTGTCTTTCTGTTCGCCGAATGCTGATGTTTGCTCAGTAACAAATTTTTTGAGCATGAAACAGCTCTTGGCCGCGTGCTTCCCCTTGGGATGGAAAGGGCATGGTTTGTTCATGACTTTTTGGTGGTCGTCTGCCCTTGGGGGCCACGGTCGGTTGCATTCAACTATTACCACGACATCCTCCGACTTGTGCTTGCGGTTCCTAGCCTTGGATGGGGCCACGTCATCGGTATCCTGTCGCTCCTTCTGTCGGGGCTCCTTCTTGTCATCGAGTGCTTCAGCGACGGTGATGGCAGAATCAACGAACTTGTTTGCCATGTCGAATAGAGCTTTGATGGAGCTGGGTGGCTTCCGAGTGAATTTTGCAATGAACGGTGTGTCCTTAACTCCCTTGCGAAACACAGCGATGACAACTTCGTCCTTGATTTTGGAGATTGAGTTCCTCTTCTCGGAAAATCGCTTGATGAAGTCATGGAGAGACTCGTTTTTTCTTTAGTGGCACTGGTACAGATCGTACTCGAAGGATGGCCTCTCGTAGGTTCCTTGGAAGTCAGCCATAAAGCGCTCACGGAGCTCCCCTCAGGAGCCAATAGACCGCTTGGGAATCTCCGTAAACCACATTCATGCCGAGTTAGCCAGGGCAACTGGTAGATAGTTTGCCATGGCCTTGTGGTCGCCTCTAAAGGAGTACGCGTAGGCTACGATAGCAAAAAACAAAACTTTTCTACCGCGCACACTAGGACATCATGCGAGAGAGGGATCATGAACCGTTACAACTAGACGCGCAGTGCAGCGGAAGAAGGGTTGGAGAAGCCGGTCCAACCACGCGTGCATCGAGGTAGTAGTGGAAGTAGTCGATCTCCACGAACAGACCGCGATCAACCACACCACGAGTAGATCTAATCAGCGTCGATGCCGATCAATGCCGCAACGAGCAGCGCCTCCACCGGTATCCACACGTCTGGGGCTGGAATGCCGATTGCGAGTGTACTAGCACTCGTGAGCAGCTAGGGTTTGGCTCGGGAGGTGGAGGCTAGGGTTTGGCTCGAGATCAACCGAAAAACGTGAATCTCCTCGGCCCCTCGCCTCCCTATATATAGACCTCCTCACTTGGGCCTCGTGGACCGAGACCCAATAAGAGTCTACTCGGATTCTATCCGAATCGAGCCCATATTCAAATCACATTCGAATAAGTGTTCCAACCCATTAAGTGTGTGACCCTGTAGGTTCACGTATATTTTGTCGCGACTCGGAAACGCCTTTCTGGTCACCCTGTTAATAGCAGCCTCTAGCAAGTCATATTAGCCCCAAAATATATGTAAAGATCATATCGGCTGAACCTGTAATGTCCTCATGTACAAATCCCTTTGCCTCACGATATCGATTGAGCTCAAGGCGAGACTTGTGTCATCCTCTTAATAGCTCAATCACTCTCTCGATCCTGTGATGGATTACAAACTTGTGATTGACACCTCAATCACCCTAGCATGGCCATGCACTTCTATAATCCATTACATCGAGGGGCCCAGAGATATCTCTCCCGTAAGGAGGGGCAAATTCTATCTTGATCATTCACATCCCACTACATGTTTCATAGCAAACCCGACGACTACTTTTATGACTACCCAGTTACGGAGTAGTGTTTAGTAGTCCCAAAATAAGCTATTACGTATGTTGGGAACCATGATGATCTCAAGTCTAAGGACTCTACATAAATACTACTTGAGACTAATTGATGACACATGAAATCTCTGCAGTATCTCATGGCGGGTCTATCCAACATATATTCACAACATATGTCCATATTATCAATTTGGTATCTCCATACCATGATCCATGAGACATAATCATCAATCAATACATATGCTGATGTTAGAGTCATATTTGTTCCTCATATGATATATGATCAGGGATCATTTAGAAATAGCAATATTTGACATTAAGAGTCTCATGAATAAGTCACATACTCATTGATCAATAATGATAATGTCTATTTCAACGAACAAATCAATACATTATAAACATAGCATGTGATATATATAATATCTCCATGTTGCCTCTAGGGCATATCACTAACAGCCTCTAGCCGCCCGGATTGCCAATGTATACACGGTCAGCTAAGATTCTGGGTTGGTCTTACCATTGTACTTCTCTATATCAGTCGGCTTGAAACCAGATGGCTAGTCAACTTATTGTAATTCGTGAGTAAAGGCTGGAACTCCTTCATCTGTGTGGGGGCTTCGGCTCCGACTACAGCGATGAAACCACTCATGGTGGAGACCAAAGTGGTCGTGGTCGTCTTCAAGTCAGCGATGCTCATCTTCCTCATGTTCTCAGCGTCGAGCATTGATATTGTGGCGGAGATCCCGTTGTAGTCGTCCCCAAGTGTCCCAGTTATCCAGGCGCTCATTGTGGTGGTGCCGCCGTTGATCGTCATTGTGATGGCCAAGTGACGTAGGGTAAGACTCCGAGTGGTTCTGACTAGAGCCCGCTGCTCGGCATCGTGCCGAAGTTGATGAAGTCGCAGCATCTGAAGTCATTTTGTTGGATGGTATGAGCGTATCTCCAGATAGTTGTTGTTTTTGATAGGCTGCTGTGGTTGTCGGCGAAACGGGACTGGGGGTCCCACATACCCCGGGGCCGTGTGGGTCTTCAGCCACGTCAGCTACTCCGGGCCCACATTCTGCACAAGAGAAGGCCGGCTACGGCCGCTTTCCCGCTAAAGTACCTAGGCACAGGCACTGCCTTGGCCCGGGTGCGCACTCCCCAGGCGAGTCGCGATGACGGCTCGCGACCTTCCCATGCCCGGGACTCCACCTCCTCGGGCTCCGCATCCCGGGGACCTCCCCGTGCCTGGGCCTCGTCGCCCGGTCCCGGGAGCCACCTCCTCGGGCCCCGGTCCCGGGACCCACAGCTCCAGCCCCGGGTTGCGTCCCTGGGGCACATTACTTGGACATTCCCGGCCCCGGGGCGCGCTCCCCAAGCCCGGGGCTCATTGCTTCCGTCCCTGAGGAGCTCGGCGCCCTGTGTGCGCGGAGGGCTCGATGAGCTCTCTGCCCCGGGCACTAGGTTGACTCGAGCGGACCAACTCTCCAACTACCAGCATTAATGACGAGGCGACACTGCCTGTCTCCCCTGTCGCCTGCTCTGCCACGCGTGGGCGTCTCATGATGACCCCCCGTGGACAACACGACCAGACCAGCCGCCTGCAGCAAGACGTGCAGTCAGAGACCTTTTGACTTCGGCGGCAATGGTGTGCGCCGTCACATCCTCACGTCTCGATGACTTGGCCACCTGCAGCAGACCTACTCCGACATGGGCGACTGGACGTTCCTCCAACGCGGCGCGGCAGGCGGCGGCGTGCGTGTTACAAGGACAGATCGTAGTTAGCTTTCTCATGTATCTCGGCACTGTGGACTCCCCTTACACGATAAAAGGAGGATCCATGCCTCAGGCTTAGGGGCCCCCGGCTTCGGCTTTAGACAACTCACAGCTTCTCTCGGGCGAGACTGAGGGACTCTCTCTCGAAGGACCCTCTGACACTCTCTGGGAGGGGGTTCTTGGACAACTTAGACTACGGAGACATCCTGAAGAGCTTCTTCCACAACTAAGTTAGCTTTGGGTAGAGCTTCCTGAGCGGCTCCAGTTCGTTCCCGAGCTCACGCTAGCTCCTGCGCCCCTCGGGAACTCCTTGTAACAGCATACCACATTCATTCATCTCTCCCGGATAGCAAACACACAAGAGTAGGGTATTACGCCTCCGAGCGACCCGAACCTGTCTACTTCCTCCTATCTTCCTCATGTGCCATCCATCGATCCATCTTCCACCAGACGCCGCAGTCGCCTGAGAACTACTCCCCTGGCCGAATCTCAAAGGGGGGTCTCTAGACTCCCCGCCGTTGGAATTTCATCCTCCGACAGTGGTTATCATAGCTTTCATTCTTGTGATAGTCGGGGTAGCTTGGTGGTTAGGCCCCAGCTGCAGGGTGTCCAAGAGTGTAGCTGCGGCCACAACGTTCTATTGTGGAGTCACAAAGACGTCATGGCTGCCCACCCTGGTCTGGAGGATTTCTCATTGGGCAGTCCTCCTAGCCTTATGCAAATTGTCGTTGCGAGCGTCGCGCTCGGCTTGTTAGAGTCGTGCGTCTTCCTCCTGTTGCTCACATAGACGGCGAGCCTCCTCCTCTTGTTGGTAATGTAGTCGGTGTGCATCTTGTATTGAGGTTGATCCCTTTGACGCCATGAAGACTTCGCGTGGTGGAAAAAAGCTCCGCAGGCTGCTATCCGACTGGGAGTCAGACTCAGAGTAGTTTAATGGTGTGATGATAACCCCAACCTCCCTAGTCCTGACCCCGAGAGGCTCTGGGCCATATCCGAATCGAATTCTAGAGGATTGAGTCGGCCGCATCGGATTGAAGATTGCTGCGGTGTTGTCTAGTCCGAGTGGGAGATTGCGATATTGTCTCCCCTGGATCCAATCTCGACTGGCTCGGAGCCGAATCCGAGTCGAACATCAGGGAAGAGAGTTGTCCCAGAACTCGTAGATCTTGGGTATCACCGAAGCAGGTTGTGGAAAACTGTCGCGGCGTTAAGTAAGCCAACAGGCGCTGAGTCGGCTTGGTCCCTGGCCGATCGGATTGAAACTGAGTCGGACAAGGTGAGGGCGCCGAAGTTGTCGGCCATGAAGTCGACGCTTCCAAAACTGATGGTTTGCCCTGGGGGTGAAGTTGACGTTATCGACTCCTATGACGAGATCCATTAGGCTTGACAATGATCTTGACGATCCCCCTACCTGGCATGCCAACGTTGATGCTTTGTATCGGCAATTATTATATAAGGCTATTCGCAAGATCTAAACTTGATGGATGCGAGGGAACAAGAAAAGAATTTATCCTGGTTCATGCCCTCAAGGAGAGGTAATACCCTACTTCCAGTTGTTCTGTATTGCCTTTGAGATTTCTTTGGTGAGATTGTGATGTTGCCCCAGGAGGCTCCCTACCCCTCCTTATATACTGAAGGGATGAGGATTACAGGGTAAGAGACCTAGTCGGATATGACTAAGGGTATTCTTTATTAGTACATAGAGAGTTCGGCTAGCATTATATCCCTTACTTTGTCATGTAAAGTTACATAAAACCATGTACTACTCTATCTCTAATTGTATGGGTTGGCCCACCCTCTATCGGAGTAGCCGTAATGCTTTCCATGAGGCACCTGGGGCCCATGGCCTCCACAAGCAACTATGGTATTCCCCCAAATGTTATAAGCGGAGAGCCAAGGATACACAAGGAAAAGGATTCAAAAAAACTCCAGCGCTAAGACTCGAGACCAATTGGAGAGAAGCCTCCCAGAGCCTAAGTCTTGTAAGCTTCGCTTGGAAGCAATCCCCAAGAGAAGCAAGAACACAACAGGAATAGGGTATTACATCTCCAAGTAGCCTGAACCTATATAATTCATTTTGTCACATTTACTCCACTAGTTACCTACGATGAATAGAGCACATTCAATCCCTTGGGCTGAACTCACAAAGGGTGCACCTTCGGATTCCTGCTATAGGAGTTTCCACACCGACAGCTGGCACGCCAAGTAGGGGGATCGCTGTGTTTTGATTCATTTTCTGGCTTTTTTTCCTGCCTCAGAGCAGGATGGCTGGTTGTTTGTGAAATGTAACCAGGGTCCCCATCGCTAGCTGCTCAGGTTGGCCTAAAGCCATGTCACCCTGTCGGCGTGGGCCTCCCACGATTGGCACGGACTCGAGCTGAGAATCCTCCCAGCCTAGTCCTGAGCTCACACCCCTGCAGGTCAAGCTCGAGGCACTCCCTGGCTCATGGCTTCAGCGAGCCAAGCTCGGGGCGCCACCTCACCCTGCCCCCAAGCTATCCTCCTCCCAACCGGCTTGAGGAGCGCGCGGAGGCAAGGGCATTAATGATGACATGATGAATCCCATCTCCTCGTCTCAGCCTCCCTCCGCCTCTCCCATTTAGGGCGACGAGGCGTATATCTACCCAGTGTGCTGCGTGGGGTACAAGACGGCCCTGCATCCCTCACTGCAAGCCATCATTTCCCTTTTTATGACAAGGAGCGTGGGATGGCAGGCAGCATGGTGGATTGCTATGCCACCTACTCCATCTCGCAGCATCCCTATTGCTTCGATGTGAGGCAAGTGGGCGGGTCCCATGGTCAACGGGACAAGCCCAGCCTTCCCTTGCAAGCCTTCGACGGCCACACCCGGACGTGTGGCGAGCTACCATTGCGCCCCTCCTCTCCTGCTCTGAGGGGGGCCCCAAGAGGATGAACGGCCGGGCTTCGCAGTCAGCCCAAGACAAGACTTAGCATACCTAATTCTCTAACTCTGGCAATTTAACCACTGTGGTATCCCCCCAAAGTATATAAGGGGAGAGCCATGGTTACACGGGGAAAGGCAAAGAAAAAGGAGGAGAAAGTGCACAACAAAAAACACAACTCCAACCATAGACTTTGGTCAAACTAGAGAGAGGCTCCCCAGAGCCTAAGTTTGGTAAGCTTCTCTTGGATGCAATCCCCAGGAGAAGCAAGAACACAACAGGAGTAGGGTATTACGTCTCCAGGTGGCCTAAACCTGTATAATCCCTTTGTCTCATTTACTCCACCAGCTACCTATGACGAATCGACCGTGTTCAATCCCCTAGGCCGAACTCACAAAGGGGGTCCCTTCGGATTCCTGCTATTGGTGTTTCCACACCGACAGCTAGCACGCCAGGCAGGGGGATTGCCGTGTTTTGATTCGTTTTAGGCTGTTTTTCCCGCCTCAGAGTAGGATGGCTGGTGGACATCACCGGCAGGATTCTAACTCTGAGGGCAGAGAGGATGAGCTGATGGCTGCCGAGCAGCACCCGGCTCTGCCTTCTCAGCCTTCGCTGGCCCGCCAACACCGGCACCGCACCATCACCCTTACGCTGGACGAGCAAACTCGATGCCTTTGTGTGCTGAGGGAGTTGATGAGGGCCCTGCTGGCACCCTCACTGCCTCTAACATGCGACGGGAACGTGCACGCTGCGTGTTGGCCCGTCACCGGCTGGACTTTTGCACAACCAGCCCAGGGAGAGCCCTGCTAGTGCCACAGGTGCTCATCCATCATCCTCCTCTCCAGGCCACCGAGGGAACCCTGGAAGGCCATTGGCTGAAGGAGATCACCAACCTGGTGGGCACGGCATAGTGCCAGATGCCGCCATCTAGCTCCCGTACCCCCACCGAGTCGGCGGCCAAGTCGACCCCACCATCGGTCTACAACTCAGGGATTACCCAAGGTTGTAACGTAAAGTTATAAATTTATTATTAGCATTGCAATGATTCATCATGTTACCATGAGTATGAACATCTATATCCTGGGACTGGTACCGGCATCGTGATGCCACAGGAGATTGGTTTTTCATTCTCGTTGATGAACCCTCCTTGGCGTCATATGTACGGCAATGCCAGGGTGGGGTTTGACAACATCCATCACATTTAAATCACATTAAAACATCTATTACCATGAATCAACAGGAGATTGGTTCGCCGTTCCCAATCAACATAAAGAACAAATTCGAAGCTTAATAATTTTCTAGTATTACATTATAATCAAGAAAATATTTTGTTAAATACTCAGCTTGACACATTTCATTAATTCACCATGTAATAAGAAAATATCACAAAGAATATATTTGTTTTACTCAACAGTAAGGGAAACAATATAACTGGTAAGGGTTGGTTTGGTTTGTGGCCAAAATTGGTCTTACCAATATTTGGTAATTTCAATAGTGTTTAGTATCCAATTGGATTGAAGCCAAATTTTGGTAAGCCTAAAAACATAGGCCACTTCAATAGTTAACTTAGGCTATTTTGGGTTCAATCCAAACACAACTTTGCGTTTGCCAAAATTGGCCATGCCAAAACTTGCCAAAATTTGACATTGACTAATATTAGAAAGGTCAATTTTGGCCTCAAACCAAACTAGCTCTAAAACCTTTTCTTTGAGTTGACAAAGCAACTAACCAAAAGGGCATGCCTTGATATATGGTATAAAGAGACAAATTATCTAACAAGTATATTCAAGTTGCTAGGTGTCATGCCCTAATTATTCCTCAGGGTTTTAAAAATTATTTAACAAATTCTTTTCAAGAATTTATATTAATGTGAAAATCAATTATCAAGTGAATTACCAAAAGGTTAAAGGTCCATAGGTGAGAGAAAGGAGAGAAAGAGAGGAAGTAATCTGGGTTTTGGAATTTCGGCCAAGAGTATGACTGGTATGTCTGTCGGTGTGGTAACACCTATAGCGGGAATCTGGAGGGGCCTCCTTTGTGAGTTCAGACTAGGGAATTGAATGTGCTCCATTCGTTGTAGGTAGTTGGTAAAGTAAATGAGACAAGAGGAATTATACAGGTTCGGGGCCACCCAGAGGTGTAATACCCTCCTCCTGTTGTCTTCTTACTTCCCTCAAGGAATGCTTCCAAGCGAAGCTTATAGGACTTAGCATTAGGAGCCCTTCTTTTAGTCGGGCTGAAGGCTAGGATTGGAGTTGTGTTTTTTGGCTCCCCCTCCTCCCCCTGTGCATCCTTGGCTCTCGCCTTTATCATCTTTGGGGGAATACTGTGGGGGACACACCCGCCACCACCTGGGTGGGGAGCCCACCATGTGTACACAATACCCGATCCCTGGATCAGTAGTCGGGTACACACACAATCATCAGTGATACAACTCAGAGTACAGTAAATACATATCAGAGTACATATATATTACAAAGGATTTCCACCCAAGACAGGCCCCAAATGGACAAAAACAACAACAGGGTAAACTAGCGAGAACGACAAAAACAGAGCGGAAGCAAGGGAAAAACTACTCAGAGCCAGAACACAACTACACCACAGGCTCGGTTGGGAACTAGGCTCAAAACCTTAGAAGTCTTCGTAGTCGGCTTGGTCTTGGAAGAACTCGGCAGCAGTCGGGTCTTCGTCTTCTTCTCCAAAACCTACTATACATATATGAACAAGGGTGAGTACTTTCGTACTCAGCAAGCCGGGAAAAGGTGCCATGTCGACTATACAAAAGGGGGCTAAGGGTTTTATTTGCGAAAACTACCTTTAGAAACATTTTTCTCTTATCAAACTCTAGTGTGTCCAAGTTTTAGTTGTCGGAAAGAGGCTCACGCCTCGATCCATTCCGCAAGTTAACTCGCCACTTAATGAATCATGTTCTTCCATTTTCACATTAGATTAACATCCGAGTGGCTCCGACCACTCCCTTCGGTCTGCGGTTTTCCCGAGTGGCTACAACCACTCGTTGACCCTGAGGCTTGGCTACAACCAAATCTCAGCTATCTCTTTAAGCACTTTCCGGCTACAACCGGTTATATCTGCTACACTGGCTACGACCAGTTAGCTCAAACTTTTGCTGCCCTGGCTACAACCCGGGAGCATGCTCTTTATCGTCTTCTGGCTACAACCCGAAGACTTATCTCCTGATTACTTTTCACACACTTGCTTATGGTGCTTCAACACCCCGGGTTACACAGGCCCGTTTCTGGCCACACAGGCCTTCCGTTTGCTTACTCGGCAAACTCTGGTCACGATTCCCTTCCCATAAACACTTTCACAAACCACTGGCAAACAAATCTACGCTATGGGAATCACCTTACATCGCCCTTAACCGTGGGCACGGCTGTTCGAACAGTTCAGCTGAAACTCTACAGAGGGTGCACGCTTTACCCATACGACACGAAACTTATACCGAGTACTGGCCTGTACCGGAAGTTCGTGACAAAGCCATTTCTGAAGCCAGTCTAGGGTTACCAGATGCCAGCAGAAGGATCCACACAAGATCATGCTTCAGGTCAGCTCCAACCACCGTCAGCATCAGGGCTCACGAGCCACAACTCAGATGAGTCCACTCCAGTCGGCACCAGACTTCCCTAGACGTACAACTTACTCGGCCAGGGACAGCCCATACTACCCGTATGGTCGCACTGTAAAATGCTCGGATGCAAATCCCAAAGGAAACGGTCCTTATCGAAAATACATAGCTAGGCCACACAGGCACTAACCCTGTACCTCAAGGTTTTCACAACTTTTACTTACTTCACAAACACGCCGATACACAGGGTACCGGGTTTTTAAACAATTGAGTAAAATCCCATATTTCCCCACGACAACCAACGATGCAGCGCTAAGCATTCTACCGGGCAATCGTATCCAACGGATGTGATGCCAACGCGCCTTTTGTGGGGCTATCAAGGAAGAAATACATCCAAGTCCTACCAAAATAGTGCGACTACTGGGTAGGTCCGTCGGTTGCGCTTGCAGACCGAGACCAAACAGTTTAAAGTGTAAACTAGCCATGCATATTTTACAAACAACATAATTTTGCACATATAGGAGACAATATGATCAAAGGGGCTTGCCTTGTTCCAACGAAGGATCTTCTCCGGCGAAGACGGCTTCTGGATCGTCCTCCGGTTCGGGCTCTGGACAAGCAGAAAAGACAACCACTGATAAGCTGGAAAGAGATAAAACACTTAGGGAAAGAATGCTGTGGAAGTCGACTGCAGAAGGATAGCAGTCGGCAGAGATAGTTGGCGAACCGGGCAACAAGGCTCACCGGTTGGGAACTCCGGGCGAAGCAGCAAACAGCGGCGAGGGAGCGAGGGAGGTAGGAAACAGCTCCGACGATGGGGATAAAGAAGACGATGATTTAGCAGAGATGGCCGGGTTGCAAAACAAGGGACAGGAGAAGGCATGGATGCTCACTTATAACCGGCGCGTGAGGCAAGGGCGCGTCGGCGCAGGGCGATGGAGAAAAAGGAGTCAAGATAAGCTGTCAAGGCGATAAGACGTTGAGACAGGGATTGACTTTGGAGCTAGGCATGGCTGGTGAAGTTGGTAGGCACTGCAGCGGCGACGAGACACTAAGGTCGTAGCAAGGACGGGTTGGAGAAGTCTCACTGACAGGGCTTCGGACTGACCACTGGTCCAAGCGATGCAGCGGGTTATTGTCCACTGGTCCGAACGGGGCTGCGGGCAGGTGAAGACTGATTCTTCACTACTTCGGTAGTCGGCGTCCAACGGGAGAGGCGCGACTGGGTGAGGCGATGGGACAGCGGGTAGATCATCAAGGCAGTCGGTAGCTTCACAGGGTTACTCGGCAGCAAAGGTGACCGAGTGAAACAAAGAAAAGAGGGCAGGATACAGGAACTGAGTAGCAATCTACTCGGCACAAGGGGAGAAGGTAGTCGGCTGGCCGGGAAGAGAAAACTAGGGCACAGCTGACGGAATGAGAGAGGAGTTCGAGCTCGGGAAAACGAATTCCAACAGGGAAAGGGAAAACGGGTCGTTACAAATACCATAGTGGTTTCACAACGAGAGTTAGATAATTAGGTATACTAAGTTTTGTCTTGTGCAGGCCGGTAGCCCCGGCCGCTCATTCTTACAGGGGCCCCTCAAAGTTGGTGAGGAGGGGAACAATGGCGGTTGGCCACGCGTCAGGGCATGGCCGTTCAAGGCTTGCAATGAAAGGCAGGGCTTGTCCCGTTGACCATGGGATCCGCCCACTTGCCTCACGTCGAAGATATAAGGGTACAGCGAGACGAAGTAGGCGGCTCGGAAGTCCACCACGCTGCCTGCCATCCCACCCCCCTTGTCAGAAAAAGGGCAATGATGGCTTGCGGTGTGGGATGCAGAGCCGTCTTGCCCCGCACGCCTCATGCCAAGTAGTTATTAGTCCCGTCAACCTTAATGGGTGAGGCGCAGAGAGACCGAAGAAAGGAGATATGTTCCATTGCGTCATCATTAATGACCCTGCCTCCGCACGCTCCTCAAGCCGCTCAAAAGGAGCTTCACTCGGGGGTTGAGTGAGGTGGCGCCCCGAGCTCGGCTTGCTGAAGCCTTGTGCCGAAGGGGTGCCCCGAGCTTACCCCACGGAGGCACGAGCTCGGGCCCGTGTTGGGAGGATTCCCAGCTCAACTCTGTGATGATTGAGGGCGGCCCACGCCAACGTGGTGACATGGCCTTAGGCCACCCCGAGCCGTCGGCGATGGGGACCCTGGTTCCCATTTCACCGACAATGTCAAATGGGCTAAATTTATTAAAATGTTTTGAATTTTGGCAGATAGGCTTCTGACATGATAAGGAATGTTTGGGGATTTATTAAGATTTGCTGGTGAAGGTCAAAAACTGAAGGTTGGTTAGGGCAGCGAAAGTTGTTTCTCGAATTCAGCTTAGTGTTATTTGATTGGACCAGGCCACTGCATGCATGTACGTAACGAGTCCAATGCAATGCATATGAAAAAAATATTTTATGCATAGAAGAACGAAAACGGGCTGTTACAAAATTCATATTGTTTAGGAGCTCAGGAAACATGTCACAATTCCATTCAATTCCGGAAGAAAAGAACAGGCAATCAATGTTTTGTTTTTCTAATAAAATACTGCAAACAAATTCATAACTGAAGCTCTTTTTTAAGACACCTCTATCATCCCTATACGCTCGTGACTGTCAATCAAATGCACAATTGGGCAATCCTGCCTATTTCGTTGTCTCAATGCACAATAGTGATTCCGTTCATCTGTACTGCCAATACCATGCAACATGTGCATGTATAATTTAACTCGTTTTCTTTCAATATCATCAGGCATCTAATTTCTGGATATCAGGCGCGCATAAACAGTAGGAATGCCAAAGTTGGTACTCTATATTATCTGCTAGTCCTCCAAAGTATAAGTCATGCATGTTTTGGGAAAATGGTCAACATTATAACCTTTTACTAAGAATTAAGCTAAAAACATATATATTTAGTGTCATATAAGTGATACTGTTAGATTCATATTTCAAAATACTTTCATATAATGCTAATTTTATAGTTATATGTAATATATTGTGAAAGAAATCAATTGTCAAAGTTCTATGTTGAAGGTTTTATCAAAAACTTATGCACCTTATATTTTTAAACTGATTGAGTATAAAAAGTATTACACCTTATATTAATTTTTCAGTAGAAGAACTGTATTTCTTTCCAAAAATTTGAGTTTACAATATACATCTTTTGTTTGTAAATATAAGGCATATTTTGATTGTCCAATTTTCAGTTTTGACCAATTATTAATCCAATGATATTTAGGTTTTGCCTGCAAAAATGATATTTTTGGATCTATGTTCGAAATGACTATGATTTTGTAATGGTAAGCGAAATAGCATAACATAAATTTTTTATCAAAGCTTGTTTTTGGACAGTTAAAATACGCCATATGTTTTTAAACGGAGGGAGTAGAAAACAATAAAACAAACTCAGTTAGTTTAAATTGTTGAACTAGAGCAAACTCTTTTCGGTGGTATGAAATAGATTTTCTCATTTTGATTGAATAACCGGATTCCATTTTCAGCTTCTATCTACGTGCTCAACTGAAAAATTCTTAATTTGGAAACATTAAAATAGCATGTGTAGATTTTCCTCGAAAACAATTTCATACTCTCTTAAACTTTGTGTATTTTTGTAAACTTTTTCCAATGGAAAATTACGGTCAAAGCCACACCTCAAATGATCTTAAAAATGTCAATCGTCAAAAAATTTTGACCGGAGAAGTATATAAGTATCCCCAGCCAAATGGAATACGGAAGCTATATAGCAGACAAGTCTTGACAAGTTTATATTGTTCTAGATCGTAGTTAAGTTTTGTGACTGAGATACCGTTGTCCGGTTTGCAGTGCCAGATGCTTTGACTTCAATTCACAGCTTATTAGTATCAGATGACACATTTGTAGGATGGTAGTGATTAAGCTTGACTGTGTCACTGTGTGGTAGTAGAGTAACCACGACACAGATTATCCCAGACGCAAAGATGTCACCTGCTGAAATCGGGTGCTTTTTCAGCACATGTCAACATTGTCTGATGTGAAAACTGTGACGAATCGAGCAACATTTCAACTGGAGTGCCAAGAAAATTCCAACTCCTGCTGTTCCGTAGTCCATTCCCTACTGATTGCTGGGTGTCGAACCTGATCCGTTTGTCAATCCGTGGAACATCTTATCTACCTTTCTTCTATCTTCTCGCTGAGAGCATCACAGGTGGCACACATCGAACTCCTAATGGCCACGGCAGCTTACCTTGAGGTGTTCGTGTTCTTGCTCCTTGTTTGTTCCTACAAATCTGAAGACAAGCTTACACCTGCAAGGCCGCTGTCCCCAGGCGACGTTCTCATCTCCGGCGGCGGCATCTTTGCTCTCGGCTTCTTCTCGCCGACGAACTCAACCTCAGACCTGTACGTCGGCGTATGGTATAACCAGATCCCCGTGCGCACCTACGTGTGGGTCGCCAATCGCAACAATCCAATCAAGACGAGCTCCTCCTCCGTCAAGCTGATCTTGACCAATGATTCCGACCTCGTGCTGTCTGATGCTGATGGCGGCGGCACCGTCTGGACGACGGCGAACAGCATCGCCACCGGGGGTGGTGGTGGAGCCACGGCTGTCCTGCTCGACTCCGGTAACTTCATCGTGCGGCTGCCGAACGGCTCGGATGTGTGGCGGAGCTTCGATCACCCGACCGACACCGTCGTGCCCAACGTGAGTTTCTCGCTGAGCAACAAGGCCGACCGCTTCGTCGCGTGGAAGGGGCCCGACGACCCGTCCGCCGGCGGCTTCTCCATGGGCGGCGACACCAGCTCGGACCTCCAGATCGTCGTCTGGAACGGGACGAGGCTGCACTGGCGTCGCGCCGCGTGGATCGGCGCGTCGATCGCCGGCGTGATGCAGAGCAACACCAGCTTCAAACTGTACCAGACGATCGACGGCGACACGGCCGACGGCTACTACTTCAAGCTCACCGTCCCCGACGGCTCGCCGCCGATGCGCATGACGCTGGACTACACCGGCATGCTCTCCTTCAGTAGCTGGAACAGCAAAACATCGTCGTGGACCGTATTCTCCCAGTTCCCCACCCCGGCCTGCGAGCAGTACGCCTCGTGCGGGCCCTTCGGCTACTGCGACGGCGTGGGCGCCGGCGGCAAGGTGACTTCGACGTGCAAGTGCCTCGACGGGTTCGTCCTCGTCGACAACCTCGACGTCTCCAGAGGATGCCGGAGGAAGGAGCAGCTGGGATGCAGTGGCGACGGTGATCGCTTCTTGACCTTGTCGAGCATGAAGACACCGGACAAGTTCTTGTACGTGAGGAACAGAAGCTTTGAGCAGTGCACCGCAGAGTGCAGCCGCAACTGCTCCTGCACGGCATATGCTTATGCGAGCCTGAACAATGTCGACGCGACGGAGGACCGGTCGAGGTGCTTGGTTTGGATGGGGGAGCTCGTCGACACCGGCAAGTTCAGCGATGGTGCCGGCGGTGAGAACCTGTACCTCCGAATTCCCGGCTCACAAGGTATGTATTTGAACAACATTTACGATGGTCTCTACTGATAGTAGAAATGATTCCTTGGAAATTTCTCGATTTTGGACTGTACAATACGAGCAATTCGCTTGATTTGTCATGCTAGATGTTTCTCTTTCTTTTGACTATATATGTTTCTGCAGCTGACAAGATGAAAAGTACTGTGCTGAAGATTGTACTGCCCATTGTGGCTGGTCTTTTGCTGACACTTGCAGGCATATGCCTTATATGCAAATCAAGAGGTAGATCGTAAAAGTTTTTCTTCCCTTTTTGATGAGAAATTTGTAAGAAACGATACTGACATAGAGGTTTTCCTGTCAGGCAAACAACCAAGCAAGACAGTTCAGAGCAAATATCCATTTCAACGCATGAATGATTCAAACGAAGTTGGGAATGAAAATGTAGAATTTTATTCTATTGGCTTGGATGCCATCTTCACTGCAACAAACAATTTCTCCGATTATAACTTGCTTGGAAAAGGAGGTTTTGGAAAAGTATACAAGGTAATGAAAAGTCTTAGCTTGATTTTACAGTTGAAGATATATAATATATTGCAGGTTATCTCCTTGTTTAATCAAAGAATGGTGCAACACATATTTAGGGAGTTTTGGAGGGTGGCATAGAAGTTGCTGTCAAGAGGCTTAGTAAGGGCTCTGGGCAAGGTGTTGAGGAGTTCAGAAATGAAGTGGTTCTGATCGCCAAATTACAACACAGAAACTTGGTTAGACTTCTCGGTTGCTGCATTCATGAAGATGAGAAGTTACTCATCTACGAATACTTACCAAACAAAAGCTTGGATGCCTTCCTTTTTGGTATGTTATTTCCTGACTTATATTATCACGTATAACGAATATTCATATATTAACTGCAGCGATATTCATGATGCCTGACAATGAATCTCATTCCACATTGATCTTGGAAGATGCTAAAAGGAAAAATGCGCTTGATTGGCCAACACGGTTCAAGATAATTAAAGGGGTAGCAAGAGGTCTTCTTTATCTTCACCAGGATTCAAGATTAACAATAATCCATAGAGATCTAAAAGCAAGTAACATCTTATTGGACACAGAAATGAGTCCTAAAATATCAGATTTCGGCATGGCAAGGATCTTTGGTGGAAACGAGCAACAAGCTAACACCACCAGGGTTGTTGGGACATAGTAAGCAGTTGATACATTAAGCTAATATAGTTTAACATGGTAACTGCTTATAACAAATTCAAACAGTAACGTTGTTCCTTGAATGATTCAAACAGTGGTTACATGGCTCCTGAATATGCCTTGGATGGCTGCTTTTCCGTCAAGTCTGACACCTATAGTTTTGGTGTCATACTGTTGGAAGTTGTGTGCGGTTTAAAGATCAGCTCGGCCCATCTCAAAGTGGATTGTTCAAACCTTATAGCCTATGTAAGTATAACAGAAAGCCCATTTTTACAACTCAAACTAAATGTCATGACTTCTTCAATACATTCTGTTTTGTGGGTTCAGGCATGGAGCTTATGGAAAGATGGAAATGCAAGGGAATTTGTGGACTCAACAATTGTGGAGACTTATCCACTTGATGAAGTTTTACGATGTATACATTTAGGACTCCTTTGCGTCCAAGATCAACCAAGTGCGAGGCCACTCATGTCATCCGTTGTGTTCATGTTGGAGAACGAAACAGCAGTGCTTCCTGCCCCAAAGGAGCCTATATATTTCACAATGAGGAAGTACGGAACCGATGAAGACTCGAGAGACAACAGAAGATCTCTGAACCACATGAGTACAACAACCCTCGAGGGACGCTAAATGGTTAATTCCGTTGTACTGATCCCAAAATTTTAAACTTATCCAGTTCTTCCAATTGAACAATACCTTTACATTGATGTTTGATTAAAAAGGTTCTATTGAACCCTATTATCCACTGGTTGGCTTGCATTCATAGAAACTCAATATTTCATAAACTTAACCATTACAATCTCCTTTGATTTTTATAAGGCACATTTTGATTTTAAAAAAATCAAACTTTATAAATTTTGACCAACAATTACTCGACCGCATATCCTAGAATTCTTTTCAATTAAAGTAAATAAACTAAAACGACTTCGGAAGTAATAAAAGGATGAACTATGAAAACTACCAAACACAAGGACTCTGTGTGTGGAGCCGTGGAGGAAGAAGTAACTAGAGCACCTACAGGTTGAGGACAAAATTTTTGTGGCCAAGGCTCGTCGCAGAGGTATGGTTGCTGGTTGAAGTGAGGACTGTGGCTGCCAACTGGGTGACGCACCGGCTAGTACGGCCTAGGCTCACCGTCGGCCGGAGCCCGCAGATGGGAATTTGCAGCAGCCAGGGATTTGAATCCCCTTTGCCTTTGGTCTGGTTTGCTCTTTCACACTTTACCCCTTTGTCTTCCAGAAATTTCATACTGTTCCTTGCTTCTCTTGACTTTCTTCTACTTCGGCTCATGAAAGCTCAAATTTATTTGCAGTAAAGGCCAGCGGCACAAATTGGAGACCAAAATAGGCCCATGTTAGTCGGCCTTATGAGCCAGCCAATAATCGAAAAGGCTAAAGTCCAAACAACATACAACTTTTTTGTTGGGCTTTTCTGAAGCTATAAGCCATTTTTGCACTATTAAGCATAAGCTATTTTTAAGTAACATTTTTGAAGCTCATGTAGATTAGAGTTAGCACTCACCCTAAACTGGGCCAACAAAACTAGGTCGAGACAAAGGGGGCCATAGAAGATTATACCCCTAGTCGTGCCAACCTAAAAACATTAACAAAACATAAAAAAGATTCATTTTATATAGTCTCGCTTCACTGCACGTAGCACATAAGGAAACCTCGTTACGCGCCTCATGTAGCATTCTTCTTCGGATTTTTCGATTTCCTGCCCCTCTCTCCGGCACTCCCACCAACCCTCACTTTCGGCGTAAAAAAATTACTCCCTCTGTCCCACACTGCCAACCACTCTCACTTCAACGTAAAAAAATTACTCCCTCATATATCCTGAATATTGAATATTGGTAATCTCGTAACGTGCTAAGTAAAAAAAGTTACTGATGCAAAATACATCCTGCCATTAGAAAATTACCGACACAAAATACATCCCATCACTTTAATTTTTTACAAACATGTTTTATTCTTTAGTTTTTATTTTTTGTACAAACAAGTTTTTTAGTTTTTAATTATTTTGCAAATACATATTTGTGTAAGGTTATGAACTAGTAATTTTTTCACTAAGATGTATTTTTCTATTTGTAATATATTTTATACAGATATTTGTTTATTTAGTTTTTTTTAACGAACACGTATTTAGGAAGGGTTCTAGTTACTGTGACATATGGAATGGTAGTAAAAATTTTAATCGATGATAATATCTAAATAATAATATTTTTACGATGTGGATAGCTGTATACATTGTGTGAGCAAAACATACACACGTATTTACAAAAATCACATTAATACATTCATCTACACCAAATAAAAAATTAAAAATCAAACAAAGAAACACAGGCGCCTCCAAGCGCCCCTCAAGATCCATGCCGTTGCACACACCAGTGACCCCCGCCAGTTGGAGAGGGCGGAAGCATCCTGCACCACAAAAGGAGACGGTGGCTGGTGCAGCTGGAGGCAGAGTAGGGGAGGCGGGCCATTTGGGTTGCGTCAGAGTCCCGGGCGCTAGGATCTAAATGCGATGCGGTAGGTGGTCAGTGAGCCATGGCAGTAGGCGGTGTGGTCGGCCGGTGGATGCCACCCTCCTGGGACGGCAGCTTGGCCGGTCGGGTTGGATCTTAGCGAAGATGGCCCATAGAAGCGTTGTATCAGCATGAGGAAGAGCTCCACCCCTATCCATCACCATAGAAGCCTCATCACTTGTGGCTGCAGCCAGCACCACCTACATCGGCGGGCGCCTCCTGATCCGCAACACTAGGTACAGCCTGTGCTGATGAAGTAGACGGTGGATGTGGAAAAGGGAGTTAAGATTCGTCGGGGGAACAACCTACCAAATCTAGCCAATGAAGGTGAAGAGGATGGGCGGCCTCTGCCACCGGGCCCGCATGTGCTCTGTCCCTCTCTGTCGACGTGGGGGTTGCTAGGCACTGAGGAGGATTCATCGTCGGGGCGTCCTCTACCGTCATGCCGTCCTTGGTCCTTCACCATGCCGGATTCAGTCGCCACCCGATATAGCACCACTGGTAGCCAGTGTCCCGGTGGTTGGCACCGGGAGGGAAGTGTATGGATTCCACCGCCCACCGCTTCCTATACCCTCGATCCCGCCTGGCACCGCCTCCTCTACCTCGAGGAGATCACCAACTTGCCGCCAAGGAGACCTTCTGCCATCGCCAGTTGCCACTCGGGCTCATCGCCTAGTGGTCGATATCACCAAGAGGGGTAGGGGACGTCTAGATCTGGAAAAAATGTGGGAAAAGAAAGAAGTGATTAATGGATGACTATATAGTGGTAAAAAGCAATACAAATAGGGAGAATGGTGGGCAGTAAAAAATTTACACGGACGGAATGTTGAGTGGGGATGGGTGGAGAATTGTTAGAGTAAGAAAGTTACTGATCACATGTGTGTGGACAGGATCGTAGGTGGGAAGGGAGTAATTTTTTTACGCCGAAAGTTAGGGTGGGTGGGAGTGCAGGAGAGAGGGGTAGGAGATCGAAAAATCCAAAGGGAAGTGATATGTGGGGCGCGCAACGAGGCCTCATTGCACGCAGGGTGTAGTATAGTATCTCTACCATTTTGTAATGCAAACTACTAATTTTAACAGTGTAAGAGCATCTCTAGCAATAGCCCCTAGTTTAGAGCCCTAAGGTCAAATAGGGGTTGTCCCTATTTATTCTAAGACCCTCAAAAGTGCCTCCAACTCCAACAATAGCCCCCATTTCTTTTCTCCTCTATTTGAACATCGCAATCATTATTCATTCACAAATTTCACAAGAAATTCCCATGCAATAAAAAAAATTTCATCCACTGATTCTACAAATTCGATTAAAAAAGGAAAAAAAGAAAAAAACTTACATCGACTTGTGGCTGCTTGGCTCGGGTGGTGGTCACGGGCGTTGGTCCAGGTGCGGGCACAATGAGGAGGTGGCAGAGGTCGACGAGGAGGTGTTGGAGTTTGTCACGCCCTTTCTAGGGTTTTAACTAGGCGGCTGGCCATGGGGAGGCATCAAGAGGGGGTGGAGGAGATCTAGGATTGGCTGTGGGGAGGCTGTGGGAGTGCAAAGTAGGTCAATGAGGTGGTGGCAAAGGTCAACAATGAGGCAGCCGAAGTTGACGACAACACCTGGATGTAGATGAGGAGGAGCCGGAGTTGGCCGCACGCTTTCTAAGGTTTCGGCGAGGCAGCCGGCCGCAGGGAGACGGCGGGAGGGATGGAGGAGATCCATGGAGTAGTCGCAAGGAGGTGGCGGGAGTGCAGAGGCAGCACGTTGTGGTGTCGCCGCCGCACTCGGGGGGGAGGGGAGGGGGTGGAATGTGTGGTAGCGGAAAGAAGAAACGTCTATCGCGCTAGCAACTACTAGATGGTGGCTATGTGGAGAGCCCCCACGGATGGGGGTTGTGGGGGAGGATTTGGGAGCTTTCCTATTCTGTTGCTCTAGTAAGGGGCCTGTTGGACCTTTTTTTCCCTACGCCCTAAAATATGTTTAGGGTTGTGTTTAGAGTCCCTGCTAGAGTTGCTCTAACAATATTATTAAATTAAATCTAGCTATTACAACATGATGTTATGGGGAAAATATATAAACCTCAATGCAAATTGAGGATTATTAAGTCATTGGTCTCATCACGCATAAAAATAGTATTTTAGAGTCACATCACACAAAAATAGTATAGCTAAAAATTGAAGTCTTCTGGAGACAAAGGTGTCAGTGTGGAAACACCTATAGCAGGGATCCAAAGGGACCCCCTTTGTGAGTTCGGCTGGGGGAATCAGTGGGTTTTTTATTGACCTAGGTAGTTGCTGAAGTAAATGGGACATGAGGGATTATGTAGGTTCAGGCCACCCAGAGGTGTAATACCCTACTCCTGTTGTGTTCTTGGTTCTTGGAGATCTACTTCCTCTCCAGAAGGGTTTACAAGACTTAGCCTGTCAATCCTCTTTTTTGGGCTCTCTTTCCTTCCTGCGGCCTTGGCTCTCCCCTTATAAACTTTGGGGGAATACCACAGCGGCCATCAATCCGAGTTTAGGAAATTAGGTATGCTATGTATTGTCTTGCACTGGCTAGTGGGTCCAGTCGCTTCTCCCTCTCAGGGCCCTCTTCAAGTTGGCGAGGGACGGAGCAATGGTGGATGGCCACGTGATCGGTGTGGCCATCCTAAGCTTGCAAAGGAAGACTGAGGTTGTCTTGCCGACCATCGCCGAAGGAATAGGCACTGGGGGAGACGGAGTAGGTGGCGTAGTTGTCCACACCGCCTGCCATCCCACGCCCCTTGTCAGATAAAGGGCAATGATGGCCTGGGGCGTGGGATACAGGGCCGTCTTGTCTCCCACGCCTCACACCGGATAGATATATATCCCATCACCCTTAAATGGCGAGGCGTGGAGAGATCAAAGCGAGGAGACGGGCTCTATCGCATCATCATTAATTCCTCTCTCTTCATGCGTGCTCCTTAAGTCGCTAGGTAGGAGCCAAGCTCAAGGGCAGAGTGAGGGGGTGCCCGAGCCTACCAGAGCTTGGGGCCGACGAGGCATCCCGAGCTTGCCCCTCGAGATGCGAGCTCGGGTCCGTGCTGGGGGAGCCCCTTGCACAACCTCGTGATGTTCAACAGCGGCCCCAGCCATGTGGAGACGTGGCCTTTGGCCACCTCGTGCCGCCAGCAATGGGGACCCTGGTTCCCATTTCGCCAATAGTAGACCTCGGCCTCAAAACCGGGATATGGCTAGATGGAGGCTAGAGATGAGGCCCACCTTTGCAGCGGCACGCCCATGTTATAGCGTCGAACCACTTTAGGGCTTCCTTGCGTGACTGCGCTGTCAGCCGGCTAGAACTAGGGCAGACCATGCTGGACGCACACACGCAAGCAGTGTGGGAAACAAAACGACATCTAACGCTTCGTTTCCCCACCCTATCGCGCACATTTTCGGGGATATGGAATGATTGCTCACACGAATCGACGAGGCACTCCCCGGATTGGCTCGTGAGTGGGCGGATGGGTGGAGCGGAAGAGGCAACCTATAAAAGGGGGAAGAGCCGCGGCTGCACCGCCCTTCCATACTCGCTCTCTTGGCTGCTAATCTCTTCTCGCCTTCCTCCTCTCTCCGTCTTCTGTAGCTCTTGCGATCCAGCTTCCGGGCATGCCGACGACGAACTGTACTCGCCGTGCCACATGCAGTGGTGCTTTGCCGCTATCCCGCCTCCGCGACGAGGCGGAGGTGTTGAGGGTTCGCCGATTGCTTCCAGACCCTACCGCCAGAGGAGCGACAGCAGTGAGGGCTGGCGACTCTCGGCTCGCTCTGAACGGGCCGAGGGAAATCATCTTCTTCCCATCCTATGCGTCGGTTGGACTCGGGCCACCATTTTCAGCATTCTTTCTGCAGGTGCTAAAGACCTATGGCATCCAGCTGGTGCATCTGGTGCCCAACACCGTGGTCACCCTCGCAATCTTCGCACACCTATGCGAATTGTTCGTGGGGGTGGCACCGTTGGTGGTAGGGGTGAAAAGTGGCCGGGTATTTCACGCCCGTCCACCCGCCCATATTTAAACGGGACAAATTCGGGTCATATATTCGGGTACCCGGGTGATTATTCGGATATCGGATCTGAATACGAGTATTTTTATACGGATATGGGTTTGGGTTTGGAAAGACAGTATCCGACGGATACGGATTATCCGGGTATAAAAACGGATATTACCTGGTAAGAAATTCGGATATTACCCGGTAAGAAAACCTAATCCAACCTTTGATTGGCTCACTGCATCTGTTCCTTAGATCAGATCTCACGCAGTCACGCCTCACGCAGCCACCACCGCTGCACCACCCGTCTGCTCCGCCAGCCAACCCCCGCGACCCCGCCCTCCTCGCGCTCGTCTCCGACGGTCGGCGCCTCCTCCACCACACTGTGCTGCTGGCCGACTGGACCCTGGGACCCCGCCCCTCTTTGCGCTCATCTACTCCTCGGTTCCTCGTGTCCTCCGCCGAGCTGCGCCACTGCCCCCGTGGCCCCGCCCATTTCAGCACCAGCACGTCGCCCCCGCGCTCATCCGCGCCGACGCTGCCCCCAAGCCTGTCCGCTCCTCCGCCGTGTCGCGCCGCACCCGCACAGCCGCGCATGTGGTAACTAGTAAGAGTTCGTCTGAGACTGTACATTGCAATCTCTATTTGGACATTGAATCAACGAATGATGAACTCCACTGCAGCTTGTTGGGATTTATCCTCAAACAAAGACCTTGGTGTTGGTGGTACACTTCTAGCGGCCATTGGGAATTTGGTTCAGCTTCAAACCTTGAAACTCTGTAAGTTTCAAAAATTTTCCATAACAGACAAGGCAGTGTCCTTCTCCTAACTTCCTGTGAAATATGCAATGCTCTGTTTCCACCATCAATCCATAATTACTTGCTTACCATCTGTTGTGACTTGTGAGCTTTTAAAAGTTTTAGAAATGTGTCCCTGTTATTCGATCTCAATGTGGTTTCCTGAATTGTTTTATGTAGGAGTGTAGGTAACTGAGTATATATTTACTCATTTGAATTTTGCTTTTCGATTGTAGGAAAAACTTAAGATGGGTAGTGGTGATGCAAGTTTAAGTGCTTGTGCTAGCACAGGGGCATCTCCGGCTGGTACCTCAACAGCAGCTGGTACAGGTCACTCAACGTTGGCACCGAATGCATTGGTGGTGTATTGGCGATTCACTCGTAGGGGCATCTCAGTGGAAGAGCAACGAAGTGACTTTTCCTATCCTCTCCACACTTGCTCGTGATGTATTGGCTATTCAAGTCTCTACCGTTGCTTCAGAGTCAGCTTTTAGTGCTGGTGGTCGTGTTGTTGGACCTTTTCGTAGTTCTCTAGATCCTGAGATTATTGAGGCTTTAATTTGCACTAAGGACTGGGTAAGATTATCTAGGAAAAGTAACCATTTTTGGAGTATTTTTGGAGCTTCACTTCTTCAATTATATAATCTCTCCTTTGGTTGCTAATTTTTCAATTTTAATTTTAGGACAATTTAAGGACAAGATAGCAACAATTCTTGATGAGATTGATATAAAACTAGAGGATAAAGATTGTGCTAATATAGACATGGATGAAGAGGTTAAGTTAAAATTTCTTTCCTGTGTAAGCTAGATGCAATATATGAGTGACATATCAAGTATTGCATTAATCTAAATATTGTGTTGTTTTCAGGATGGTGCAGGGAATGGTGATTGAAGATCAAAGCAACTGATGCTTGGAGTTGGTGATATAAAGATGATTTGGTCATATGTTTGGCTGCGTTTTTTTGCTGGTTTGATTTTAATCGTAGAGAACAGGGGCATTGAAAATTCTCAATTGTTGTGTGTTTCCAAAAGGATAGTTAGTTGGGGTTTGTTTCAGTGGTCAAAATTATCTAGTGCAGTACAGTGCAACGTAGTTGGTGGATGCTGGTTGTTTCCCTCTGATTCTCACAATTTGTTTGGAGCAATTCTCCTTTTGGATGGTCTGATGCTAGTGCTACAAGCATAAGTTGTAGATTGTTTCGGTTTTCAGCTATAAAGAGAAATAAGACAATTGTCTCTATCTGTCTGTGATAAATATATCTTTTATTTTTTTGCCTTGACTGTATGTTTGTACCTCTAATTTGAATATGGTTATGTAATTTTACAAATACTATGCCGTTATGCCCTAAGCCTCTAATATACTTGCATTATGGATGTATAGAATGGTTGCATTGCTATTATCTATGTGGTATTAAATGGTTGTTGCATTGACTTGATATCTGAATAAATATTTGTATCCGATATTGTCTGTATCCGTCTCAGTATGTATTTGTTCCATATTTATATCCGACATTATCCGTTTTTTATCCGTATTTGACAATATCCATATCTGACCCGGTTCTGAATAGAAAATGTGGGTTAGGATATGGAAAGGGTGAGATCCGACCGTATCCGACCCGTTTTCACCCCTAGTTGGTGGCACTGTTCAGGCGCTTCTTCCAACTCCGATCATCTGGGAAGAACAAGGGCTCCGACAACGAGGAGACTGTGGGCTGCTACGTCTTTCGCCCGTGGGACGGCACCAAGCCCCTGTACATTGAGTCAACTCTGCACCCAAAGTGGGATGACTAGCGCGAGGACAGGGTGTACCTCGGGGCGGAGCCCCATGGACGCCTGCTTTTTCCCACGGAGCACGTGCGTCATGGACCGGCCTAGGTGGACACCTCCGAGGAGGACCCCTGCTTCAATCCAGTGATATGCCAGATTGCTGAGCTACAAGAGGAGGGGCTGACCTCAACGATGGTAATTGGCGACTTCCTGTGGCGGCGGCTGGCACCTCTGCAAAGGCGGTCTCGTCCGTCATGGCTCTACACCGGCAACTGCGACGCGACCAGGACGCACGTGGGTGCACACCATAACTGGGGGCGAGCGGAGCTATCATACATGCTGAGGGTGGTCATATGCTCCAGTGACGTCACTGCCAGCAAGTTGCCCCGGGAGGACCTTGCGCTCTACGACGACCCAGGGAGGGTGGTGTGACAGGCGGTCCTCCCCAAGTGTGACGCCAAAGGCATCCTGGAGCACGTGTTTGGTAGGGACCTGGGGCCGATACGTATCCTAGGAGTCGATGGTGAAGAAGCTTGTTAGGTCGGTGGCGCTGCTCGAGCCCTAGAAGCCGGTGCTGCGGGGGTGCTATCGACCCTCAGGACTCGAGGTGGGCAGGCAAGCACCCTCGGAGTGCAAGTCCCCCAAAGTCGCCCGCCCGCGGCCACCTCCATCACCATCCCGGCTGCTGCACCGCAACACATGGCGTACGATGCCGAGACCAGCGGGTCAAGTCAGCCGCGTGACGGAGAGGCCCCGAGAGTCGCAAGCCAGGAGCAGGAGGGGCCGGCCCCGAGGCATGGCCCATGCTCGGGGAGGGGAGTGCCCGTAGTCCCCCGGCAAGGAAGAAATCGAAGATGACCTCGATGCCCGAGAGGTGCCCATTCGTAGGCTCACCATGGGGCTTCACCGGTCCCAAGCCCAGGTAAAATCCCCGTGACTCTTGAGTTTTGCGTGGTTCCATGCTGGTCCTCCCTTCTTCGGATTTTGTTGGTTCTTCTTTCCCTCCTCCTCTTTTGTCTTTGTGTCCTCTAGGCCGTCCAGGGAAACGGGCCCTGTCCTAGGCCCGAAGGTCATGAGTACCCTCACAGTCGAAGAGGCTGAGGTGGTGGCAGCACCGCCGGAGGCCAACCCACCCCTGAGGAGGGGGCAGCCCCTAGGTCCTTGCCACGGCCACAGGGGGTCCCCGACCTCTCCATCCTTACGACGCAAGCATGCACCGTGGCTCAGGGCCCTGAGGTGGCGGTGCTCAAGGCCTGGTGGAGGAGCTCTGTGAGACCACCATTACTGGGTGGGTGGAACTCGAGGAGACGCGCTCCGCCCTAGCCGCCGAGGAGGCCTGTCTCCAGGAAGGGCGCCAACAGCTAGAGGCGCTCGTTCGTGCGGCCAAGGCGGTTTACAACCACGATGTGGCCGAGATTGAGCGGGAACGCTCCGCCTTGGACGTGGAGCACGTCGAGGCCATTGCCGCTAGAAGGAGACGACGAAAGCCCTGAGGGAACTCGAGGACCAACGGGAGGCCCTCACCATCCTCAAGACGCGGGCAGAGGGACGCGAGGTGGAGCTCGCACGCTGCAAGGCAGCGGTGACCAAGTGGGAGGAGGCTGCCACACAGCATGAGGGCGTCCTCCACACAATCGAAGCCAGGCACGAGTCCTACGAATACATGTGTAGGCGTGAGGAGCAACTGGTGCTCTAGGACGTGAGGCTACGCGAATCCACTGCCGTGCTGGAATTCCGCACCCAGGTGGTCAAGAGGGCTAAAGTCGCCCTAGCTGCGCGGGAGGAGGGCCTCGTTAGGGCTGAGGCGTGGGTCACTGACCAGGGAGCGGACTCTGCCGATCACGCGCAAGCCTTGGAACCAGCCCTCGACCCTGAGCGGAAGACGGCGGCCTTGCGGGCCTCGGCCTCGGCTGCTGAGATCTAACAACTGACCAACCAGGCCACGACGGCAGAGCAGCATAGCGAGGTCATGAAGATTGAGCACACCGCTGCCCTCTGGATGATAGCTGATGTGATGGTTAGTGTACAGCGCTCCATGCGGGCTACAGGACTCGATCCAAAGACGGTGCAACCACGCTGGTACTTTCGGACACTTCGTCCTGGAGTTGTCCAAGGCGGCAAATTGCCTCAAAGAACTCCTAGCCCGGGTCCGCAAGGTGGCCATCAAGGAGTGGCGCGAGCTGGCTCGATCCGTTGTAGAATACATCCTCGCCACGTACCGTGCTCGCGAACCCAACTTTTCACTGGAGCCACCACACAAAGGCATCCCGGGGGATCGCAAGCCCACAGCTCGCGAGGCCGTCCGAGCGGTTGCTAATGAGGTGGCAAGGTTCTTCGAGCGTCAGGACCTAGCGCTCGAGGTAGAGGAAGAGCGCACACCCGATGAGGAGGCATCCGACGAGTCCTGGAGCTCAGGCACCAAGTCTGACAAAGCGTGCCTCGACAGCGAGGACCGGGACCAGCCCAGCCCCAACGCTTAGACTCGAGGCGCATCCTCCTTTTTTTGTTTCTTAATTGAAAGGCATGTAATCCGTGACCTTAATTCAGGAAAAACTCCTAGGCCATAGCGGGTTGTACTTTAATAAAACAGCTCGCTTTGGCTAAAATGTCATGGGGATGACACTTGATGGCCTTTCATGATTCTGGGCTTGCAACCCGTTAGCCTGACCACGCTCAGTGGTAGGACTTGGCCTTTGGGGGAACTGAATCGGCGAGCAACCCTATGGCCCCTAGGAAGCGGAAACGGCATGCCACACTCCGCTTCCCGCTTCAACTTGCGCTAGTCTCGAGGTTTGGGGAATCAATGCTCCTCCTAGTCCGACAAGACCTAGCGTTGCAGCTGACTCAGGTGTAGAGGAATCAATACCCCGGTTAGGCCAAAGGGACTTGGCGCGGCAGTCGTCCAATGAGCAGGGAAATTGATTCCCTGCTCAGAGCGACACAACTTAGCATTGCATGCTCCTTGAGAGCGGGAAGGGCGGATACGCCACCCCGATTGACAAGACTGGGCATGGAAGCTGCCTCGAGAGTGACAAGATCAGCGCTTCACCCGGTCCAAGCAGAGTCTCTGTTGACTCAAACGCTTAAGAAGACCAAGCCTTTAGGCAATGCCGCCTATAAATAGCATGGGGGGAGCAGTATGCTTTCCACACCCATCTTGCTTTCTTCTCCCCTTAGACGCTTCACTCGCCAGTTTCCTCTTCTTCTGCTGCAGCTTGAGCCCCCCTTGCCCCTCATCGTGCTTTGCGCAGCATGAGCCTAGGAAAGAAGTACTCGAGCTAGGGCAGCAGGACATGTTCCCCGTCAATGAGTGGGAAATGCTTCTTGTCGACGGATGGGCGAGCATAGCCCGCCGGC
This sequence comes from Oryza meyeriana var. granulata, assembly GCA_003991445.1. NCBI lineage: Eukaryota > Viridiplantae > Streptophyta > Magnoliopsida > Poales > Poaceae > Oryza > Oryza meyeriana. Next base: position 90,153 of record RYFJ01000470.1, on the reverse strand, counting down.
ATGCGGGTCGGAGGTGTTTCTTGTGGGGACACTAGCGGCATCGGAGACCTTTACTCCTTGCAAGGAATGTTGCAGTAAGGAGTAGCAGACTCATCTTTGACGACATCGCATGGTTGCACGTGGGCCGCCAGAGTCTATTGGCCTGGCCTTAGTGCCCAGGCTTCACTGCGGCTTCAGCGTCCATTGGACCCCAGCGTCCCCACACAACCCCTCGGGAGGAGTTGCGGTTCCAACCTCCTCCGTGTGGGGCGGTGGAGTCGGCAACTTCTTGCGCCCAGCTTCGCGCTAGGGGCACACATGTGGGGCTACCACCACAGCCAGTTCGGATAGCGGGGGAGAAGTAGCAAAGTCATCTTTTATGCACTTCTGCAACTCCACTGCCCATCCGAACAACGTTCCTGTCCTAGAGCAGTAGCCGGCACATGGCCGATGGCGACGACGATGATCGTAGAGAAGACTCGATTGCAACCTCCGTGACACCGTGTGGGTGTCGTGTCTCGTATTGAGATAATACCTTGACACATTTTAAATATAGGTTTTTTTCTAATAGAAACTAGAAAAAATAGGATTGTACCTTAGAAATGTGTCAAGAATTGTGGTTTTGTGTGAAATTACTCTTTTAAACAAAGTAAAATTAGCATTTCCTATTAGAAAGTTTTTTTAGTTACAATGTTCAACCAGCAAATAAAATTCTATTATTTAGTTTTTTTATTGTGATGGCCTCGCAGGCTAGGAATGTTTATTTGCCTGGCTGTGCAAGCACAATTAAAAAAGATTAAATATTAATACTCATATAATTAGACTAGTTGAGTGCCCATACGTTGCAACGGGAGAAAAAATATGCATCAATCCTTGAAAAATTACACCAGATAAAATCCTGTCAAATAATCACTGAATGTACGTTTATTGTAACAAAAGCACAACTGATTAATTTCCTTGTGAGATCTATCCACCTGGATATTTACGGCTAATTATTTTTTTAGTGGTAGGTGACATATCCATTGATAGCGAAGTGTCCGTGATGAATTCGTCAATCTCAAGATATGTCTGTCACGGAGGTGCTCATAGTTTTCACAAATTAAATAGGGTAACAAGAACAACAAAATTTGTTGAATAAAACATTGCGGTAAGAAAGAAAATAATATTGCTCTAATGCTAATACCGGTACTTGACTTAGCTAAACAAAAAATTAACTCGCGACATGCATAGAGACACTCACGTAAATGCAAGAATAAAAATAATTCCGCAATTGCTGATTAGCCGATCTCAAACATAATCTCAAGTACATTAAAATCAATTTCCATTTTGATCAGTGCTAATTAAAAGGATTCATAAGTGATCTTAAAACAAGTGCATATGGGCAAACCATACACTACTCTATGATTTATTTATGCCTAATCTAATATATAATTCTAGTTATTCTTTGTAATTAATCACTTGATTACACCAAGATGCATAATTGCTAAAAATAACAATAATACAAGATAAAAGAACAAAATGATATACACATGCTCCTCTCAAGTAATCACTTGATTACACAAGTACTATGTGAAGCATTTGCTTGCAGTAAAATGGCTGTAAGAGAAATCACACGTGCATGTACAGACCTATTTATGCACAGGAACGAACAACACTACCTTAATAGAATCAACAAGTAGCAAACAATGTTAAATGGGAACTAATTTTCAATAAATATGAATGGTAAGTCATAAAGTTGAATGATTCTTTATCTTGATGATAATGAGCAATTCCGTTCTGTGATCTAAAGGGTTCCAAATATCAAAAGGTCATAAATATATGCGCAATTGGTCGAAATGCATAGGCTATGGACATAAAAACAGAGAACAACCGAGATTTTGCTCTGGGCAAGAACCAGTCTACTACAGTTCAAAATCAAATAAGATATTTGGTCGCATTTCTAGTCACTTCATCTTCCGAGATAGAAGGATTGCGCATACAACAAGCCTACCCGGTAGCTGTTGTCAGGGATTTCTTGAACTTGCTATGGAGCTTCTTGTCCATGTACCTGGCAATCCACAAAAGACAGAAAAACCCAAATCGATGGAAAAGGAGAAATCGCGCGTGCAGGATGAGAAGAAAACATAAGGAAGAGGAGGACCCTGGGTGCTAAAGGGCATCTGAAGATGGGGAGCAAGGTGCGGGACGTTGGCGGAATTCCAGACGGATCAAGGAGCGGCGGAGGCTGGGGCGGTGGCGATCCAGGGGTGTAGAAGTTGAGGAGTCGGCCAGCGGGTCGCCCTAGATGGAGTGAATGGCGGAGGACGTTGAGCCAAGAAATAATGCTAAATGAAAGTGCAAGCCTAATAGAGGAAAAAATAATCATAAATTGCAAACCAGATATTAATAGCATTTCCAAGGAATATATAGAAGTCAAAATCACAAGCAGTTTTCAAATAAGTAGATCCACATGCGCAGATGCTATTTCACATTTAAACCTATCTCAAATTTGAACATCACCAAATTCAAAAGCTGCTTTAAATGAAGGAGCATAAGTACAGATATTAAATAAAGTTGCTTTGTAAATAACATGTTTATTTTTTATATTCACAACCAAGTGCAAAAATATCATATTGGTTGAAAAAAAATAATTCAAGTCCATCAACAAATATACCTAATCACTTAGATACATTCACTACCGCTGCTCAGGTCTGCACGGAGCCTAGCATTATGGTCTTGGGCATCTACAACAGTTGGTATAGATAAATGCAGAACCATATATAAGGCAATAAATATATAATCCCATATGCAGTATTTGGTAGTTTCTAGATTAGATGTGTAAATGATTGAACTAAAGAATTTGTCATGGAATAATTGTCATTTGAGATAAATCTAAAAAGAATGTAGAACTACATTCAAGTGACAAAAACATTTTAAAGCTAACAAAGTTCACGGGTTTGCTAAACTACATTCGAGTGAAAATACTTAAAATTTTAAATTTAACAATCTGATCAAACAAATATATTTGTCTTCATTCATAAATTATATTAGGTAGGAACAAGATCTTACATGATGGTAGATTAGCAAAGTCAGTCTGACATGAAATTAAATTTATTGCCTCACCCTAAATTAGCAAGTAGAGACCAATATAGAGATACTTGTGTTGCTAGACTTCCTACTGGATAGTTGACATATACAACCAAACTTGGCCAAAAAAAACAGAGAAATAATTCAATTATCCATCTGCTAGTATAAAATGATGGACCAAAAAATGTCATTCGACACCTCGAAAATAGGAAGCAACCATGGCACTTGTGGTGAGATCAGTAAACAGAAGGCGTCAGGGTGTTAATTTAGCTTGCTGACGTTGATTTCCTGCTAACAAAAATCATTCCAACATTAGTGCAACCTGAATTAGATGTAGAAAAGGAAAATCTTATTGAATGGACACACGAATTATCTGTCAAAAAAATTCTTATTGAATGGATACATGATGTAGTACCTAAATTATCACAGATATAATCATTAGTCACTCCTGCTCTGCTTACTGAACCACACAGGCAAACAATTTTTTGAAGTTTCTCACTCCCCTAGCTTCCATTAGCTTTGACGTGGCACATATTTTTTTTCATAAATGGGTGATATTGTCATTTGTGAGTTACATCATAAAATTTGAAAATCGAGTAAGGGCAATAGCTATATATATCACCATATGGGGCAACAACTTTCTTATATTTCTAATCAGATGAAAGCAAGAGCTATTTATATCACTATCATTGCACTTGATATTCCAACTTTTTAAGTAATCAACACATTGAAGGTGAAGCACACACTTTGCTTTAAATAATCTCAATGTGTTCTATTATAATTATCAAGTGAACATCACTATCGTGGAACCCGCATTTGTCGATGACAATCTATAGAACTGCTTGCTTGTCAATGGTTAAATTTAGAATTTCTCTAATTATATTTTCAGCTAACAACAAAACATGACAAAGGACACAGTTAAATTATTATCATATTTCATACCATGTTAGGCAAGTTTAAAGTCCTGCAACTTGACCACACAACTGTTTTTGGTCCTGCAAAACAAAATGAAGCTAATAAATAAAGGGAAATCGAATCGCTGGCAGGTGAGATATATTCTAATTTTGAGCCCAACCTAAAAAACTCACCTTATCTTCTCCTCCTCCTTCCTCTTTTCCTCCTTTGATTCCAAAAGGAAGGCAGAAAACAGTTCAATTCGCACAAGAATAGGGTTGGATTTTTCAAGTTACAAATGGTGCCTAAACTAAAATTGCAGGTTTCAAGGTTCTGATCATTCCTAAGTGGTTGGAACAAGCCAGGCATCAGACTTTGAGGTAGAGCCCACAAAGACATTAAATAAGACAGACTTCAACTTGTGCATAAATCTGTCGATATGTATTGTCTAGATTCTAGAACAAAAAGGAGAACTAAATTTCCAATTGATTCAAAGAGCAATAGCCAATCAATAGAGGTACAAGCCTATACGTATTTAGAGTGAAGTTAACATATCCTTGAGATTGAACTCATTTATAAATACCAGCATACCTGTACCCTTCAAATTAGATATTAAGGAACATACTCCCTAGCCAGTTATACCCTACAGATTGAACCAGCATTTAGATATAAAACACTACTACATCTAACTAACTTTCCCAGACAATAGCACCCAATGTTCTTAAATGAACCTAACTTCATACTATATCATAGTTTTTGTACTGTTAGAAATATAAGCTGAATCACACAATGGATTAAACAGGCACAAATAAACATATGCTGCAATGGTAGTCTACCAGGGAAAATCTTTCACTATTCTGCATTAGCAGCTTTATGCAAAACCTCCTTGAGCCCGCTGTTTGCAAGCTGCAGGGAGCAGGAAAAGGAGCTGAAAGGAAACCTAACAGCAGGCCAAAAGTGCTATGATGATAACCTGCATCGATGGGAAACCACCAAACATTCTGTTGCCACTAATGGTCATCAACAAAAGGACACAGAACATATCAAGCAGTCATCCAGGTTATTTCAAGCAACTCAGACCTATAATAACCAACATCGCTGATTGCAGGAACCGGTCGCTATACTGTTTACACACATGTATACTAAATCGAACAATCCCAACAGGGATCAATGTAGAGCGTGAGCCTGAGGACGAATTAATTTCATCGAATCAATGAATCGCCTACCCGTATGCATCAAATACCCTAGGCCCTCATCCAGCATCCAACACCGAGGAATCGCCGGCTCCCGCCCAGCAAGCCAACCATCGATAATAGGTTAATCACCCGAATCAAATCTCGCGCCCTAGGCAGAGTAGGAGTGAGAGGGAGGAGGGACGGAGAGGGAGAGAAAAGGCGTACCCCACGCAGGCAACGAGGCGATGCACCCACGACGTCAGAGACTCGCAGCCTAGCAGCATAGCATCCAGCTCACCCCCACCACCGCTGCTCCTGCTGTTGCTTCTTGCTTCGTTGCTTGTGGCCAGAGCAAGAGGCGGCCATGGCCACCACTGACGCTCCTCCAGCAGGGCCCGTGGTCAAGGAGAAGCCTGCGGCGCCTGATGGAGACGAGGTTGCGGCAGCGCCGGCGGAGCAGCCCAAGGTTGTTGAGCAGGCTGCACTAATGTTGGAATGATTTTCTACATGTTGGAGTGTTTTACATTAGGTAAGAGCATGCAAAAAAAAGTATGCATAACAATTTTATTTATGAAAGGCAAACGAAATGCTATGATTTGGCATGATTAAAAGCCTAGAATGCAGCATATTCCAGCAGATCGTCTATTGGAAGTGATAAACATGGGCAATGCAGTATCTTGATAGTATGTAAACCACTTAATTTGAATGATGGCATAAAACAAAGTAGGTAAGTTCCTCTCGCTATAAACCACTTAAGAAACACAAAGATATCTTGAACACTGTGATGGAAGAGGACGCATACATCTGAACTCAAAACAAATGAGTGGAATGCATGGGGACCAGGAGCCATTGCCCTTCTTACTGCTGCTCAGAACAGTGCAAGCTGAAACAGAGGAATGTAATGCGCTGAACTGCTGATCATAACACCATGTTTTTCACTAAATCTAGTATATCCATAGCTGTACCCTGATATTAGAATTATTCAAACTTACCAGATCTAAGTGAAGGGATTGCAACACATTTCCTGCTTCTAAGTTCATAACCTCAGTTGCTAACAGATGGTGAATAATATCACAACAAAAAATAAAAATAAGTATATGGAAGCCCTCCTCTTAGAATCCATGAAAATAACAAGGTCCTGGTAAGAATACTCCAAAGCTTTTAGAACAGCAAGTCTGGTGTATGAGTGTATATAACAAGACCATCTGTGATTATGAAAGTAATAAAGTTAATGTACTGAATCATTTTATCAAGCATTTGTTGAGTACCATCATTCTAATTAGCATGGATATTTATCAGTGGATAACATTCCACCTAAAGCATAGTAACTAATACCTGCTCAGTCAGCTCCCTTGTGGGGCACAGAACTACTGCTCTTGGTCTAGTTGGCTTCATTGACATACCCAACATTGCTTCATCACAACACAATAGCTATACAAATGAAAGAACTACCATGGTTATTGAATTGAACCATTTGATTAGAATATTCTCAATTTAACTTATGCAGAAACAAAATGTACTAAGATAACCAGCCCACTCTTTATTCCATGGTTATATGCAAAATTAGATGGCATTGATGCAAACACACGCATATAAATGTCCCATCAATTCGAAGAGTTGAACCAATCCAAGTACCTAAACAAGCAGGATCACGATGGCATTGGTGCAAACACACTATTTAAAGATCATCATCGTCAGACGGTGAGAACAATGGGATGAATTTTTTTAAGGAGGATTGAATGTGTGATTCAGCACAAATCCTTCTTAATTTTGATAATGTAGTGTTCAATAGGGTTGAAATTGGATTAGAGATGCTAGATTTACTAAGTTGACCATACACAATTGAACCTTCATGTAGGACAAAGCTTGTTCTTCTTTAGCAATCAGCTCTTCTCCTTCCAACTTACTATTGTTTCAAAAGAGGAACCTAGAAAACACTAAAGCGAGACTACCAAGAAAAAGGCAAGATTCAGAAATGCAATATTAATTCTAACTATTGTTCATCACTAGTGCTTTGTAGGCAGCAGAGCATTTCATCATGTTCGAAGAAAAGAAAGATATGTATTGTTGTGGTGCCCAAATCACTAACAAATAACTCTCTACTTCACTGTGGAAATTAATATCATCCCAAAATTCAGGGCAGAGAAAACATATTAGTAGGTATCAAATCCCTTCGATTGTTTAGGGATTCATATTTAAACATTATATCCTAATTAAATGTTTTGCCGCTTCCCTTCCCATTTTTGTCAATCACCTAAAAATCAGCACCCAAAAAGCACCTGTTCTACCAATTTAACAGTATGTTGACTTCGTACTCCTCCTGGAGGCGGCGGCGGATCGCCTGGACCTGTGCCTCCATGGCCGCGAGGACACGTCGACGGCGGCAAATCACCGTCGCCAGGTACACTGCGAACGGTGGAGGCGTACGGGTCAGGGAGGGGCCCACGAACGTTTAGAGGCTCTAGACCTAGGGTTTTGGGGCTAGAGAGATGGGATTGAGGAGGTTGTCGGCGAAGCTAGCTCACTATTATTGCGGGCGAGGACGACCTCGTGGAGCTCCATGACGCGAGACCAGAAGGCAGCGGTGACGGCCTCCAACAACGTGCTCGCGGTGCTCGCGTCGCCGGCGTCCATGATGAAATGGAGGTCTTGAGCAGCCCTGCGACGTGTCGGGGGTGGTGGCGGCCTTGATCCAGCAGGTGACGAGCTGAGGAGTTTGGGGAACGCCCGGCGAGGGCGGAGGCGGAGGGGGATCGGCAGCGGGGGGAGCCTGGAAAGACCGGCACCCACTTCACGATTTTCCTGGGTACGGCACGGCCAGCCAGTGTGGGCACGGACGACGGCGACCGCCGGTTCCTTCATGGACAGAGCGACGAGCTGATGGCCGCGGATGCTAGTGGGCGAACAGGCGATGGCTGGCGAACGGCAGCGGCGGCAGAGGGCGTCGAAGCCCTGGAGGTGCGCAAGGTTGGGGCGAGGGGATCTCCGGTGGACTCACGCAGGAGGACTCACGCAAAAGGATGCGGCGGTAGGTGCGGAATCGCGCACAAGGAGGCAAGGCGGACTCGCGCAGGAGGATGCTGGATGCATTCGGTCAGCGATTGCCCTTGGATCCCAAATAGAGGACGGTGCGAACGATCTCAGCCAAAGAATCACCGTCACCACAAATATCTTTTTAAGTCATATAGATTCAGTTAATAATAATTAACGATGAGCTCTGCCATCCGCCGCCACAAATTAGCGATTGAACGATTGAATCAGGTATCCGTTTTAGTGGTTTCCAGATATTTTTTTTCCAAACATGATTAATCTCTACGCTGAAGTGTAGGTGAGAGCAAGCTGTCCTCAGATTCAAGTATCACCAATTTTTCTGTGCGTTTAGTTTCATATTGTCAAATGTCACGCATGCTATTGCAGCAGAAGAAGGGCAATCATGAATCACTCCAGTTATTTGAGTTTGTTATTTTACTAATTTTAGACCTCGATCAGTTCTTCACCAATATCACAGCAAGTCAGTTCAATGGGTTCAGTGTGTATCAGTGGCTCATTATGTTGTTACCTCTCTATCTTGTTCATCCCAATTTGTTGTGTCTCCTGCACACTGCAATAACAGGCTAACAGCACATAGGGCTGAAAACGGTCGGAAAAATTTCCGAACCGACCGACGCCGTTTTCCGGATTTTACCGACCGTTTTTCGTTTTTTTCGGTACTGGTCGGAAATGATCCGGAAAACGGTATCGGGGTTTCGGAAACGGTATCGGAAATGATTTCAGTAGTTTACCGACCGTTTCCGAAGTTTACCGTATTTATTCAGAAATTTACCGATTTTATGGATTCGGTACTGATTCGGAAATGAATTGTTGACTCACTGGATAAGGCCAAGGCCCAGGCCGGAGGCGGCGGTGGAGCCCGGAGACGGCGTCGGGTGGCCGAGGCCGGAGGCGGTGGTGGAGGCCGAGGGCGGCGTCGCCGGTGGAGGCCGAGGCCGAGGGCGGCGTCGGCCGAGGCCGGAGGCGGCGGTGGAGCCCGGAGACGGCGTCGGCGGCCGAGGCCGGAGGCGGTGGAGGCTGAGGCCAAGGGTGGCGGTGGCTGTGGAGGCCGAGGCCGGAGGCGGCGGTGGAGCCCGGGGACGGCGTCAGCGGCCGAGGCCGGAGACGGTGGTGGAGGCCGAGGGCGGCATCGCCGGTGGAGGCCGAGGCCGAGGGCGGCGTCGGCTGTGGAGGCCGAGGCCGGAGGAGGCGGTGTCGGCCGAGGCCGGAGGCGGCGGTGGAGCCCGGAGACGGCGTCGGCGGCCGAGGCCGGAGACGGTGGTCGAGGCCGAGGGCGGCGTCGCCGGTGGAGGCCGAGGCCGAGGCCGGAGGCGGCGGGGGAGGCCGAGGCCGGCGGCGGCGGCGAGGATGGACACTAGCGGCGGTGGCGGCGATGGAGGCCGAGGCTGGCGGCGGTGTCGGTGGCGCGGTGGAGGCCCGAGACTGCGTAGCTGCGAATGGAGTTTTCTATTTGATATCTTTTTTATAAATGCCACCGAAGACTGCGAAAAAAATTAGATAAAGTACTCCATATACAAAATACGGATGGAGTCCTAAAAGCACCGACGTTTGGAGACCCGACGACGACCTAAGGCGATGTGAGTCTCCAAAACTTATCGGGTGGATAGGACGGGCTGGACGGGTTGTGAGTTACTAGATATTATATGTGAGGTAAAATTATTTTCGATCCGAATTCATGGATGTCCGACCGATATCGATGAATTTTCGACCGAGCAACTCCGTTTCCGATGTTTCCGAATTTTCCGAAGCCGTTTCCATTTCCGATTCCGATTTCGATCCGAGTATTAAAATATGGAAAGGAAATGATTTTAGGTTTTTCCGACCATTTCCGACCGTTTCAACCCTAACAGCACATGTCACGGCATTTCTTTCTCTTATAGATAATTCTTGTGAACTTATTACTACACTAGAAATCTACACGTCTGCAATATAAATCTGGCCGAAGCTTATAGTCATTTTCCTTGCAAACGTCGTTTTCGTCCTTGTTGTTTTGTTCTAATTTTCTCTTCCCTCTCATACACGTTTAAAATGAGACAATAAGTGCAACCTTAGTTAACCATTTCAAGTCAAGCCGATCTAAAAAAAAAAAGAAAGAAAGAGTCAAGTCAAGCTTACCTTCTGTCCAGTAGCGCGGAAATTTCTTCTCAAAATTATTCCTGCCGCTTAGATCTACCAGCTCCAACCAAAGCATATGTAGTTCTTGCAGCTCTTATTTTTTCAACACCCTAACTGCCTGCACACCATGCTCTCAGTCTTGTCCATTTTGTATAGTTTGTTTATCTTTGCTTTCTTCAGTAGTTTGCCTGCAGAGGCACAATCAAATAAGTCCGAGATTGACAGGAAAGCGCTCATTTGCTTCAAGTCTGGCGTCTCATCAGACCCGGATGGCGTACTAAGTTCATGGGTGGACGACTCACTCAACTTCTGCAGCTGGAGAGGGGTCACTTGCAGCTCGAGATATCCATCCCGTGTGGTACATCTAGAACTCAACTCTGCACATCTCACTGGGAGGATATCTGGTTGCATAGGCAACCTGACTTCTCTATCACAGATAAATCTTACTGATAATGGTCTATCTGGGACCATCCCTGATGAACTGGGCAAACTTTCCTGGCCTCGCCGAACTCTGATGTTGCTGCAAACAACCTTGAAGGTGAAATCCCTGATTCATTGGGTACTGGTATGTCTCTCAGCCATGTCAATATTGCAAACAACACTCTTACTGGTGTCATTCCTGGTTCTTTAGCAAGTAGCTCTTCTCTCATCGTGCTTATCCTGTCACGGAACGACCTGTTTGGACAGATTCCGGCCAGTCTTTTTTCTAACTCATCCAAACTTACTATGGTTGATCTCCAGATGAATAATTTGTCTGGGCCTATACCAGCTTTTGATAATGTCACTGCCCTCAACTTTCTTTGCCTGACTGGTAACTCCCTTTCCGGAAACATACCCCCTACTATAGGAAATGTTTCTTCCTCACTTTTATATTACTACTGTCAGAATAAATTATCTGGATTAATTCCAGCAACTTTGAGTCACATCCCAAAACTTCTTGAATTGGATCTGAGTTACAATAGTCTGGTTGGTTTTGTCCCATTATCTCTTTACAACATGTCATCTCTTACATACTTTAGCCTAGGCAACAATGGGCTTGTGGGACATATACCGTCTGGCCTTGGTAACTCTCTACCGAATCTCCAGATTCTGAAATTCCAAAACAGCAAGCTTGAGGGTCAAATCCCTACTTCCCTAGCCAATGCAACGAATCTCATACAGCTTGATCTCTCAAACAACTCACTGCATGGCTCTATCCCATCTCTTGGCTCGTTGGCCAACTTGAGTCAAGTTCGTTTAGGAAAGAATTCTCTAGAAGCAGATCACTGGAAATTTCTTGCATCTCTGGCAAATTGTACAGAGCTGATTGAATTGTCCTTGCAATGGAATCTGCTGGATGGAATTTTACCAAGATCTGTTGGTAATATTTCTACAAACCTGCAAGCTTTAGTTCTTCGTGGGAACCAAATTTCTGGGAGAATACCTTCTACAATTGGAAAATTGCACAACTTATATATTCTAGACCTGTCCATAAATAAATTATCAGGTCAAATCCCATCCTCAATCGGCAACATTTCTCACCTGCGACATTTTTTTCTTGATGATAACAACTTGAGTGGAAATATACCTGTTAGTATATGGCAGTGCATCGAACTTCTTGAACTCAACTTTTCTACCAACAATCTTAGTGGATCAATACCTTCTGAATTAAGTGGCTCCCCATTCTACTCTAGAGGCTCTGCCCTCTTGGTTGTGGACCTTTCACAAAATAATCTTACAGGACAGATTCCTCAAAGTTTTGGGTCAAATAATATGCAGCAGGTTAATCTTTCTCGAAATGAATTATCTGGTCCTGTGCCTGAATTCTTTGAGCGCATGACCACGTTGGAGCTACTTGATCTGTCTTACAACAAATTAGAAGGGCAAGTTCCCACTGGTGGTATCTTTCAAAAACCTAATTCTGTAAACCTGGAAGGAAATAAAGGGCTGTGTGCAGTTATTTCCATATTTGCATTGCCGATTTGCCCTGCCTCATCTGCTAAAAGGAAGATCAATACACGACTGCTGCTGATAGTGATTCCACCTATTACTATTGTTTTATTCTCCGCTCTTTGCATAATTTTCACTCTTATAAAGGGAAGTACAACACAACAATCTTCAAACTACAAGGAGACAATGAAGAAGGTCTCATACGGTGACATTCTTAAAGCCACCAGTTGGTTCTCCCAAGTCAACAAGATCAGCTCGAGCCGCACAGGATCAGTCTATATTGGACGATTCGAGTTTGAAACAGACCTAGTTGCCATCAAGGTATTCCATCTTGATGAGCAGGGTGCACATACTAGCTTCTTTACCGAGTGTGAAGTTCTAAAATGCACCCGCCATCGTAACCTGGTCAAAGCAATAACCTTGTGCTCAACAGTGGATTTTGATAATAATGAATTCAAAGCTCTAGTATATGAGTTCATGGCAAATGGCAGCCTGGAGATGTTTGTACATCCAAAGCTGTACCAAGGCAGCCCAAAGAGGGTGCTAACGTTAGGTCAAAGGATAAGGATAGCAGCAGATGTTGCTTCTGCTCTAGATTATCTCCACAACCAATTGGTGCCTCCTATGATCCATTGTGACTTGAAACCGAGCAATATTCTTTTGGATTATGACATGACCTCACGCATTGGTGATTTTGGGTCAGCCAAGTTTCTCTCGTCAAGTTGTACTAATCCAGAAGGATTTGTTGTCTTTGGAGGAACCATTGGATACATCCCACCTGGTCAGTTTTTCCATTTAATTAAACAGCTGGTTAATTAGTTCAGCTTTACATTTATTCTTTTGTTGTTTTTAACATACTTTCATTAATACTGTCTTACAGAATATGGGATGGGATGCAAAATCTCGACTGGTGGTGATGTGTATAGTTTTGGGGTGCTTCTACTAGAAATGTTCACAGCGAAGCGGCCAACTGACACACTATTTTGCAATGACCTGAGCCTTCATAAGTATGTGGACTTTGCTTTCCCGGACAGAATTGGCGAGGTTTTAGATCCCCATATGCCCCGAGATGAGAAGGTGGTACATGATCTGTGGATGCAAAGCTTCATCCTACCGATGATTGAAATTGGCCTTCTGTGTTCCAAGGAATCACCAAAAGATAGGCCAGGAATGAGGCATGTTTGTGCCAAAATTGCATCCATCAAACAGGAATTTGACAAAACCATGTGATATAGTGATTTTGGGAACACTGTGAGGTGTGTTCTATGTATGCTGATCAATGATGTAGCTTCCTGGGCGTCTGCAAAAAGGCACAAGCCCTCATTGTACTTGTAAGCCAAAAACACTACTCTACCAGCTTCCTGGATACCTAAATCTAAACAAGCTAAACCAGTGTAAATAGAACATAGCTTTAGGCTATTAGTTCCTCAGAACATATTTACTCTATGGTTAATTGAAAAGTGAGGAAAACAAACAGACTGTTGAATACGCTTAACTGAGAAGAAGTCCATATTCGGTGAAATATTTGGCTCGTATATGCCTCTAGGATATCATTTTCGCTATGGGATAAATAATAAAGAGAAACTTGTTAATTTGCCTTACCACTTCCTTTGTTTGCGCCCCTTGTAGAAGTGATCATGCCTTCAATGGCCCTCTGTCTCTCTCACACTCCATGACACCTCCACTTTCATGGAAAATCGTAAGTTCTGGCAACGAAAATGAATGGATATGAGGAAATGACAATGAATGGTGAGATTATTATGTCTTGATTAGCTACAGATTAGTTGATTACTCGCTACAGAAGAGAGCACAGGTACGCACTACTAAAAAACGATTTTTCCCGATACTTTGGGTTTCATTTTTAATAGCGGATCTAAAAATATCCCGCTTGTAAAACTAATGAGAGGTACTGTAGCTCTAGCCTACAGATGGCAACGGGTAAAATCCGCGCGGATACATGTATCGTAAATCCACACCCGCGAAATTATTTTTGTGCCCGCGCCCGCGCCCGCTACCCGCCACGGGTAGCAATATCCGCCCGCGCCCGCTATCTGCGGGCAAAACATGCCCGCGGGCATGCCCGTATACCCGCCAAAAGTATAAATAGATCACAATTAACAGAAGTATATGACAGCTAACACATACATACATGTCAAAATATATACACAGAATGACAGAAGTATAAATAGATCACACATTCACATAGCAGTCTCAGTTCATCACAGATCACATATCTCACATCTCAGTTCAGTAGTTCACCACACATACCCAAATACACAATCTCAGTAGTTCAGTAGTTCTAGTTCACCACACATAGCACATTCAACAATATAGTACAGGCCGATCATAGAAGAACACATTGTTCAACAGCAAAGTCTTCCAAGTGATGCAAATAAATAAGACATGAACAAGTTAATTAGTCGGAATCCGCTCGAGTGATGCAAGATTCATCTTTCAGATCTTCTTCATTGTCTTCAAGGCATGACCAAAAGCTATTGAACCTTCCATCACCGTCATCTACATTCAAGTTCAAATATTAGTAGCCGCAGCAGTTCATGTATTAACGAAAAGAATTCATTATACATGCACATTTTTGTACCTTTGAGATTGTGACGAAGCCAACTTTGGCTGCACATCAAAGCTTCCAGCATTTTAGGAGTAAGACGACTGCGATGCTCACTTAAAACCCTCCCACTAGTACTGAAAGCCGATTCAGAAGCTACTGTGGTGATTGGAATAGCTAAAATGTCACGAGCAATTAGCCTCAAGGTAGGATAACGAGCTCCCTCCAACTTCCACCAGCCAAGGATATCAAAATAATCATTCTCATCATGAGGAAGAGTTTCCTCTTCCAAGTAGCGATCAAGCTCATTCTTACTTCTAACAAAGCTTGTAGTCCTCTTATTTGCAGCAAGGGTTTTAAATATGGACAACACAGCAGCTGCACTAACTGCAGAAGGGGCACCACCAGAGGATGTAGCCACAGAGTCTTGGTCTTTCACATTATAATGTTTCATCAAACCAGTAAGCAATTTATGAGCCTCTGTAACATATTTTCCAGCAGCCTCTTCTCCAAAAAGGGCAATATAACAAGCATGTAACATTGTCATCTTTAGACGTGGATCAAGAATAACAGCAACAGCCATAAGACCATGGATGTCAGCCCAATACTTATCATACTTTTCTATCATTGCAACAGACATGTTCCTAATAGTTTCATTTTCATCATGACCCCAAGAGTTGAGTTTAAGTTTAATCTCACATACTTTAGGGAAGAACAGGTTAGCTGTAACATATTTTGTCCCAGAAAATAGCTCAGTAAGCTCATAGAATAACCCTAATTTCTCACAAACATTAGTAGCAAATGTCCAATCATCTGCTGCTGGACAATCATAGCTCCTATCGAGCTCACCCAAACGTTCAAAAACCTTCCTATAAGGTATAGCAATGCTAAGCATGATGTAGGTTGAGTTCCATCTAGTTTTGCAGTCTAAATGCAACTTCTTATCCAATTCAATATTTTCATCTAGAGCAGTTTTCTCAAACTTTTCATACCTTTTTGGGGTAGCAATCCAATAAGCAACACTTTCTCGGATGTGCGCAACAGCAGTTCCAATTACCGCCATGCCATCTTTCACAATGAGGTTGAGAATATGTGCACAACACCGCATGTGCAGCCATTTTCCTTTCAATAGCATATTAGCTGCCCCAAGCCTTGTGTCCATCAAGCCAATCATGTTATCATTGGCACTGCAATTGTCAAGAGTCACAGTTGATCAAACACATCTTGATCAAACACATAGTTTTCTACAGCTACTGCCCCCTTTTCAGTGGTTCGAAACCTCAAATTAGTTTGAACTTTTGTTCCTGCCTTCTTGTTATTGTAGAGACAAGTTTTTAAATGAGTTTTCAAGTGAGTTGTACCATTTCTTGATGTGGCTGAAAGCTTCTTGTTGCAGTGGTTGCACTTGGCCTTCCAAACTCCATCAACACGCACTTTTTCAAAGTCATTCCAGACTATAGAGGTGAGCTTTCTCTTTGAAGGCCGCCCACCATCATCTGAGTTCTCCTCCTCCTCCCCCTCTGATACATTCACAACATCCACGGCTT
The DNA here is from genome assembly GCA_003991445.1 of Oryza meyeriana var. granulata. NCBI lineage: Eukaryota > Viridiplantae > Streptophyta > Magnoliopsida > Poales > Poaceae > Oryza > Oryza meyeriana. The sequence goes on along the minus strand of RYFJ01000470.1, from coordinate 73,834 downwards.
TGTCCTCCTCAGTACCAACTGCAGCAGTTGCATGGGAGGTTTGCACTTGGGAGCTACCAGGGGTCGCCATTGTAGCTGCACATCACAATATGCATCAAATTGTCACTCGATTTGTTACTCGAGTAGATAAAGACTAGGCAGATCTGCAACTGCAATATGAATACAAGCACTAAAAAGCACAAGATCTGTTGGGAGGCATCAATAACAAATGCACTTGCCTTTGAACCGGCGGGGAAGACGGCGGCGGCCTACGGGGCGGAGACGGCGGCGTCGGAGCGGGGAAGACAGGGGAAGGCGGCGGCCGCCCGGGCGGAGACGGCGGCGTCGGAGCGGGGAAGACAGGGGAAGACGGCGGCGGCCTACGGGGCGGAGACGGCGGTGTCGGAGCGGGGAAGACAGGGGAAGGCGGCGGCGGCCTACGGGGCGGAGACGGTGCGGTCTGCGGGGAGGCCGACGTTCGGCGTCGGAGCGGGGACGGGGAAGCCGGCGGCCGGCGTCTAGGAGCCGCGAGTGGGGTCTGGGGAAGGCGCGCGCCGCGAGCCCGCGAGTGGAGGTCTAGAGGAGCTGCGCTCGCCGGACGGCCGGAGGCTGGAGGCACGACCGTGACCGTGAGTGGGGAGGCCGGAGCCGCGACCGCGCAGCCCGAAGTGGGGACGCGCCGTGCGCGGGGTCTCGTGGTGTGGGTGAGGGTGACGGCGGCTACTGGTGGCAGTGTTGGGATTGGGATGAGTGGAGTGAAACCCTAGAATCTGAGGTTATATACTTCTTCTACCGTGGTCCCACATGTCAGTGCGGATTTGGCGGGTTTGCGGGTGCGGGCGTACTCTTTTCTTACCCGTATACAAATGCCCGTTGGGCACAACTCTATGCCCGCGCCCGTGCCCGCGAGCACAGGTTCGTGCCCGTATCCGCGCCCGCTGGGTCGGGTGCCCGCGGGTATGCGGGTTTTTTCTGCCCGTTGCCATTTTTACTCTAGCCCCACCAGCTCTAGCCAATTTTTATAGGTGGGGTATAAAGAAGACCGACTGTAAACACACCTTCATTTTCGTAGGCAGTCCTCTTTATACCCGCCTATGAAAATTGATTTTTCACAGGCGGGATGTAAAGAGGACCGCCTATAAAAATAGTGAGAGCTATTAAAAAAAGTGGACACGCACAACAGCGGCCGGCCTATGAAAACAGAACGACGCCTTCCTCACCTCTCCTCTCCTCACCAACTGCAGCAGCTCGATCCCTCTCCTCACCTCTCCTCCCTCCCTCTCAAATTCGGCGGCCAGCGGCCGGCGGTGGCAACGGAGGACAGCCATGAGGCGTCGTCCTCCCTCCCTTCCCCTTCTGCTGGTCATGGGCAACGGCGGGCAGCGGCCATGTGGGCGAAGGCAAGCGAGCTCTAGATCCACGGTGAGGCGTCGTCCTCTCTCCCTCCCCCTTCTGCTGGTCACGGGCGGCCATGGGGGGGCGATAGAGGCGGCAGGCGGGACATCCAGATCTGGCGATGGCGGTTCTAGGGGCGATGGCGGACGGTGGCCACGAGGGCGACGGCGGATGGCAGCCACAGCCGGGCTTCAGGGGTGGCGGGCGAGCTCCAGATCCACGGTGAAGCATTGTCCTCCCTCCCTCCCCCTTCTGCTAGTCACGGGGGGCCAGGGGGCGCGACGACCATAATTTTTTTTTTGTGCGCCGAAAATATTTTTCTAGGCGGGTGACTTAAGCGTTTTGTCTGCGAAGATCGATTTTTCGCAGGTGGTGCTCTTAAGAGATCCACCTACGAAATCGATTTTCATAGGCGAGCCTCCACTGCCTGTGAAGATCACCATTAGTCACAGATGGTGTGGCCCTCCGCCTATAAATACCTATTTCATAGTAGTGACGGGCTGCCATGAATGAGACATGATGAGTTAACATCAGTCAGAGGAGCGATAGCGGGGGACAGAGACCGTAAAAATAAAAGCCTAACGCCATGGGAACTAGCAGGTGGCAGCATCGTGGCTAGCAGCGCGTGGGCGGTGGCCGGCGACGCGGACATGCGGCTGTGTGAAGCAATGGTAAAACACATACAAGTATTGAGAGCATGAGTACGGCTGCGGCAAGCCAATAGGCAAACTCTCAACAGTTTGCCTTGCCTCAATACTTTCCTCTTCCCCACCTTTCATTTTCACCTCATGAGAATTTTCTCCCTCCTTAGTTTTTTCACTAGCCATCATGCCGAGATCCCCTGCTTTACCCCTCATCCCTGAAGTAGATGAATCCGATTTTTCATGGTGCCCTTCCTTTTTTTCAATTGGCAAATCGCCAGTATGTGGGGCTTGCAACTGTTGCTGATTAGCATGGGGGTGGGGGATAGAAGGATTAGGAGGAAGAGGTTCCTGTCCTCGCCATACCAGATCTCGATGAACATCAGCCCTGGAGTGCATGCCCTGAGGTTTCGGCTCATACCCCTGAAAGCGATGTTGATAGTTCATCGATCTCGGATGGAACCCCTGTGGACGGAGATGAAACTCCCTTCTTCTCCAACCTCCGCCTCGATCCGCCATCGGACGCTGTCGATCAGTTGCCGCCCTCACGTAACTCCGAGAATCACCGTGAGCCGTGGTGAAACCTTAGCTTCTCCTCTTTCCTGACGCTCCAGAGATGAGCAAAAAGTGAGGATAGATGTGAGAACTGATCTGCTTCAGGGATTAGATCCAGCTTCGAGAACCTCCTCCCTTGTGGGCTCGCCTGCAGGTCCATAGGCGAGGGAATTGCCACCACGGGCTGAATTCCGCCATGGCTGACACAATCCACCAGAATTTGGCCGATTTCCCCCCATCAGCCGCGAGGGGGAATCGGGCTGCGATGGTGCAGCACCTTTTCCGGCCCAGCTAGCACCAACCAGAGGTCCGCCTCCACACCGACCAAGGTAAATCCTCACGCCGGCGAGATCAGATTGACCATGGCTGAGAAGTCCTGGCTGCTTCAGGATACCCCAACAGAGAGAACTAGACCTGAACGGCAACGTGCAGCCAAAGGCGGCTACGGCGGCAGTTTTGGCCGGATCTGGGGAAGACGACGTCTCCGGCGAGCTCTAATGGATGCATGTCAAAATTAGTTGCTAGTGCGTCTCTGGGACGCGAAGTGACGCGAATGGATTAGGAAGAAACTCACTGTGGTCGCATAGCTTCTGCTGATGTACAGAGGCGGCGGCGTCGGTAGCTTGACGGAGAAGGGATGGAGGCGGCAAATGGAGCTGCTTGCTCGGCAACACGCGGCCAGGCTGTGTTCAAATCAACATGTTACACAAAAATTTTTCTCATTTTCTACAAGCACACTTCCTAAACTATTAAACCTTTTTTATAAAAATTTTTTACAAAAAGTTACTTTAAAAAATCATATAAATTCTTTTTCAAATTTACAACAGCTAATACTCAAACGCGGCCAGACGTAATCTTCTTTTTTTTTCACTTCACTTACCCAAACTATTAAGGCCTGATTTCTGTAGCGGATCGTGCCGTACCGTGTCAGCCCATGTACCGAGGCCGAGGCCTAGACACGGCACGTGGGAGCTACGGGCCGTGTCGTGCCGACACAGGCCCGACCGAGGCACATGGACCGGTGCCGGTCTGTTGGCACGGTTGGATCATAAAATTTGAAAATATAAGACGGGAAAAAAGTAAAAAATAGAAAATCGAAGAAAAATATTAGAAAAAATAGAAAAAAAGAAAAAATAATGAAAAAATTAGGAAAAATAGAAAAATAATGGGCTACTTGAAGGCATTTTGATAGACTCTGTGGAACTACATGCTTATTCTCTTGTTTAGTTAAGCTATGATACTATTATGTTTGACATTTTTCAGATTTGTATATTTTTTGTTTTAAATTAGTAGCAAACACTGCAATAAAAGGTGTCGGTTGTAAAATAAGTGGTTGATATAGTTCTGTTGAATTAGTGAGCCTTTGTTTTCAGGTTTATCTAAGCAAATTGAACGTGGACTTCACTAAAAATTTGCATGCATGGCTGCCAGAGCCGGACTATTTATTTAATTGATAAGAAGAAAAAGATTCAAATCGGATTTGATTTGGCTGTCAGAGCAGCCTATACTAAAACGGCCCAAACTCTCTTGATACGGGGTGCCCGACCTTCTTGATGTAGAATCTGGATACACCATGTAATCAACGAAGAGGATGAACAGCGTGTTATCCTTGTAGCACATCTTTCACCACGAATTCGCAAAACTACACGCGAGAGATGATCCATTCGACCATGCAAAAGTGGATCTATTGCACCCTTAATTTTTTGAAAGGAAAAACAAGAACAATCTATGACAGAAACTCTCAATTTCCCTCTCTAGTTTGGTGGCGGTGGCACAAACCCTAGGAGAAGAATAAAAACAGTATTGCTGTACAAATATGTGTAAATTAAACATGGTTTAACCTTTTTGTCGAGTACATGGCCTTATAAACAAAACCCTAATACTAGGAAATAAACTAGGACTCAATCTGAAAACAACAGATTACAAGCGTCGAATTGTTTTGGTCATTGTGACGTGATCATGCCGAATCTTAAGGCCTATATGTATAATATGGATTGGGCTCGAAGTAAGCTTTCCAACAAGTGATCATTCACTCAAAACGGACTCCGTATGCCAAAATCTACGTTCGTTTTAGTGCGGGCCTCTCCTGACTGCTCAAACAGAATCTGAGTTGAGCTTTTTCTACCTTATCCTTAGTTCTCTTATGTGGGAATGTTTGAATCCGTGTAGGGCTTGCAAAAGAAGTCCTTCTCCACCTGTAGAACGTCTTGGAATAGGAGTCCATCATCTCAACAAAGCATATGGGTCACGACCATTACATCTTCCTTAACTCGCGTGCATAACCGGATCTGCCTGTGCAGCAGGTATTCAAACATTCACAACATGGTGTAGAAAACTCCAAATCACATGCCGTTTGATTCGTTGGAAAGTAGAATTGATGAGCATTCATGAAAAAATATGTTCTCACGTGGGATCATTCTAAGTTGAGCGCCATCAAACATAACATTGGTCCAGCAATCTCCTTCTCTTGTTCCTCGATCTCCAATGATGCAATTCCCTCAAATCTAATCACAAGCATAGTACAACTATTAGGTAGCAAACTATTCTCACTAATATCATTATTAGAAGTACTTAGAAGTAGATTCATCTTGTTATTAATTTTCCGTGCACATGCTCGTGTGATAGGTCCTTTGTACGCATTAGAGATAGGTGGACCTAGAGCAACAATAGTAGAAGAATGAGAGGAGTTAGGTAGATCCTCATCATCCCTCATCCGAAGCCTGTTTTGAATGTGTGAGTACTTGGTAGAAAGCTAACTTTATGGCCCATATGATGGATAGAGCCCAGGACACCAGTTCCTTCTGGTTTCGCCGCAAAGGCCAAAACAAACCATTGGCAATCCTGATAGGTTTCTATATTTGCTGTATATTACTCCTAGTTAGTTTCTAACCTACATAATGTCTATATAAGCCTTTGTAAATGACCTAGGAGGGCAGACCATGTTTAATCTACACATATTTTTGTAGCGAAATTGCTCTTATTCTTCTCCTAGGGTTTGTGCTGCCACCGCCAAACTAGAGAGGGGAATTGGGAGTTTCTGCTGTCGATTGTTCTTACTTTTCCTTTTAGGGAATTGAGGGAGCAATAGATCCACTTTTTTGTGGTCGAGTGGATTATCTCTCGCGTGTGGTTTTGCGAATTCGTGGTGAAAGGTGTGCTCCAAGGGTAGCACGTTGTTTATCCTCTTCGTTGATTACACGGTATATCCAGATTCTACGTTGAGAAGATCGGGCGTCCCGTGTCATCTTGGTATCAAAGCACGGTTATCTTGGTAGGATCTTTACCCTTAACTACATTTTTGTTTCTGTCCTATACACAAAAACCCTAAAATAAATATCCCGTAGTTTGTATTGTGCATTTTATTAAGTTCTAGTCCATTAGACTTCTGATTTAGTTGCTAATTTTAGTTTTTCTTCGTGTTACCTTTGAGCCTACATAGATTTATCTTGTTCATGTGCTAGAGCTTGCTTTTGTGGTGAGTTTTTTATGCTAAAACTGAAACCCTAGCTGTGTGCATAATTTCTTTCATGTTTTGAATTTTCAGTGCATGTGTCTTTCAGTAAAAGTGTCGTAATTGTTATATATAGTCGGTTTTCACAGTTTAGATACTTGTTGGAAAGAACATGATGTCCTCTACATATCACTAGCTAATGTGACAGTTGAAATTCGGTCTCTAGCTATCTGTTTTTGAGTCGAGAAAGTCAGTACCTCGTTTTAGTTTTCGTGTCCTGTCAGTTTCAGTTTTGCTTTTAGTTTTGTGTGTTGAGTCCATACATCAAAAACAAAAAAAACAGTAAACCATTCTTTCTTTTGTGAATATTTTGAACCCACTGAGATTAGCTGTAGGAGTTGCTTTTGGGCTTTGCACGTTTATGAGTTGTATTGAACAATCATATCTTATCATTATTGTGCAATCTAGTGCGCTGATTGTAGTAGCAAAAAAAAATAGAAAAAAAGTTCATAAGAAAAAGATTGAAAAAAAAGGAAGAAGAAAGAAAGAGAAGTGCTATGATCATCACATTGATTGGTTATATTTGATACTTTATAGAAGTTGCTTGGCTTGTGCAAATCTTGTAGCCCAATTCTAAATTTGAGCAATCAACTAGCGTTTCTCTTTGTACTTTTACAACACGAGCTTTGCTTTTCAAATTCATATTATGATAGCTCATTTCTTGGTTGCATAAGTCCCATTATCGTTGTGTGTGAGTTGCTATATACTTTACTTATATCTTATGGTCAGCAACTAGGTATATTGTTCTAACTTGGACTATTACTTAACGAAACAATAGCTGTAATTTAGAATCGCTAGGACATACACTAAGCCCTCCAAGCTCCACATATTTACTACTTGTGCATTTGCTCTTGAATTGTGAATTTACTTAACCATCACATTTGAGTTAACTACTGCTAGTAGTGTGATCAGCCCCTCATCTCAAAAAGGAAGAGTAAGAACATCGATTGGTAAGTAGGGTGTAGTCGAGAGTTTTCCACAATATATAGATAGGAACTTTTTGTATAACTAATAATGGCAGGAAATATGAATTTAATGCTGCACACAAGTGGTACTTTTTGGATGAAGAAGACGATAGAAGTACCAAGTTGTTTCACTCAAGATGCAAAGTCAAGTTTGTCTCTTGTGCCATCACAATTGATGATTTGAGCATGGTTAACTTGGTCAGTATTGAGCTCGTGGATAAATTGAACCTAACCACATGTTCACATTCTGATCCATATCTATTAGAGTGGACAAGTTACAATCTCAGCATTACAAGAAGAGTAAAAGTGCCCTTTTCATTAGGAGAATTTTTAGATAATATTGAGTGTGATGTGGTTCCAGTATCTATGTCATAATGTCATATATTACTAGGATGGTAATGGATGAAGAGTCATAAGCTTAAATCTGATCGCAGCACAAATTCTTATTCATTGTTACAAAAAGGACGATAGGTGATACTTCGTTCAATGTCTTCAACCTTATTCCTTGTTGATAGAGAGAAGAGGACGGAAAGAACGATAGAATATGTGTTGTCCAAGAAGCAAGAGTACTTAGTCGAGCATAGGACATTTCCTTCGGCTAATGTGACATGTACAGATGTTGCGTCACATCATGCCACACAACAAACTATGGTTAATGGCAAATGTGCCATTGTTGGCCCATGATTAATCGAGAATGAGATGCAAGAAAACCCATATAAGGAAGAGAGCCACATAGCCAAATTAAGTGAGAGTCGAAAAGAGCAAGTGGTGTGATTCCACTAGATGTGAGGCTGAGTGCATCTAGTTTCTGAGTGTGAGAGATACACCAAATGAAAAGAGAGAAGTAGATGATAAGCTATGTGAGGTTATTTTTGAAACTAACGAGTTTATCTCTACTTTTAGTGTTGTTTCTTACAAAATGCAGGTTGAGAAAGATGAGGAGATAGCCATAGTTAAAAATATGATGCTTGTTGTCCCGTGGTTACAAATTTAAGAAAGGTGTTACGGATTATGAAATGCCTACTATAGCACCTACATCATATTAGGACAATATAGAAGGTAAATTTGATTGTGTTGATTTGCCATTACAGCAAAATATGGTGAGTAAATTTGAATATATAAATGCCGCAATTGATTCCTACATGTCATCTTATGGTAAATTTACATGATGTGGAGTTGATTACTTACAAGAAAGTGTTGGCTAGAATACCCAATGATTATTCTTTGATTCATGTCATATTTGATAAATCTGTTGAGCTTGATGGAACTATTGAAGGAATTTTTGAAATAACTTACTTGAATCCATTTTCCTATGCCTACAATGATGGATATAAGTTCATTTTGGTTGATAATTATGAAGCGCATAATATATTTTATGTTCATGAGTTATTCATAGGTTGTGCCAAGTTTGATGATGTTGCTGTGTATATAATTGACTACAAATCTATTATTCAAAGTTTTGAGTTTTTTGAAACGAATGATGAGCATGGTCATATATATTGTTTGAATTAAAATTTGTTACATGATACTTCTGTTATATGCTCTCAAAATCAGAGTATTGTAGCTGAAGCACGAAAGTCTGTGACTATACTTTCACCAAATTGCAATATTTTATTCATTTCCTTTTTCATTTGTGAATTCTTGCAAAAGTCGAGGATGACTTTTCTTCTGGGGAGGGGAATGATATGAGTAGAAACGATGCGATGTGAACAACTGGAAAAAATTGCTATGAACATAGATATAACATACAAGTCCTATGGCTGCTATGCATATTGTATTGTGTGTAAACTAGGAAACTTTGGAACTCATGACATATTGATATATCTTGCATACTTGTTGTTCTCTTTGTTTAGAACGATTTCAGATTATGAAAATTCGAGGACAACTTTTCTTGAAGAAAGGGAGGATGATGTGGACACACCATGCTTTTGGACATTCTCCTATGCATGCTAATCAACTTATAAGGTGAAATCATTTCTCTCTAAATCTATATGTGGAATACATGAGACCTTGATGCTACATAATATTTGTCACTACATTGTTTTTAGATGTAAGAGAAGTGAACAATTGGTATGCACAAACATATGGGCCAAGCGATAGGTGAGGGAGGTAGCGGCGCGCATGGAAAAGGTCGGTTGTTGTTCTATTCATGAAGTTCATGGTGAATTCTAGTTTGACTCTATGACTTTTGGCATACATGGCTTACATACATGGAAAGCTTGTCAAGTTACTTTCCAAGGGAACAAACAACACGTGATTCGGAGTTTTCTACACCGAGTTACGTCTATTCGAAGACTTGCTGCACGGGCAGACCGGGTGGCGCGTGGGCAGCAACATTAATGATGAACGTGGGCATTTGCATGACTTTGTGGATGGGATTCTACTATTCAAAGGCCCATCTAGGTTTGTCAAGGATTTCTTCTACAAGTTCGCAATGTATTCAAGTGTTTTAAAATAAAGAGTTTGAACATAAGAAGGAAAAGGTCCAAATCGGATTCGGTTTGGTTGTCAGAGTAGCCTATACTAAAACGGCCCAAACTCCCTCGTCAGAAGTTTGTTTTGGACGTGTGAGTACTTGTTGAAAAGCTAGCTTTATGGCCCACATTATGGATAGGGCTCAGGACAAGTTCCTTCTAGTTTTATCGCTGAAAGAAACTATCGGCAGTCATAATAGATTTCCATATTATTGTTCATTTGCACCTCAAAATCTTGAATAGTCTTCTTGAATTTTTCAGATAGTTTATTTGTTCTTCCCTTTAGTGTATCTATCCTAAAATTTATTTCCTTTCGTAAGACATCTCTCAATATATTGTATTAGAGATGAGTGATTGGTGCATTGTCAATGTTCTTATTTTCTTCTTCACCTACCATGGTTTGTTAGAGAAAAAAATGTTCTGAGCAAATAAGTAACATTCTACGTTGAGAAGGACGGATGCTCGTATCACGTGGCCTACCCGATTTATATGGTGTTCTTTCTAGCTTATTTTTCTGGCTTATAAGTCGCATATAAAACGAGGAACGTTATTAGCACGTGATTAATTAAGTATTTACTATTAAAAACTTGAAAAATAGATCTATTTTTTTTAGAGATACTTTTATATAGAAAATTTTTATAAAAAATACATCGTTTATCATTTTAGGAAATGTGAGTACGAAAACGAGAAAATAATAAGTGACTTAAATAAGCAGTAAGCGGGAAAGAACAGGGCTTTAGTTTTGTCGAGACCTCACCGATCTCCCGGCTCCCACGTGCCATCCTCCCCGACCTTCCTGGCGCCCTCTCCTCCAACGCCTCCTCCCCAGCCTCCCCTGCGTCCTCTCCTCCACCACCAGTGCCACCTCCCCGACCTCCTCGACGCTCAAGCCGCTGCCGCGCCCTCCTCCTCCAGCACCGGCCGGCCGGCTGGCGGCTACTCCTCCTGCTCGCGATTTTGGAGAGGAGCACCTCTCCCAAATCCCCAAGGATGGCGCCTCCGTGAAAATCGCCGCCATCGAAAGGCGACCACTTCTTCCCCACGCATCTCGGCTAGATCGACGCTAGCCGGCCTCGCCCTCAACAGGTCGGTGACCTTTTCTTCCCCACACTGTTGCCAGATCTTAAACTGGGGCCATCTCATTTCTTTCTGCTCGCCTCCTCGGCTCCTCACCTGCAACTGCCGCCTTTTCCATGGAGGCGCATCGGAACCGACTCCTCCCCTCCTCTTGGCCCTCCTCGCCACGACGGCTGCGCCGTGGTCTGCCGCCGCTGCTGACGAGCGGGCAATACTGGAGGTATCCGGTGCGCCGGAGGGGATTGTATGGGTGGTCCAGCTCTTGGATCTCCACTTCAGCGTCCACTACCCGGAGCGCGCCTACGACTTCCACTGATACGTCGGTCTAGCGCTCGCCATGGTCAATCCTGGACTCGTGCTCATCACCGGAGACCTCACCGGTACGAGCGCTCCTCTTCTAGCCCCTCACCTTTTGCCGCTTCATTTGATACTGTGATCCTTCCCGGGTTTCTGGGGTGATCCAATCTGGTTTTAGTCGAACTGGCAATTGAAATATTTAGTAATGTCATTGATAAGTGCTGATATAAATGTAGAGATTCTCGATTTAAGCTAATGCGGTATGTGGATGGTCGTTAAGGCATTGTAATGGAGGATGCCATGGCTCTGGGAAACTCTTTTTTTACCGTGAGGGTGAGAAACAATTATTCCTTGGTACAATGCGAGCTATGCTAGAATTGAGCTGAATTCTGTGGGTAGGTAGGTTTAATGCGACGAGACATAGAATTGACACTGGTGTGTGGGATGAAACTGTTGAATTTCATTAAGTAGCTTATGGGACTTGCAGAAACCATATGGGTTGTGCTGAAATGGCAATATGGAAAATTCACAACTTAAGTAAAGTGCATTACATACCAGTTACATCCCCTGATTCTGGTGTAAGTGTCCAATTACTGTCAGATTGCCCACCAGTAACCTAGGACCTGAAGCTGATCAAGCATCATGCTGTGAAGGGCCTATTTGGCGGGGCTCCAGCTCCTAGATCCTAACTCCTGGATCCAACTCCAACGAGAGCTAGATCCTGTAGGATCTGGAGGTGGCCTGAAAGTGTTTGGCTAGCCTGATCAGCTCCAGAAATCCTAAAAGAGATAGGTGGGGGGAAGATGGACAATTTTAGCCTAAAAGAGATAGCCTGATCTGCCGGTGCGCCGTCCTCCGCCGCCCATGCGTCCCCTCCGGCCGCCGCCGCCTGCGTCCCCTCCGGCCGCCGCCGCTTCCCCTCCGGCCGACGAGCAGGAGCCTTGCGCGCAGGACTCTCGGGGATTTGGGAGAGAAGTTGGGAGGGGGCCGAGGGGCTGGATAAGGGTATATCAGTGGCATTTGCGGGTAATTACAATACAACTTCTATGGGTACATATGTAAAATGGACGGAGCTGGAGCCATGGAGCTGGTAGAGACCCGCTCCAACCTGCTAGTTCTTTTTCTAGGAGTGATCCAGCCTGATCTGATCCATTTTTTGCTGGAGCTGGACTGTTTGGTTGGGCTCCAGCTCCACCAAACCAGAATCTAGGAGCTGGAGCCCTGCCAAACAGGCCCGAAGTCTGTACCGCACCTGCTTAAGGGGACTTCATTTGACTGTGCCTCGATAGTGTCATTGGCTAAAAATGCATTGCCTTCTAGAGGGAGTAAAGTTTGCTCTCTCTTTTTTTGTTTTTGCATTTCTGCCATATAATATTCTGAATTGTTTGTGATTGGTTGATTATTCAAACATGGTTGACCGGAATGAGTTAACATTTTATTTTTCCTTTGTCTACTACATAATTTGAGTTAACATTGTTTATTTTGTAGGATGCCCTCAAGCTGTTTGCTAAAATACCCAGAACCAAAGCTAAGTATCTCCTCAAATATACTTCTGCCTACAAGGTACTTTGTTAATTTTCCTCAGAATGTCCTATAATCCTTCATGTCAATTACCTTGCGCATAACTACTGCAATAATTTTGAATTTTGTTGCTAATTGCGGCTCAGTAGGCATATATGTTTAAGCACAATCTGAATACTTTTTATTGGAAGCAACATGGAATCATAATTTGTGTAGATGTAAAATTTTCAGCATTAGTAAATCGTGCTACAGATCTTGGCCTTGATTGACTATTGGTGCTATATTTATGTGCCCTTCATCAAATATAGCTCTTGTTTTTTAAGTTACTGATGGCACAATTATATCTTTTTTCTTGGCAGGAGCTTTGCAAAGCATTTCCATTTCTCAGTGATCGTATATGCAAACCAGTATATCTTTTTCAAGTTTCAGCAGCTTCTGAAGATATTATTGTGACATAATAATAATGTACTCACGTTGGCAGCTGAGCGCTCTCCCATCTGAATTAAAATTTAGTACGGTTCCATCTAATCCCATGGTAAATAGTGAGAACCTAATCCTGAAATATTTAGATCATATGCTCCTTGAAAGCATTTTCAGATGTTTGAATTGTCTTTTGCATATCTTAACAAACATCTGCATTTAATTTTCTTATCATGTATGCTTCCTGTAACATCCTAAAAATTTGAAATAAAAATCAGAAACTAAAAATTTGAGTCCAATAAAAATTTTTGCGAAAGGCTGCATCATGTTGGATCTTCTGGAGTTCTATTTTAATTTTTGCCAGTGCCAACATTAACAATTTACTGATATTTCAAACTTATTTCAAACCCTAAAGAAAATTAATTTAAAAAGCCTAGGGTTTTTCTCCCAAATTGTTGGGAGGAGAAAAACCTCTTCTTTTAGTTAAGGGAAAATCCCAACTTTCTTTTGGAAGGACCAAAAATAATCCCTGGGATAAAAGCCCTTTTTTTTCCTACCCAGGCAAGCCCACTCTCTTTTCTTTTCTTGCTCCCCTCAGCCCACAGAAGCAGCAGCAGCAGTATCAGGCAGCCCAACCCGCAGCCCAGCTAGCGCCAGGGCAGGCCATTGCCGCCGCTCGCTAACCGGCCCTTGCTTGCGTGCCCGCCCGTTAACCCTCCCCTCTGGCCCCACCTGTCTTGTGCCTATTTGTCGGGCACCCGCACGGGACCGGCCGAGCGCTCGTCTTCCCCCCCAATCCGTTGGACCCGAGCCGCGCCGAGCCCCCGCGCAATGCCGCCGGGTCAGCTCGCCCTGATGCGATCCGACCTCGCCGCTGCCCATGCCGCTAAACCCCCCTGCCTGCCTTGTCTCATTGGCGCACGACGGCCCGCCATTACGGCGGCCGAGCCGTCTCGGCGCTCGGCCAGACCCCGTGACGACCATGACCTCCGTGCCCTCCTCGGTCGCCGTCAATGATTATGGCAATGTAACCTGTCGGCCCCAACTGCCCCGCCTGCGCCTAGCTACTCCCTGCCCATACTGAGCCCATGCCAGTGATGCCGCCCCTGTACCTACTGGTGTCGTGTCCCTGTCTTCTCGGTCACGAGCGCGCCACCCCATTAAGGCGGAGGAGCACGCCGAGCCTGCACCAGTGCCTCTCGTCACCCCGCCATTCGCCGGGCTCGCTGCATCGCACGGACCGGCGGTCCGAAGCATGCCACGCCGTACGAGCTCGCCATGGACCGATAGGAGGTCAAAGGCCTCCTGCCTCGCCACCAAACTTTTTCTCACACCCAACGGCTCCGCCACCCGTGCCTATATAAGGTCGAGCCGACACGCCGCCCAAATTGGCCTCGGAACTCCACCTCGCTTTGTTCCCAACACCCCTCCTCCACCACTTTTCCCTGAACGGTGCTCGCTGCTCCACGCCGGACCTAATCACCACTCCCGCCCCTGCCACCGCATCACCACCGCACTAGGAGCTCGGAGGGACCGCAACGCCGCACCGCCGCCTGGAGGGAAGACGGCCACCGGGACCAGAGGAGACGCCGCCGCCGCCACCATAGGACGAACCGCGAGCTCAGCTTCGACCCGCCCCAAATCGGACCTCGCCGCCGAGCTCTGTTTCACTCCTCCTCCACAGCAATCCGGATTGTGCCGCTTCCCGGCTGCCGCACAGTGAGCACTCTCGCGGGCTACTCCCTCACTTTCCCTAGTTTCCTCGTCGGCGGTATTGCGCCTGATTGCGCCGCCTCGCCGTCGCAATCGCCGTGCCACCACCGCTCGGTCTTCCGCATCGTAGCGCGCTGCCCCTAGAACCTAATCCCCTGAGCCGCCGCGGGTAATCAAAGCTCTGGATCTCATTGCCGGCGAGGACTGAAGCCCTAAGGGCCGGCGAACCTGCAGGGGCCCCCGCCGAGCCGCATTAGCCTTTAGTCTCGCTCGCTAGGCGCTTGGCCGCCCAACGCGAGGAGGAAGACGACCCAGCCATCCCCGACTCTGACATGTGGGCCTGAACTAAAACTAATGAACATAATTAAGTTAATGACCCCTTAACCCTGTGACTGACATGTGGGCCATGGTAATTAGTAAAACTAATTTAAAACCGGTTTAAAGGTTCATGTCACTGACATTTGGGCCCCGCATATAAAAGGAGAAATTAAAATGACACCCCTCCCTACCCCAGTGTCACTGACTTGCGGGCCCTGGGCCCCCAAGTCAGCCGGGTTGACCCCGCTGACCGGGACCCTGGTCCCACCTGTCAGTGACAGGGCCAACCGGAGTGGGGATCTCTCCCACTCCGAGACCCACCTGTCAGTGAGAGAGCCTAGTTTTTATTAAGGAAAATAATTCGGGTAATTGAGGGAATATCCCAACAGTGCCCTTTTTCAATTAATTTGATTTAATTCAAATTTGAAACTTCAAAAGCCCATAACTTCCTCGTTGTAAGTCCAAATCGAGTAAAACTTTCACCAAAATTCATCTAAAATCAAGATCTACCCAATGGCACCGGTTTGGTATTTTTCCCATTTTTGTACATTTATTCCTTATTATTTAGTATATCAACTCAGAGGATTAATAGTTGCCGCATTCGATTAGAGTATATTTGCGACGATGAAACTCTTGGTGCAGAGGAGGAAATTTTTGTAGCTGAGCAAGGCAAGTCATCATGCCCTCCTCCTTGAACATGTTGTACCTATTGTGAAATTATTTTTATTTACAAATAAATTGCATGCTATATTAAAATTGCGTACCTAAATTGTCGTTTAAGCCATTCCTTGACATTGTCCCACAATCCTTGATGCCGTATATTATTCTATCTACCTCAGTCAAGTATGGACACGGCTTAGTGTTGCTTACTAGATTTTCCATACAATATCTGGATGGGGACGACCGTTCTGGGTAGAGAACGACCGTCATTTCATGCGAGTGGAGGCATGGAATGCCACTCGCGAGTCACATAAAAAACTGTTTGCGAAAACTAAAAACTAAGCAATAAAACCATTTTCGACTGGGCGGCATGGAAGGATTTGGGTGGTTCTGAGAAAGGCTAGCGCCGACCCTGGTTAGTTTAGGACCGAATCAAGAAAACCCTATGTGCATTAAATCATATTGTAGTGTTGGAAAGGATATATACCTCCTTGAAGTGCGTGAGAGCCTATTAGGTTCTATTTCCCGGAATTGAGTCTACAAAAAGGCAATGAGAATGGGTTTTTTTTTCAAATAATTGTGCCTAGCTGTTCAACATGTCCATATTATCTGTTTGTTTTTCTTTAGTTGGATGGCTTGATTGGCATTATTTTTTTCTTCCAAATACTGATTCGCAAACTCTTCTACCAATGATAATTAAATGTCTTAACCGAGGAGTTTACATCGATGGTGAATTTTGTGTATGAATGGAATTGATCTAGGTGATCTAGGGACTCAAAATTGTAGTGAAGTCCATTTATCACATATTCCTCCTATTGCTGCCCTGGCAGTGGGCAACATCTGATATGTGCCTGTGCCTCGACAGTACCCGAGAGTAGCGGCATGGCCGGCTAGGCTGCATCTTTGTGTTGCCCCTCCTCCTATTGGAGCATACTATATATGTGAATCAAGGTCAATTGGAGCATACTGCAGTAGCATGTCAGTATGTTGTTTTTTTAGTAGTTAACTGCAAAATAGGTCGTATTCCTGCAAGGATACACGGTTCATAGCTACGAAAACAACATTTTCAAGGTTATACTTGAACAAAGTGGTCCGTGGATAACTTGGTGAAGGCCAGCAACCGGATCATTTCTGATCCACGTCCTTCCCAAAGGAGTAGATGTGAGCTATAAGGAGCTCTGGAAGAGCAATGGCTCATGTATGCAGGGACATTGCAGTTCTTTCAGTTTTCTCTCTTGTTCAGTAATTTCTAATTCAGAAAAGTTAACAAGTTTGCTAGCTGATCTACCATTCCTTCCTTTCTTTTTCTCTGGGCACTGAAGCTTTGATTCCTCTACTGGAGATTTGATCAATGTAAGGTGTTTGACATTTGACAGTGTAATTTCATTGTTTCCTATTTTGTGTTTGTTTCAGAGGATTGGAAACAAACTTATATTTTGAAAGGAACAGGATAAAGTTGATTTTGAAAAAGAGGAAACAAGAAATAAGACAAGAAAATTTAAGGAAGCAGCTTGGAAATGTGTCTATTTCCTATTTGAAGTGATTTTATCTTTGTCAGTACATAAAATGAGCTTTGGTTCACTAACACTAAATATTTCCGTTTCGGGCCTGGTGAACAGGTTTGGCCTGACCAAAAGATAGAATAATTCGATTAGGTGGTTAGTGAATGAAAGACAATTGAAATCTGGTGTAGAGAGCTTGTTATTTCAGACTTTTTAGTATGGATTTATGGTGACGAATGGCATGACTTATTATTTTAGACTTTTGAGTATTACGAATTTACCAGTAACCTTTCGTTTTATGATTTGATTTTGGAAGAAAGATAAATTTTAACGATTGTACTGTTATCTTTTTTTTTTTTTTATGAAAAGCACTCCCAGGCAAGGCCTCTAGTAGGTATAATTGTACTGTTATCCTCCTGCTATTTCAAAGAGAACTAGCAGGTATAAATTGTACTAGGAGATAATCAAATTAATTAGCTAGATGAATAGTATTACAACGGATAAGGTGCTACGAATTCCAGATGCACTGTCTTGCTAGCAACTTTGACGACAAAACGAATGTAATATCAAGTGCTATTTTAGTAATTCGAGTGTGCGAATATTGGTATATCTTAAGTTTCAACTTTGACCGTTGTCCATATTTTTCCCCAGATGGAGGTAAGGTTTGGTTCACCTAGATTTGCTAGATTTCATCTCTTTGAGCTCAATTAAAGGGGCTGTACTCATATAGCTATTTACATGTGTGCCCTGAATTTTTTTGGCATTGTTTTAGATTAAAATCTAAAGAGATCTTGAATTTTTAAGTTTTTTATTTTTGGAAATAAATTTCAAATATAAAAAACTACGAAGTTATTTTATGCTAGTGGCTATATAATTATTAACAACATAATAAATTTGTCTTTATCTTTTTTTTTATGCGAAATCTAATTATATGCTTGATTGTTAAAACATATAGTGTTTTTGTTTGTCTGATTTGTATTACTAGTGTTAGTATAGGTATATTACAAGTATTGTATAAGCCGGCTAAGTGTTTAATTACCCTGATTCAGTGGACGTTGCTTTCCATATTGTTAAAGGACAGGTACGATGGTAATTAACATGTAACAAACGCACCATATAGAAAGAAAACTATGATAAGGCAAGTGATAGAGTACACATTGTATCTTCAGTTCCTTATCTCTAGTCGATGTCTAAATCTATCTATTCACCGTCCTCTATAAATTGTTTCTGTAAAAGCAACACATTGTAACTAAAAGCTACGACAAATAGATTTGCATGTTTCTTCCCGTCGACTCCTCGGCAGGTTTCGTCCTGTGGACTCCTCGGTAGTTGCTTCGGCTGCTGGCTCTAACCTTTATTTTCTTTCTCGCAGCCATGGACGGCATGACCTCCAGCGTCATCACCAACGACGCCTGCGATTACAGTTAATTCAAAGACCACAAAGGCAAGACTTCGATTAGATCAAATCACGATTTATTATTTTGTATTCAGATTGAAGTAAAGTTTGTGTACCCAGATAACGTTTAGTTAAATGCAATGCTGAATTTTATGCAGGAATCAATTGCACCTACCAATTTTGTCGCGGTTCAACCAGAACAGGAATCAGTGCATAGCCCATCCTCAGAAGACGAAGAGTTTGTTTATGTCCCAGGAGTTAGTTGAAACATAAAGAATATATAGTTACATTCTGTATAAGAATATTAAGATATATTATTATAGAAAAATCTGACAACTCAACTTTACTCATACAATAATGTTTTTCTCCTTGATATGACCAAGTTGAAACAAAATAACGTGTCTCAAAACATCAGATTCTAACGGAGATTACCTCTAAGCTTCACTTAGCCATACATGATTGAGGATTTCATTTAGAAGGGGATTTATTCAGGGCTTGGTTAACCATGGACGTTCCAAGCAATGGCATTTCTAAGTCAACAAATATTCAGAAGTTCTATGATGATGAAGAAGAAACATCCGACATGGCTATAGAAAGTGTTACACATGCCGCTATTCAGTGTCTTCAAAAAACTGAAAACATAGCCATAGAAGACATTAACTTTGAGGCTCTGAAACTAGCAGCCTGAAACGAGGAAAAATCAGTTATAACTCTACAATTTACTTAGAGCATATCTAACAATAGCCCCAAAAACAGGCTCTACTTACTGAGTAGGAGCTCATTCTACTTTCTGGGGCTGTTTTTGACATTCAACTCCAATAAAGACCTCTAAATGTGAGCTCCTATTTCTTTTTCTCTCATATTTCAATATAATCTATATGTATATTCTTCGTATTACGTCATTAAAATTCAAACTCAAATATTTGTAAACCATAACAATAAACCATATTTAAATTCATGATTTTAAATAAGACAATTTAAATTTAAATTTAAATTTTTTCCAAACATAAAAATCATATAGGCATATAGAAATTATCTATCACACCACATAGCAATAAATTACGATCAAACTACAACGAATCATACTAGCTAGCGTCATGAAGTGCCCACAGATGCTCCACAAGATCATCTTGAAGTCTCTCCTATACTTGTTTATCCTTAATCTCCTGATGAATCTTGAGAAACTCGTCGAGTACGAGTGGATTACGCCGTTGGTACTCCTCCTCCCTCAACACCTCGCCTCCATCTTGATCATAGTCATAGCCCCCATCGTCATCTGCATCTTGCTCATTTTCAATAATCATGTTGTGCATGATAACAGCAGCTATCAATATATACCATAGGGTGTTCTTGTCCCAAAATCTAGCAGGATCCCTTACCATAGCAAATTCAGCTTGTAGGACACCAAATGCTCTCTTTACATCCTTTTGTACTGATTCTTGAGTTTTTGTGAAATGAATTTTCTTGTTGCCTTGTGAATTGCTATAGCTCTTAACAAAAGTCGCTCATGAAGGATAGATCCCATCTGCAAGATAGTATCATATAGTGTATTTGTTACCATTAACAATATACTCCATAGGTGGTGCAGTCCCTGAAGTTAGCCTCTGAAATAGTGGCGATCTATGCAAGACATTGATATCGTTGAGAGAGCCAGGTAGTCCAAAGAAAGAATGCCAAATCCACAAATCCTCAGATGCAACAGCTTCAAGGATCATGATTGGACCATCCGCATGCCTCGAATACTGTCCTTTTCATGCTGTTGAGCAATTCTTTCATTTCCAATACATATAATCAATGCAACCAAGCATGCTAGGCCATCCTCTTTTAGTGTTCATAACTATTAATCTTGCAGTGTCATCAACGGTAGGTGTCCTCAAGTATTGCTCACTAAACACTGCAACCACAGCCTGCACAAAGTGGTAAAAAGCTTCTAGCATGGTACTCTTAGCAATCCTTACAACTTCATCCATTGAATCAGTTGGAACATCATATGCGAGCATACGGAATGGTCCAACCACCTTCTGCAGTGCAGTGGCTCCAAAAAGACTTACTGCATTTAGCCTCTGTCTAAAATAGTCATCATGAGCTTTCACCCCAGCCACTATGCGCAAGAATAGTTGTTTGGACATCCTAAACCTTCTCCTGAAGAACTTTTCATTATACACAGGAGGATCTGCAAAGTAATTGGCCACAATGCGCAAATCACCACCAAATATGTCCCTTCGAACTACCTGATGACCCGACATTGATCCACGACGCTTCTTATTCTGCCTCTCTTCATTATCCATGTCGCAAAGCATAGCTAATACAATAAGATCATCATCATCAGATTCCTCCTCTTTCTCCCACCATTGCTCAATGATATCATCATCGTCAAAAAAACCATCTATAAAACTTATAAAATTGTCAATGTTACAATCATATATATATTGAATATTGCATAACAATTCTCAATATCAAACAACATAAATGCTTTGACCAACAAAAATAATCCACAAATGATTCCAGAAAAATAGTTCCACAAATATAATTAGTTCAATAAACATAAATAATTCCAAAAAATTAAATGGTTCGACTAACATAAATAGAGCCACAAACATAAATAGTCCATATTACACTCAAATGTTACCACTATCTCCACCCATACCATTACTACGTCCGCCAAGACCGCCATTGATGCCTGTCACCTTTTGAGCTGCAATTTGTGCCCTCATTGCTAGCACATAGGTCTTTTGTTCTGGATTCATGGTGGAGATATCGCAGAACATGATCTTATGTTCTTGCTCCCACATCAACTTGTGCTCCTCAAGCATAATCTTGCGCTTTTCATATGAGATCTTGCGCTCCTGGATCATCGTACTCTCCTTCTATCTCTCTTCCTTCAGTTTCTCTTTCTGCAAAATATAATCTTGTACGAGTTCTTTGCATGTTCCAGCTTCCCTTCCACTCTTCATTTTCTCCTTTGCTTGCTTCCTTCCCATTGGTCTTTTATTTGAAGTTGGCTCTGATGAATTAGGAGATTGGCTCTTGGTACCATCTTCTTGTGCACCATTTTGGACAGTTAATGGTGAAGAGTTGCTAGTCCTTGGCCTCTTGTTTGTATCAAGTGTAAAAAATTTCTGACTATTCCTCACCTTGAGCCAATAATTAGTGAATTGGTAGGATTTCTGTTTTGGATCCTTTCTTGCCTACATAGCTTGCGCTTCCAGCAACTGCGGGGAAGAGAGGTACAAATGAGTTCCAAAGTTAGTACACATTTTATTGTAAATTTAGGACAATTTACAATGCACAAATGAACTTACATGCTCCTTGTATGGTATACCACTTGGATGCCGACGCTCAATAGCTTCAAACATTGCTTGAAACCTCTGGCATTCTTTTTGAATGGTACTCCAACGGTGCTCAAGAGAGTTAGCACTCCTATCGGACTCAATGTTCTTATGGGCATGAAAGTGATCAGCAATCCTTTTCCAATAAGCCTTTTCTGGTTGCTCATTGGTAGTGATAGGATCTGTGCTAATGCTCTTCCATGAGATGCACAACTGAATGTCCTCCTGATGAGTGTAGTTGCTTGCCCTCTTGGATGACTTTGCACTACTAGTTTGGGTACTACGTTGGGTACCAAATGTTTCAGGTGGCATTGACAGTGAAATATCATCAACATTAGTATCCTCAGAAATTATCCGTGTCCAATGATCACCTTTAGAAGTCATGGTAATCTATCCACCTCAAATTGACAAGCATTGAATCATATTAAAATTGACAGGAAACATATAGAACATGAATTAAAACAAAATAGATTGATGCCATAAAAGCATCTAGCAACAATCTAGGCGTGTACGCTATGCAACGGCGGTCCTGCTATGAATATATATTGATTGCATTTATAAAATCGCTATAAAAAATCATCGGATTGATGAAATCAAGTTGATTTCGATCCATTCAGAATGTCTCAATTATAGTACCTTTCTGCAGGAGGCGGATGGGGAGGCGGCGTCTTTAGCTGGGAAATGCCAGAACCGGTGATGGGGGAGGGCGGCTTCGGTAGCCCTGGGCCTGGATCCGGCGGTGCCGCTTCTTCCCCGCTCGGATTGAGACGGAGATGGAGGGCAAGAGGCAGTGGCGCGAGATGGAGTCGGACGGGTGAGACTAGGGCGCGGGGGAAAAATTGTTTCGCGGGAGAGAAAAAAACTCCCAACCGTAGAGTAGGGAGCTCCCTACGTACCCGTGGGAGATGGGGCTAAGGAGGAAGATTTCGGGGCCTACATAAAGTAGGGACTTGAATTGGGCCCCTGTTGGAGTTGAGTTTTTTTGTCTGGCTTCAAAAAATAGAGTAGGGGCCCTGTTTAGGGTCCCTGTTGGAGATGCTCTTATAGCAACAAGTAACCTCTGCTTATAGCAACAAGTGAAACTCAAACCAAAAGCCAAGAAAAGACTGCCTCCACAAAAGACATACATATATACATACATATGACTAAAGTTATAGAACAGCTAGCATGCCATTTTAGATACGAATAGAAAAGTAGAAGAGTGCCTCCATTTACAGCATGCACATTGCTTCTTTAACTTGTTCATTAGAGCAAATTACTACAGTCTAGCTCGGACAGTATCACAAGAAGAATATCAGGCAACATTTTAGAATCATGTAAACCCCATTTACAGCATGGTAGTGTAAAACTATGTCTATGAACTAAACTCCATTTGTATCCTGTTAGTTTCTACTAAGGTTGCTGTTCTTCTCATCTATACAAATTCGGCTTAGTTACTCTAGAATTTTTTATACTTTGTAAAATGCATACCAATATTTGATTCATGGCATGGCAACAACTCTATAATTTTGTATACTTTGTAAAATGCACACCAATATTTGATTCATGGCATGGCATGGCAACACCAATAAATGATATCAACAACTCTATAAGAGCTCACCTAGCGTGGCAACCTTGTAATAATTTCATGGTATTTGCTGGCAACCCTGCATATCAACAACATATAATCAGATGATAAATCACATGGTTAATTCAAATTCTTCATCATACAAACTCAAGTATCATGCCTTTTTCTTCTTTAATGTTACAACTTTACATTGTTAACCAAGGTACATTAGTATGCTCCCCATTTGCCTTGTACAATCTCATTGTCAACATGACTCCTGACCAGAAGAAGGCTATCGAGGATTCAGGCTTTGGAAACTTACTTAAGATTCAGAAAATATACATTGATCGAAACTTGTGAAGATGATTGCAAATAACTATGACATGCAGAATGAAGCATTCAATATTAACGGCACCTTGCTAAGGATCACGATCAATGATGTCAAGCATTTGCTTGGCCTACCATCAAAAGGAGAAGTAATAACTGATCAGCAAACCTAATCTGTTTAACATGTATAAAAAGCTAGGACAAACAAAAATTATTTTGAGTACATTGGAGGAAGCTATTAACAACACCAGTAGCTATGATGAACACTTCATTCGAAGATTTGTCCTATACTCAATTGGAGTTTTAATATGCCCTACAACTCAAAGGTAAGTGCGCTCTGAGTATCTTAAAATTGTGGAGGATGTGGACAGAATGAAGGATCTCAACTGGTCTAGCCTAACTCTCTAGCAGTTACTTAGAGGCATAAAAAGATACAGGTAAAAAAACAAATATTGAGGGGAATATAAGTCTCTTGCAGGTTCGTTTGGGAATCATTTACAAATTAGAGTGTCATTCAAATATTTACATACACTTATTATACTGTTTTTCCCTATCAATGCTTGCAGGTATGGTATTGGGAGAAGGTGCAAGTCGATCAATTAGATTCAATATATTATTCTAGCCATTTAAAATCACTAAATCGGTACTAGATCAAAAGGAAAGAAAAATTGCGTAAGTCATACCTTTTTGGAGAAGGAAAGGTAACTAGTTTATATGTAATATAACATCTTTATAAATATAATCTGTTCGTATACTCACTAATACAGTATTTCGCTAATCCGTAGATTGTCGACAACATTAAGGGTCCTATAGATTGCAATACAGTCCCCCCGACTACAGAGCAGAACAAAGACTCGGAAACATACCGATCAAGAATCACAAAACATTTCTAATAAGATAAACGTTAAGTGAAGTTAACAAGACCTCTATTATAACCAAGTACAGTTTCACATTGTTTTTGAACCTATGCTATTTAGGAAGACTCTACATAACATTCGCCCGATAACACTTATCAAGAAAGGTTGCAATCCTTAGAGGCTCATTTCCATAATTTCACAATGGATTTTTGGCCACGTATGCAAGCATTAATACAAGATTGCATGACAAAGTGTTCAAAATGCCCAGAGCAAAACGAGTCTTCACATGTTTTCCTAGTGAAGTCCATACAATATATTTCAAAACAATATTCATTATGTAACGCAGCTAATATGCAAGCCAACTCTATTACAGGATGTGGACCAACAAGCAAAGTTCCAATCCAATGTCCAACAAGATGAAGCTGATCCCTAGGAGCTTGAATCAAATCATTAGGATGCGTCCAACGAAAATCCAAATGTGAAAAACAAATCTAAAACAAAGGTAACACAATATATGATATTTTCTCTAAGGCCAGTAACATTTCAAAATACTAATATCACATGACCTAACAGGACAAAGAGCGCCAACAGATTATGAGCTTAGTCTCCAACAAGCAGCTAACGGGTCCAATAGGAAAGAGATACAAACCAGCGATTCAGAATGACTATTTCTACGAATTACGGGGTCAAAAAAAGAGGAAAAATAATAGCCAAACACCAAAACAAATATCTGAAGGTAGTATCAACTCGCTATATCATCATATATCTGTATTACATATTCTATGTTTGCATTTTACTAATTTTCCCCTTTTTTAAGCGTGCACCAACAAAGATGTTCTTATCAGTAACAACGTAAATAGAAAACCACCCACAAATGAATTACAGGGACATAACAAGAGGAAAAACATTAGCCAAACACCAAAAGAAATATTTGAAGGTATCAATTGTCTATATCATCCTATATCTGTATTGCATATTCTATGTTTGCATGTTACTAAATTTCCCCCCTTTTGTAGTGTGCATTGACAAATGAGATCTCATCGTTAAGAAAAAAAAATATCCCACCCACAAATGAATTACAGGGTCAAAGGAAAAGAAAACAATAGACAAACACCTACAAAATATTCTGAAGGTAGTATAGACTTGTTGTATCATCCTATATCTATATTACATGTTCTATGTATCCATGTTACTAATATTTCCACCATTCTAGAGTTGCCCGAAAAAGAAAATCCTATCATTACCTACATAAAGAAGACATCGTCCACAAAACCGATGGTGCATATTGATGATGTCTTCATATTGCAGAGATCAATGCAAATACTAACAAAAAAGCATTCTTGGATCATGATGTAAGTTCACCTAATTAAATTATCCTCTCATGTAAAAATCAATTTATTATGTAACCCTACAACTGTGAATTTTCATATCATAAATGCATACATCCTTTTTCTATGTGATAAAGAAAAAGGTATCAGGACAGATGGCAAGCTATTCCTAGAGAAGACCGTGAGAACAAGTCTACTCAACAAAGAGGGCAATGCCAAGTCTAACAATGGTCCTCCACGTCCATGGGTTACAAGAATGGCACTTAAGTATCTGTGACATGGCATGGTAACACATATTTAACTATCTAACGAAGATTACAACTTATTACTCTAGCATACTGTAACGCTCAGAAATTCGCACCGAAATTCTGAACATTAATGTGTAATAAATCCCTGCCCAGGAAAGCCAGGTTACACAAATCCAAGTTGCCATACAAAGAGTCTTACAAACAGAGTAAAATTATACTACAAAAATGCAGCGAAAAAGGTAAAGATAGTCTATAAACAGCGGGTCCATCGGCAGTGTCCATTCCCACAAGCAACTTGACGGCGGAGCCAGCCTATTCCTCAGAATGATCTTCGTCTAACGCGTTCTCCAACACTGGGGGAAAATTGGAGCAAGGCTGAGTACCACCCATAGTACTCAACAAACCACATCCACAATTATGCATATGCACAGGGTACAAAGATGGGATAGGGTTTGTTTTGCATAAAAGTAGTTGCAAACAGTAGTAGTTCATAAACATGTAAAAAGTTGATTAATTTAACCATATTAATTCTCCACTGATTAATGTTACACCACGTTAACCAGGCCCAACCATTCCCAACTGATTGACGCTACATCACGTCAACCAGTCTCCACTGATGAACGCTACACTACGTTCACCAGACACCTCCGGGTACCGTTACCCGGACTCCACTGATTAACGTTACACCACGTTAACTAGTCACCACCGGACAACGTTACACCGCGCTGACCAGCTTTTCCCGATCAACGCTACACCACGTCAACCAGGCCGCGCTAATGGAAGTTACACCACGACCACCAGGCGTCACTGATGAGAGTTACACCACACTCACCAGTCTCCACCGACTAGCGTTACACCACGCTAACCGGTCACCCCCGGTCAACTCAACCACATCGACCGGACTCAACACCTTCCACAACACCAGTTTGATAAAACCGGATTAATTATCTAGGGTGAGACTAATCACGGTGAGTCTTGGCCAATGTGCCCATAACCGTGGGCACGGCTATTCGAATAGTTTTACTCTAATCAGAGGTGTACAACTGTACCCACAAGACACAGCCCCACACAAGTTCCCGTGTGCCAGTACATCACCACGATGTCCCGTGAGAGGCTGTGATAAGACCGTTCATGAAACTCCTCCCTAACCATCTACACCACGCTGAGGTTGCACCTGCCGACAGGGCACGCCATATTGGCCAGGCTACCCTCCTTGCGCCACGGTGAATCCGGCAGCCGATCAACCCTACCCCGGGCCGACCCAACTCCATCCCGCTCACCCTCTTCTTCGGTGCCTAGGAGAGGGAGAAGAAATGCTTCAAGCTCAGCCGTTGCCCACGCTGGCTTGTGGAAAGTACGGGAAGTTGCCCAAGTGGTTCCCGCGAACCGGTTCTTAATTGCCATGGGTGTGACAAGCAAAACCATACACCCACAGCCCACCATTTAGGTCAAGTTTTAATAATTTAACATCAGCCTATCCAAAGTTTCACTTTTGCGACATAGAGTCAAATCATATAAAAGAAATAATATTTAATTCCCATGTGAGCTAGGTTGCTAAGCATCCTAAGAACTGTAATCTAATCACATTATTACCCAGGTGACAAGGGTTCAGGTTTCAAAACTATGGCTAAGTCCTAACATTGCATAGGTAATAACCACCCACATGAAATATTAAAATAATACAGTTTATTTGAGTAAACAAAGCAATTTAGCGAAAAATAGGTACAAAGTGATCAAAGTAACAGTGCGACTTGCCTTGCTCCAGCTCAAGGTACTCTGGTATGATCTCGAAATACGCGGGAGAATTACCAGCGTCAGATTCTACAACAAACAATGCATAAACAATTAAAAACAGTACATGAGGCAATCAAACATGGGCTGAAAGTATTTTTAATGGATTCTTGGCATTTTTCTGGATTTAATGAAATTTGAATAGACTTAATCGGAGTTCGTATGAATTAGTTATGATTTATTGAAGTTTTACTGCTATTTTCAGTGTAAATATAATTAACAGGCGATTTATTGTGCATTAAACCGAATTAAAGATGTCACCGGAGGGAGAGGCGGCGCTGACCAGCGGGCCCCACTGGCCAGCGGCGCACAGAGGCAGGCGCACGGTGGACCAAGTCCACCGCGGCCAAGAGCGGGCGCACCACGTGGCGCCACTGCGGGCAACCACGCGGGTGAGCGAGCGGGCGGCCCTGATCTGCCACCCGGTAGATCGGACGGCCCCGGGAAGCGGCGGTCGAAGCCAGCTGTCCCGAGCAGGAGGCGGCGGCCCGCATGCGACCCGATGGTCGCCGGCGGCGTCCACCCGGTGCGGCGGCGACCACACAGAGGGGAGGAAAGGAACGGGAAAACGGAGGGGGTTCTCACCGGCGGCTTGCGACGGCGAGTGACGGCGCGAAGACGACGGTGGCGACGAAAAAGCGGCGGCGGCCTCGGGACGACATCGGCGACGGAGCTCCGACGGCGGGAAACGGGCGAGAGGCGGTTGCCGAGGTGTCCTGGAGGATGAAGAGGACGGAAGAGGAGTTAGGGCGAAGAATGGAGACGCGGCGCGGCGGGAATCACCGGCCGGAGAGGAGGCGGAGGACCGATACTCACCGTGCGCGTGGGCGGGGCGGTCCGGCGGGCTTTGGCTTCCACGGAGTGGCGGCCATGGTGCGGTGTGGCACGACGGAGGTGATAGCGGTGGCGGTATGGCCTAGCGGCGTCCGGAACGGCGGCAAGCGGTGGCCGGGGTCGGCGAAAGACGGGGGAGGTCGGGTGCATGGTGGTGAGGGGGTTCTAGAGCACGGGGAAACTCGGTGTGTTGGGGGAAAAAAATGGAGGAGAGGACGGAGGGGCTTTTTATGCAGTCGGCCGGGAGAGATCGAGGCCAAACGGCTCCAATCGTGCACGGGAGAGAGTGAGGCGGCGTGGAGATCGTGCGCGCAATTCGTGGGAGTGAGGGGGCGTGGACGCCGGGGAACTCGGGGAGGTGGGCGGACTTGGTCCGCGCTCGTTTGAACCGAGTGTGAGCGCGGGAGGAGGGGGGAGGCGGCGCCGGATCGGACAGCTCCGGGGATTTTCCCCTCCTCCCGATTCGGACGGAGGAGGAAGACGATGCTGATAGGCGAGCCCAGCCTGTCAACGGGAGGCACGCGGGCGCGGGCGCGAGCGAGGGCGTGGGCACGGGCGCGAGCGCGCGGTGAGAGAGGTCGGCACAGGAACGGGCCGCCGGTCCAACAGAAGAAAAAGAGAGAGGAAAAAGGAAAAAGATTTTCCAGGACGATTTAAATTTCGATAAGCGTTTTTGATTTATTAAAAATAGTTCTTGTGCTCTGAAAATTCCACTAAAAATCCAGTTAATATATTTTGGCACAGAGAATAAAAGAAAAATATTCCCGGCCACAATAATTTATTATCTTGCATTTTACACCTTTAATTAATTCCTCTAGCCTTTTTAAATTTATTTTCTTGGGTATTTTTCTCACGTATAATTTTATGTGGCTAAAGTCAGGGTGTGACAAACTTACCCCCCTTAAACAGAATCTCGTCCCCGAGATTCGGAAGCGCTGGCGAAGAGGTGGGGATAGGCGGACTTCAATTCGTCTTCTCACTCCCAGATGGCTTCTTCTTCTGAGTGATGGCTCCACTGTACCTTGTAGAACCTGATTACCCTGCTCCTGGTGTTTCTCTCACTGATTTCTAGAATCCGTACTGGCTTCTCCACATATGTGAGGTCTTCCTGAATCTCGATCTGCTCTGGATCTGCCTGTTCTGCTGGGATTCTTAGACACTTCTTCAACTGTGACAGGTGAAACACGTCGTGTATACCCGTCATCGAAGCTAGAAGGCTCAACTGATATGCCACTTCACCTTTTCGGGCTAGCACTTGGTAGGGTCCCACGAAACGTGGTGCTAGCTCCCCTGTGGTTTGGAACCTATGTACTCCGCGAAGTGGGGTGATGCGAAGATATATGTAATCTCCTTCCTCGAAGCTTAGGTCTCGGCGACGGTTGTCAGCATAGCTTTTCTGTCTAGATTGAGCCGTCTTCAAGCGCTCCCGTATTATGGCTACCTTCTCTTCGGCCTCTTTGAGTGAGTCGGTTCCGAATACCTGGCGTTCGCCTGTTTGATCCCAGAAAAGGGGTGTGCGGCACTTCCTGCCATACAGAGCTTCAAACGGTGCCATCTGCAAGCTGGCCTGGTAGCTGTTGTTGTACGAGAACTCTGTGTACGGTAAGCTCTTATCCCATGTTCCTCCGAAGTCTAGTGCGCAAGCCCTCAGCATGTCCTCCAATATCTAATTGACTCTTTCAGTCTGACCATCTGTTTGTGGATGATATGCCGTGCTGAAGTTCAGTCTGGTTCCCAGTTCTGCTTGCAATTTCTGCCAAAACTTGGAAGTGAATTGGCTACCATGATCGGAGACAATCCTCTTGGGTACTCCGTGTAAACACATTATGCGAGCCATATACAGTTCTGCCAGTTTCTTACCCGAGTACGTTGTATGCACCGGGATGAAATGTGCAACTTTGGTAAGTCGGTCCATGACCACCCAGATTGAGTCATACCCTGACGATGTGCGAGGCAAACCAGTGATAAAATCCATCCCGATTTCTTCCCACTTCCACTCTGGAACCTTGAGTGGCTGTAACAGTCCAGCAGGCCGTTGGTATTCTGCCTTGACCCGTTGGCACACATCACAGATTGCCACGAATTCGGCGATTTCTCTTCTCATGTTGGCCCACCAAAACTTCGTCTTAAGATCTTGATACATCTTTGTGCTTCTGGGGTGAATGGAGTACTGCGTCTCATGGGCTTCCCGGAGTATTAGGTCTCTGAGTTCTTTGTTTTCTAGAACGCACAAACGTTCCCCCATCCATACTGTTTCATTCTCATCTTCCGTAAAACCCTGAGCTTTTCCAACTCTCATGTTCTTCTTAAGTTCTTGGATTTCTGGATCGTTTGCTTGTGCCTCGCAAACTTGGTCAAAAAGTGTGGGCTGAGCCTCTAGGGCTGCCACGAATCCATGTTCGACAATGCCCAGGTTCAAGCGTTCGACCCTTGCTGCATTTCCTTACACAATGCCTCTGCTCGAGCGGTGTTGCAGTAACTTTTCCTGCTCAAGGCGTCTGCCACGACATTGGCTTTCCCTGGATGGTAATGTATCCCCACATCGTAATCCTTAATCAACTCCAGCCACCTTCTTTGGCGGAGGTTCAGATCAGGCTGGGTGAAGATGTACTTCAAGCTCTTGTGGTCCGTATAAATCTCATTACGGTTACCGATGAGGTAATGCCGCCAAATCTTTAGAGCATGGACCACGGCGGCCAATTCCAGATCGTGTGTTGGGTAATTGCTCTCATGGGGGCGTAACTGACGCGATGCATAAGCTACAACTCGGCCTTCCTTCATCAATACACACCCTAACCCTTGGCGGGATGCATCACAGTATACTTGGAAGTCTTTCTTAGGATCTGGTAAGAGCAGAACTGGTGCTGAAACCAACTTCTTCTTGAGTTCTTCAAAGCTGTGATTGCACACAGAGGTCCAGACAAATTTAACATCCTTCTTCAGTAGCTGAGTCATAGGTCTGGCAATCTTCGAGAAGTTCTCGATGAACCGGCGGTAGTACCCCGCAAGTCCAAGAAAACTCCGCACTTGTGTCACTGTCTTAGGCAGTTTCCAATTGGTGACCGATTCCACATTCGTTGGATCCATGGCAACTCCTTGAGCGGTGATGATGTGTCTGAGGAACTGCACTTCTCGTAACCAGAAGTCGCACTTGCTGAACTTGGTGTACAACTGGTGCTCTCTTAACTTCTCAAGAACCAAACGAAGGTGTTGCTCATACTCTTCCGTTGACTTCGAGTAGATCAAGATGTCGTCGATGAACACTACCACAAACTTGTCTAGGAACTCCATGAATACCTTGTTCATCAGATTCATGAAAAAGGCAGGTGCATTTGTTAGCCCAAAGGACATAACAGTGCACTCATACAACCCATACCGCGTGGTGAAAGCTGTCTTTGGTATATCCTCTTCTCGTTCTGAGTTGGTGATAGCCTGATCGCAGGTCTATCTTGGAGAAAACGGTGGCACCCTCCAATTGGTCAAAGAGATCATCAATCCATGGCAGAGGGTACTTGTTCTTGATGGTGACATAGTTCAGTGCGCGATAGTCCACGCACATCCGTTTTGTCTTGTCCTTCTTTTCCACAAAAATGACTGGCGCTCCCTAAGGTGATGTGCTTGGTCGGATGTAGCCTTTTTGTAACAGATCGTCGACCTGCTTCTTGACTTCTGCCATCTCGTTCGGTGCCATTCTGTAAGGCCTCTTGTATATTGGCGCTATCCCAGGTGCCAGATCAATCCTGAATTCAATTTCCCTTTCTGGTGGCATCCCTGGTAGGTCTTCCGGAAACACATCCTGGTATTCCTTCACTATTGGAATGTCCTCTATTCTCCTTTCTGGCTTCGTCCCACCTTCCGACAGTTGCTTTGCTGCAACTTGATTCAAGCTTGCTTCTTGATGCAGCGGCACAGGTGACTTGAAACTAACCACCTTTCCCTCCGAACTGGTCACTGTTACAGTGCGATCCACACAATTGATCACCCCTTTGTGTTGGAACAACCAATCCATTCCTAGGATGACATATATGTCTTTGGATTATAAGAGGATGAGATTGGCTAGAAAAGGTGATCCTTGGATTTCAAGGCTCACTGAAGGGCTATAGTGAGCGGTTACCATACGGTTCCTAGGTGTATGAACCCTCATGGGGATTTTAAATTCCACTACCTTTATCCCGTGTGTCCCCACAAATTTCTTGGATATGAAAGAGTGTGTTGCACCAGAATCAAATAGTACGGTAGCAGGTATTGAGTTCACAAGAAACGTACCCAATACCACTTCCGGTGCGGCCTGCGCCTCTTCCGCGGAGACATGGTTGACACGCCCCTTTACCACCTATTGATTGGCGTTGGGGTGCTGGGGAGCTGCAGGTCTGGATCCCATTCACCTCGGCTTCGGACACTTGTCGGCGAAGTGGCCCGGTTCGTTGCAGTTGTAGCAGACGTAGCTCTTGCCCCCGTTATCTTTCCGTGGCTGACCCTGCTGTGCTGGCGCCATTGGTGGGCGCGGAGCGGACTGACGGTTGTACTGCCCGCTGTTGCTGCTGCTTCTAGAGTGCCCCGGGTGGAACGGGCGTTGTTGACGGACGATCATAGTGGCTGGTCCACCATGCGGGCCCATCATCATCCGTGGTTGCTGAAGCTGTCCTTGGTGAGTCCGGAACTATGCTGCCTTCCTCTTGCGATCCACCTTGTTGTGCTAGCTCTCCTGGCGGATAGCTTTATCCACCAACTTCTCGAAGTCTAGGTAGTCGCTTGAGAGGAGCTGATTGGTCAGCTCGTCGTTCAATCCATCCAAGAACCTCTCCTGCCTCTCTGCATCAGTGCGGACCTCTTCTGGCGTGTAGCGCGCTAAACGGTTGAACTCGTGGAGGTATTCTGTAACCGTCCTATTCCCTTGGACCAAGTCCTTGAACTCCCTTTTCTTCTATGCCACAATTCCCGCCGGAATTTGCGACTTCCGGAAATTGTAGCAGAATTCAGCCCAAGTGACCTCCGTGGTAGCGGTGCGGGTCACCAAGAAATTGTCCCACCAAGCCGATGCGGGACCTTGGAGTTGGTGAGTAACAAAAGCGACCTTCTCTTGGTCGGTGCACTGGAGGAGATTGAGCTTCTTCTCGATTGCCAACAACTAGTTGTTGGCATCAATGGGGTTGGGGGTGCTAGAAAAAGTTGGTGGCCTGACCCTCAGGAACTCAGGCAGCTTGGATTGAGGGGCAATGGCCGGGTTGTGCGGTTGCTGATGTTGCTGCTGCAGGTTGTTCTGTTGCATCTATTGCATCATCATGGCCAACATCTGGTTCTGTTGCATCTATTGCATCATCATGGCCAACATCTGGTTCTGGTTGGCTATGACATGTGCCTGCATCGGATTCTCTGGTAGCTGTGGTGGCATGTGGTTGGCTGCTCCCTGGTTCTGAGGTGCTCCTTCACGCTGGTTAGTAGCGCTGGCGTCGCTGGCAGCACGGGCTCCACTCCTTGTGTTCACCATCTGAAGGGGAGAGCAAAGGAAGGGGAGGAGAAAAACAGGTGGCTCAGAAACAGTGGTGATAATTAAGTGGCTGAATTAAATTAACTAAAATTCTGGGTTGGAAACATGAGAAAAACAATTCAACTCCTAATTACGGTGAACATACCACAACAGACGGTATGCCACCACTAATCCCAAACAAAACAAACATTCCTAACATTACAACTAAATAGGAAATCAAACTAAGAAAAACGACAAACTAAGGGTGGCGTGTCTACTGCTCCGAGCGGCTCCTGCAATCATCAGAGTTGTACTCCGGCTCCTGCTCATCGCCCACCTCGTCGTCGGTGCGGCTCCTCGATCCTCCCACGTAGTCCACACTTCTGTGGGCCGAAGAACTGGCCTCGCTGCGGGTACGGGACCCGCTGAAGGATCTGCTGTTGTCGGTGGAAGTGAAGCCCCCGTGGATGTTGGTGCCTCCCTGAGAGTCATCGTCGCCAGACGATGCGCTGATCCATCCACCCGTCGGTGCTGGTACTAGGGCTGGAGCTGGTGCAGGCGCTGGAGCTGGGGTAGGCGCTGGAGCTGGTAGGGGTGGTGGTGCATGTGGCCCGTTCCTGGGAGCCAACGGAACACGCACCGGAGGAAGAGTCCTCTTCCGCAGAGTCAGCCGGATCCTGGCACCACCGGGTGGCGACTGTCCCTTGAGTTCCGTGACCTCCTTCTTCAGGCGGTCGATCTGATTCTAGAGTCCCATGATAGTCATCCTGTTGGTGTCCTCTCGGTCGTGGGCTGCACGCACCCAGTTGGCGTGCATGTAGTCCATAGCCATCATCGCCTGCCTCATGTGAACGATGGTGGTGTCGTTCTCATTGTCTGCCAGCTAAAAACGACTGTATTCTTAGTCGGGCATCCGACAGGGGAGGTAGCGGTAAGCAGTGGTGCGGAGGGTAGAGTGATGCTTCCGACGCAGCTCTCCAAGCAGGCGAAAAGCGGCCTCCTGACAGGCGTGATTGAAAGTGCGCCCGCCAACCTCGACCTCCATAGCAGGCAGGAGGTACATCTCGCCGGGTAACTCCAAGCGAACCCAGTGCGGTAGCTCACCCTCCAAGGGCTCCACTGCTGTGTACTCTGGGGCATGGCTGTACCCCAAAGTGAAACTCATTATCCGTAATTCTTCCACAAAGCCACCCATGTCTGCGCCACGCTGGTTGGGGAGGTTGTCCATCTACAGATAGCAAAGGGGGGGGGGGGAATCAATGTATGCTCAGATCCAAATAAGTAAACAATAAATAATTTGGAAACAACAACGATTTTATGAAGTAAATAATTTTGTAAGTAAATTTGAAACCAACAAAATACCATTGCGAAACCAAATAATACCAAATAAAATTCACATAATAATTTTCAACACAAATAAAGAGATTTTATACATGCCGTAAATCAAACCTTCCCTAGATTAACCAGTGTTTTCCCAAAATTTGGACACCAAGTCAATCCTTAAAACAAAATTTTAACTCCAGATTTGACTCAAATTTTCCATCACATAAACGGCCAAGATTTTACCCCAACCTGAAAATAGATTCCCACTTTTCCTAAAATAACTCCAACTGTAAGAAGCATATGCAAGTGAGAATTTTAGAGGGCTCTTAGGGTTTCCATTTGGCTGGTCCTACGGTCAAGCTCGGCTCTGATACCAACTTGTAACGCCCAGAAATTCGCACCGAAATTCTGAACATTAATGTGTAATAAATCCCTGCCCAGGAAAGCCAGGGTACACAAATCCAAGTTGCCATACAGAGAGACTTACAAACAGAGTAAAATTATATTACAAAAATGCAGCGGAAAAAGGTAAAGATAGTCTATAAACAGCGGGTCCATCAGCAGCATCCATTCCCACAAGCAATTTGACAGCGGAGCCAGCCTATTCCTCAGAATGATCTTCATGTGACGCGTTCTCCAACACTGGGGGAAAATTGGAGCAAGGCTAAGTACCACCCATAGTACTCAACAAATCACACCCACAATTATGCATATGCACAGGGTACAAAGATGGGATAGGGTTTGTTTTGCATAAAAGTAGTTGCAAACAGTAGTAGTTCGCAAACATGTAAAAAGTTGATTAATTTAACCATATTAATTCTCCACTGATTAACGTTACACCACGTTAACCAGGCCCAACCATTCCCAACTGATTGACGCTACACCACGTCAACCAGTCTCCACTATGAATGCTACACCACATTCACCAGACACCTCCAGGTACCGTTACACCACGTTACCCGGACTCCACTGATTAACGTTACATCACATTAACCAGTCACCACCGGACAACATTACGCCACGCTGACCAGCTTTTCCCAATCAACGCTACACCACGTCAACCAGGCTGCGCTGATGGAAGTTACATCACGACCACCAGGCGCCACTGATGAGAGTTACACCACACTCACCAGTCTCCACCGACTAGTGTTACACCACGCTAACCGGTCACCCCCGGTCAACTCAACCACGTTGACCGGACTCAACACCTTCCACAACACCAGTTTGATAAAATCGGATTAATTATCTAGGGTGAGACTAATCACGGTGAGTCTTGGCCAATGTGCCCATAACCGCGAGCCCGGCTATTCGAATAGTTTTACTCTGATCAGAGGTGTACAACTGTACCCATAAGACATAGCCCCACACACGTTCCCGTGTGCCAGTACATCACCACGATGTCCCGTGAGAGGCTGTGATAGGACCGTTCACGAAACCCCTCCTTAACCATCTACACCACGCTGAGGTTGCATCTGCCGACAGGGCACGCCATATTGGCCAGGCTACCCCCCTTGCGCCACGGTGAATCCGACAGCCGATCAACCCTACCCCGGGCCGACCCAACTCCATCCCGCTCACACTCTTCTTCGGTGCCTAGGAGAGGGAGAAGAAATGCTTTAAGCCCAGCCGTTGCCTACGCTGGCTTGTGGAAAGTATGGGAAGTTACCCAAGTGGTTCCCGCGAACCGGTCCTTAATTGCCATGGGTGTGACAAGCAAAACCAGACACCCACAGCCCACCATTTAGGTCAAGTTTTAATAATTTAACATCAGCCTATCCAAAGTTTCACTTTTGCGACATGGAGTCGAATCATATAAGAGAAATAATATTTAATTCCCATGTGAGCTAGGTTGCTAAGCATCCTAAGAACTGTAATCTAATCACATTATTACCCAGGTGACAAGGGTTCAGGTTTCAAAACTATGGCTAAGTCCTAACATTGCATAGGTAATAACCACCCACATGAAATATTAAAATAATGCAGTTTATTTGAGTAAACAAAGCAATTTAGCGAAAAATAGGTACCAAGTGATCAAAATAATAGTGCGACTTGCCTTGTTCCGGCTCAAGGTACTCTGCTACGATCTTGAAGTACGCGGGAGAATTACCGGCGTCGGATTCTACAACAAACAATGCATAAACAATTAAAAACAGTACATGGGGCAATCAAACATGGGCTGAAAGTATTTTTAATGGATTCTTGGCATTTTTCTAGATTTAATGAAATTTGAATGGACTTAATCGGAGTTCGTATGAATTAGTTATGATTTATTGAAGTTTTACTGCTATTTTAAGTGTAAATATAATTAACAGGCGATTTATTGCGCATTAAACCGAATTAAAGACGTCACTGGACGGAGAGGCGGCGCCGACGAGCGGGCCCCACTG
This sequence comes from Oryza meyeriana var. granulata, assembly GCA_003991445.1. NCBI lineage: Eukaryota > Viridiplantae > Streptophyta > Magnoliopsida > Poales > Poaceae > Oryza > Oryza meyeriana. The sequence goes on along the minus strand of RYFJ01000470.1, from coordinate 35,973 downwards.
GCCAGCGGCGCACAGAGGCGGGCGCAGGATGGACCAAGTCCACCGCGGCCGAGAGCGGGCGCACCACGTGGCGCCACCGCGGGCAACCACGCGGGAGAGCGAGCGGGCGGCCCCGATCTGCCACCCGGCAGATCGGACGGCCCCAGGGAGCGGCGGCCGAAGCTGGCCGTCCCGAGCGAGAGGTGTCGGCGCGAACGCGACCCGATGGTCGCCAGCGGCGAGCACCCGGCACGGCGGCGACCACACGGAGGGGCGGAAAGGAACAGGAAAATGGAGGGGGTTCTCACCGGCGGCTAGCGACGGCGCGAAGACGACGGTGGCAATGAAAAAGCGGCGGCGGCCTCGGGACGACGTCGGCGACGGAGCTCCGACGGCGGGGAACAGGCGATAGGCGGTTGCCGAGGTGTCCTGAAGGATGAGGAGGACGGAAGAGGAGTTAGGGCGAAGAATGGAGACGCGGCGCGGCGGGAATCACCGGCCGGAGAGGAGGCGGAGGACCGATACTCACCGTGCGGGTGGGCGGGGCGGTCTGGCGGACTTTGGCTTCCACGGAGTGGCGGCCGAGGTGCGGTGTGGCACGGCGGAGGTGATGGCGGTGGCGGTATGGCCTGGCGGCGTCCGGAACGGCGGCAAGCGGTGGCTGAAGTCGGCGAAAGACGGGGGAGCTCGGTGCGTGGTGGTGAGGGGGTTCTAAAGCACGGGGAAACTCAGTGTGTTGGGGAAAAAAATGGAGGAGAGGACGGAGGGGCTTTTTATGCAGTCGGCCGGGAGAGATCGAGGCCGAACGGCTCTAATCGTGCACGGGAGAGAGTGAGGCGGCGTGGAGATCGTGCGCGCAATTCGTGGGAGTGAGGGGGCATGGACGCCGGGGAACTCGGGGAGGTGGGGCGGACTCGGTCAGCGCCCGTTTGAACCGAGTGCGAGCGCGGGAGGAGGCGGGAGGCGGCGCCGGATCAGACAGCTCCGAGGATTTTCCCCTCCACCCGATTCGGACGGAGGAGGAAGACGATGCTGACAGGCAGGCCCGGCCTGTCAGCGGGAGGCGCGCGAGCGCGGGCGCGGGGTGCGGGCGCGCGGGGAGGGAGGCCGACACAGGAGCGGGCCGCCGGCCCAACAGAAGAAAAGGAGAGAGGAAAAAGGAAAAAGATTTTCCAGGACGATTTAAATTCCGATAAGCGTTTTTGATTTATTAAAAATAGTTCCTGTGCTCTGAAAATTCCACTAAAAATCCAGTTAATGTATTTTGGCACAGAGAATAAAGGAAAAATATTCCCGGCCACGATAATTTATTATCTTGCATTTTACACCTTTAATTAATTCCTCTAGCCTTTTTAAATTTATTTTCTTGGGTATTTTTCTCAAGTATAATTTTGTGTGGCTAAAGTCAGGGTGTGACACATACCTACTATTACACGTCTGCAGATATTTCTCCCCATAAATATAAAAGATACTCACTCGTACCTAGCTGTGCTTAACGCCAAGCGGTGTGAGGTACAAATACTCGACTCGCTACCCAAACTAAGCGAACAACGGCCCAAACTAAATAGTTTTGTGAGCGATATACTAACTTTCACTTTTAGTATTGATATCGATTTCGCCGTGTTTTTAACTCTACTGATATTTTACATCACTTCCTAGCTGCTAGCAATCGAGAGAAGATTACCATTGTAGACAATGTTTTAACAGGTTCTCCTTCACATTATGCAGCAAGATATGATCACATTTCGACATGACTTGGCAACATTTTTTATCGAGTCTGAACTGAACAAGATAAAAGACCGTCTAGTGTTACAAAACACAATATAAAGGGATAGTTATCCAAGAGATGTTTCTGTTTTTTCTATATTGTATTTCTTAAGCCTCGTTAACGTGTTATATCCAAAAATATGTACTCAAGCTACTAGTCAGAACCTGAATAAATCATTTTTCATTTCAAAATTAGATCCTCATTTCCACTCCCAATGTTCATCCCTGTCCACTTTAAAACAAATCTGGTTAGTACGTTCATCATTCATGCTAAATTGCTAATTCCATAAAAGAAAATGCATTCACAATATCAGCCATGCAAATCACACTACAAAATTCAGGTTCCACATTATGATACCTCATTAGTTACCAAAGAGCAAACAAAGATAAGTGACCTGGGAGGGGAGGAAATGGAAGTACAGGATGTTACCTCTTGTGTGATGGGATGAACATCTCTGCAGCATGAGATGGGGATGACGACGGAGCAGCAGCCTCCCCTCCAATGGAGTGAAGAGAAGCCGCATATCACGGATCTGTAACCTCCTCGGGCCACCTCCTGGCACCCGGTCGTGGATCTGCCACCATTTGGTCATGCATTACCCAAATTTATGTATGAAAGTCACATCTAAAGCCTTAAAAATTTCTGTCATGCATTATCCAAATTTATGTATGGAAGTCAGAGCCAACACAAATCATTTCCATTTATCAACACTCTTCCTGATTTGTACCCCCCATGTTAAGGTCTAAACACTTTCAAACAAAGATGGTCACTATATTGATCATTGATGCTAAACTCATAATTCCAAGAATGAGAATGTATTTATATAATCAGTCATGCTAAACACAACTACAGAATTCAGGAATCACATTGATCTAAACCATTCAAGACGGAATGGATCGTACAAATATCAGGAAGTGATCTACAACAGGAGAAATTGGAAGACAAGAAGTTTACCTCTTGATGGAGCAGTCCCTGCCCGTCTGTTTAAGGAGGAATGAACTGAATAGGCCATCTTGCATTGTGAAGGGACACCACCGACTACTATGCTAGGCAGACGCATCACTAAACCCACAAACAGGGAAAATTTTGCAAGAGGAGGTTACTTTTTTTGTACTATTCTAGTTCTAAGGCCTCATGATTTTCTGTCATGCGTTATCCAAATATATGTTTATAATTTCCACATCTCATGTTCAGCGTTATCCATTTCCATACAAATCTGGTCTGTACATTCATCATTCAAGTTTCGAATTCACCTACAGCACTAGTAAATAACGAATAACTCAATCAAATATCAGGAAGTGATCTGTGACTTGAGGAAATGGAAGGATACGATGTTACCTCTTATCAAAGCCGTAGCAGCCTTTCTTATGGATGGGGAAGGGACGGAAGAGATGGGATGAACATCAGCGGCAGCATCAAGATGACAAGGACGCCGGAGCAGCAGCCTCCCCTTCGCCGAAGAGCCACACAAGCTGCACATCACGGATCCATAACCTCCCTCGCCTCCCGGCACCGGTCGTGGACCTGCTGCTGCCATCATTGAGCACGCGGCAGCCTCCACGTGCCGCCTCCCTGAGTCTGGCAGATAGCCGCTGTCTCCCCTGAATTGCCGGGCGCAATGACCCCAACCCGTCCCCTGTCCGTGACCGCGCCGCCACTGTTGACCACCGGCGTGTAACACCGCGTCTCTCCACCCCCAACATCTCTCCTCCTCGGCAATCACTACGGGGACGGGGATGGCTGCACGCTTAGGGAGGTGGCACGAATGGGGAAAAGGCAGGGACGGCGGCGCTCGTCGGGAGAAGCTAGCAGCTCCTCCTCTCCGGGAATGGCCAGTGCCTGATTTGGAAGAGGAAGGCTGCCAGCAGACAACCCTGGGGGGGGGGGGGGGGGGGGGGATGGGATGGGGATGGTGGCACGCGTTAGGAGGCATCGCAAAGAGGGTGGCAGGGACGGCGGCGCTCGTCAGGTTGAGGCGGTGCTCGTCGGGAGAAGCTGGCGGCTGCTTTGATCTGAGTCTCCATCACCCGAAGACTAGTTTCTATGTACTATGCAAAATTACAATTTTACCCCTCCACGCCCACATTTATATGGACGATTATGCCCCTTCGTGTTTCTACTTCAACCAATCCAGGTGGTAGTATAATTGAATTTAGACCCTTGATCAAAATAGATCAATGAATTGGATTAAATTATACTGCCAGTAGAGAGTATCGTAAAACATGTCTAATTTTGAAGGAGCTGAATGCGCGGGTATTCCAAGACGAGTGCAGCACATAGCATTAGAATTGGCGGTAGTGATGATGGATGAGCCGCGATCGTGGTTTGTAGCTGGGCTGTTGTAAGCCCCGTTGCTGACCTAGCCCTCTAGTGCCGACTTCAAAAATGCAGTTTATTCCAAGCAGTGCTTCTGCTTTGTCCTAGTGCTTACAAATCAATCATTTGCTCCATGGCTGATAAGCCGTGTAAAACTAAAAGAAGCAACTAAAACTAATTTATAGGCAAAACTTTCATACATGTGTTCTTAGTGTTTTAGAAGCCAATGATGAAAAATAAACTACGGTAAAATCCTCAAAACCAACTATAAAATTAAGTTCAAAATTTAAATTTTGACAGTGGCGATAAGCCAATAAGATTGATGTTAATAAAAATTTTCTAGACATGATTGTGTTGTAATCTAACTCACTGATAAACTGAATAGCACTGAACTGCTTTGCCTAATATGATCACTCTAATGTGGAATTGTACTGACCGGTAGAACTCGATGCCATTGTCTTCTCCCTTCTAGTTTTCTTCTTCTTTTGCTTGAGATCGCCGAGGATTCGCCAGCTTAGGGTTTTGCATTGCGAACCCCTACAAGTGCGCCTTATGATCGGGCTCTTAGGGTTTAGGGTTTAGGGTTTACGGGAGAGAAAAGTAGTGAAAGATTCCTCCTCTCGTTCCCTCTCTTATATAGACACTAGTGGGGCTTGGGGGCTAAAACCAAATCTTATTGGATTTGTTACCGATCAAACAAAATCCTCTAATTTTCCTTTTCTTGTGGGAGAGGCAAACCGGTGGATAGTTTCCCTTTTTTTCCTTTATTTGTTTTGGTAGTTAGCCGAAAGATTGATCGTGACGCTAACTGATGAGTCCACTAAGTACAACAGCTCCCCAAAGCAATGTGTCACAACAACATTAAACTTCATTGAGACAACAAGACTTATGGCTTACTACGGTACTCAGGTAAACTCCTAACTTATCTTAACAGATTGTTGATTGAACCTTATGCCCCCTTATATCCAGGATCTTCGTCAAGACAATTACTTATTCCCATGCTAGCAACATGATACTTAAACAAATTAGAAGGTAAGCCTTTGGTATGGGGATCCGTGAGCATAAACTTTGTACTGATATACTTAATCTGAATAGCCTAATCCTAGACTATATCTTTCACAACATGATACTTAGTATCAATGTGTTTGGCAGCTTCACTTGACTTGTTCTCACTTGTATAGAAAACAACGACCTCATTATCATAGTATATTGTAAGTAGTTTATCAATACTATCTACCACTTTCAATCTTGAGATAAAATTTTTGAGCCATACAGCTTGCCCCGTAACGTGATAACATGCCATAAATTCTGCCTGTATTGTCGACGATGTAGTCAAAGTCTGTTTGGAGCTTTTCCATGAAATTGCTTCTTCTGACAGGATGAAGATATAACCTGAGGTGGATTTCGTAGTATCTACACACCCTGTAAAATCTGCGTCTGAATAGCCTAAAATTTGAAGCTTTTCAGACCTTTTGTATGTAAGCATGTAATCCTTAGTTCCTTGCAAATAACACAGGACTTTCTTAACTACCTTCCAGTGGTCTAAGCATGGATTAGATAGGTATCTGCCAAGCATACCGATAATAAATGCTATGTTTGGTTGTGTACAGACTTGAGCGTACATTAAACTTTTGATAGCTGAAGCATATGGTACCGTTTTCATGATATCTGATTCTAACTAATTCTTCAGGCTTTCGAATGATCTAAACTTATCACCTTTCATTATTGGAGCAGGCGATACAGAGCATTTTCTCATATTATATCTTTCTAATACTCTGCTAATGTATGCATCCTAAGATAACCCCAATACTCCTTTAGACATATCTCGGTGCCCCAATACTCCTTTAGACCTATGTCGATGCATTTTCATATCAAATTTGGATGACAAGAATTCCTTAATTTCTTGTAGTAGATTCTTATCACTGCTAGCTAATAAAATGTCATCCACATAAAGTACCAGTATTATAAACTTCCCACCCTTAACGTTAACATAAATGCAGTTATCCATCTCGTTTTACTTAAATCCAAACTTCTTGATGATTTCATCAAATTTCAGATTTCATTGTCTGGACGTTTGCTTAAGTCTATAAATGGATTTCTTAAGTTTGCATGCTAATTGCTCCTTTCCTTTCATAACAAAACCTTCCAGTTATACCATGTAAATATTTTTATTTAAATCACCATTTAGAAAGGTTGTCTTTAGATCCATCTGATGAAGCTCTTAGTCATAATGTGCAACTAAGAGCATGACAATTCTAAATGAGTCTTTCTTAGAGACACGAGAGAATGTATTATTATAATAATTCCTTCTCTTTGTGTAAAACCCTTTACTACAAGTCTTGTCTTGAACCATTCGACATTCTCTTTGGAGTCTAGTTTAGTTTTATAGACCCATTTACAGCCTACTGTTTTGACTCCATTAGAATCTTCTACTAGATCCCAGACACTGTTATGACTCATATATCTGAGCTCATCTTCCCTGGATTGAAGCCACTTGGATGACTGCTGTCGGCGAAATGGGACTGGGGGTCCCCCAGTCCCCGGGGACGCGAGGGTCTTCGGCCGCGGCAAATACTTCGGAGTCCACATTTTGCGCAAGAGAAGACCGGCTACGGCCGCTCTCCCGCTAAGTATCCAGGGGCCCGGGCACTGCCCGGGCCCGGACGCGCATGCCCTGGACCCGAGTGCCGATCCCCGACTGGACTGCTCCCGGGGGCCGATGCCCGGCCACCAGGCCGACAGCCGACTGCCCCGGAGCCGATGCCGACTGCCCGGGTGCCGACTGCCCCCGATCGCCTCGGCCCCGAGTGCGGCCCCGAGAGCCGATCGCCTCGGCTTGCCGGGCCGATCCACCCGAAGAACTCTAGCGGCTCCAACTACCCGCATTAACGATGAGGCGACGGGGCGTGACGCGCCTGTCGCCCGCTCCTGTGCAGTCAGAGCCTTTTTTGACTTGGAGGCGTGCGCCATCACGTCTCCCCGCTCCATCAACCAAGACGACCAGACGACCAGACGCTCCGTCACATCCCGTCACATCCTCCCGTCCCGAAGACCAGGCCGCCCGCAGCCGACCTACCCCGGCGTGGGCGTAGCGGGTGGCATCAGGCGGAGACGTGCGACAAGACAGTGAGAAGACAAGCCATACCTGCCCTCTCATGTAGCTCTCTCTCTCTATCAGCATGTATCTTGGCACTGTGGAATCCCCTTGCTCGATAAAAGGAGGACCATGCCAGGGGAGACGAGGAGGAGACACACTGCACTGAGGACCTCTAACCCTCTGCTCCCGAGCTCACTCTTTAGATACTGCTCTTCTTCTCCGGCTCCGGCCGCGAGCTAAGTCCACCCTGTAACACAGCTATACACATTCTCCCGCATAGCATACACACAGGAGTAGGGTTTTACGCTCCGGTGGCCCGAACCTGTATAAATCATCTTGCCTCCTCTGTACGCCTCTGTTCATCGTCTTCCCCAACACCCTGCGCGATTACCACGCTTCGGACGGTCCGGACCCGCATCGGACAGTCCGGACCCTTCTGCTTCACCACGGTTCGGACGGTCCGGACTCCCTTCGGACGGTCCGAACCCCGCCTCTTCTACGTCTTCTTCGCCTATCTTTCTTCTACACCTGACGCCGGCTACTCCTGAGAACTACTCCCCTGGCCGAATCTTAAAGGGGGGTCTCCTGACTTCCCGCCGTCGAGGTTCCATCCTCCGACAACTGCTTACTATTATAGCTTCCTTAAACAAGGTAGAATCATCTACTCTCTCAATGTTTTCACTCATGTAGACCTCATAATAATCGGGGATGGCAGACCTCCTCTCCCGTTGTGATCTTCTTATTTGCTGAATTTCATTATTGACCACTTGCATTTGAAGAGTTTCTTCATTTGGTGCTACTGAAGTTTGTTGAAACTCAATATCATTTTCCTCAACAACAGGTGCAGTTCCAATAGGTCTAGAATTACCATCTGATGGTGCTACATTCTGAGGCACAGTTTGAATATTGGAAGCATTAGTCTCTTGGATTTCTGGTGAAGCAACATTTGCCCAAATCTCCTCAAGGTTAGTTTCCCTTTCCTGTGAGATCCCTTGATCTTGATTTTCTAAGAAGATGGCATATCTCGTTTCCACAAACTTAGTGACATAGTTTGGACAATAAAATCAATATCTCTTAGATGATTCTGGATATCTGATAAAGTGAAAACTCATAGTCTTAAAATCTAATTTCTTCAAATGTGGGTTGAAAATTCTGGCTTTTGCACAATAGCCCATACATGTAAGTAGTTTAGAGTTGACTTTCTTCCAGTCCAAAACTCATAAGGTGTCTTAGGCACTAATTTGCTAGGACCTCTGTTAATTATATGGGTCTGTTGTTTTAAGTGCTTCAATCCACAGTAGAGTGACTAAGCATGTTCCGCACCATATCCATAAGTGTGCAGTTGTGTCGCTCTACCACTCCATTCTGCTAAGGTTCTCCAAGTATGGAATATTAGGCTACTATTCCATGTTGTTGAAGATATTGGGCATACGGACCAAGTATTTACCCAAATGGAGCATGTTTCTCATAGTATTCACTACCACGATCCAACCTCACAACCTTAATTTTTGTATTGTGCTGATTTTCCACTTCAGCCTTAAATATCTTAAAATTCTCAAGTGATTCGAGACAATCACTTATGGGGTAAACATGGCCATAACGGGAAAAATCATCTATGAACGTAAGGAATGAGTCAAAACCATCCACTGATGTCACTGGGAATGGTCCACAAATATCAGTGTGAATGATTTCTAAAGGACCTGAACTCCTAGTGGCTCCCTTCTTAATTGTCTTAACAAATTTCCCCTTAATACAGTGTAAACACTTATATGAGTCTGAGAAAACTAAGGAGAGGAGTATATCTTCCTTAATGAGATGTTCCATTCTTTCCCTAGAAATACGGTCTAAACGACAATGCCACAATTTTGACGACGTCTCTATCATATCATTACATGAATTCACAACATTCATCACAGAATCATCCAGAGGTAATCGATAAACCTTGTCTTGTACGAGGGCCAGACCAATAACCTTATTATTAAACTGAATCTAACATGTTTGTTTCCTAAAATGACAGTCATAACGAGTGGCTGTCAATACATCAACTGAAATAAGGTTCCTTTTAACAGAAGGAACAAATAAAACATCTAATAGGAGGAGGTCGAAGCCGCTTGGAAGTCTTAGCGTGATTTGTCCAACAGCTTTAACTTCATTCTCCGCTCCATCAGCTACTCTTATGGTTCACTCCCCCCTTCTTAGCATTTGGACAGTACTGAAACATTGCAATGAGTTTGCAACAATAGCACCTGACTCAATCCAGCAAGTATCTTGGGGAAATTCAACATAAAAAGATCCATCAACATTTGATATTATGTCGATTTCATGCGTATCGTGCTTAGCTAACCATGCCTTAAACTTAGTGCAGTTCTTCTACCAGTGTCCTTTGCAAAATTTGCAAACACTATTTCCTGGCACATAGGCACCTGTCGAGGCCTGACCCTGAGACTTTGAAGAGCTGCCCTTGGACCCTCCTTGCTATTGAGGGTTGTTTGGCTTGTCTTTCTTGGAGTTTGAGCCTTCTTCCTAATAGAACTTTCTCTTACCCTTACCCTTAGCGGAATTGAGCAGGTTGAGCTGATCCTTATGTTTCTGTTTCTCAACCTTCTGACGCTCTTCTTCCTCAACTGAGTAGGTGATCAACTCCTGTATGGTCCACTTGTGCTTCTGAGTGTTATAGTGGATCTTAAATGGATCAAAGTTTGAGTTAAGTGAATTCATGATGAAGTGGACAAGGAAATCATCTGATATGGACATATCCATTTGTTTTAACAGATAGGCCATGTGGTTCATATCCACAATGTGCTTCTTGTCACCTTTCTTGCCATCGTACTGACTTGGGACCATTTTTATGATCAGAGTACTTACATAGGTCTTAGATGAGGACTTAAAGTTTTTCTCAATGTTTTCTAAGTACTTCTTGACATTCTGAGAGTCTTTAATCCCTCCGATGATAGATGGAGAGATGTTGCTTTTGACATACATGAGTGACATCCGGTTTGATTTGTCCCAGACATCCTTCTTTTCTTCATAGGCCCACTTGAGGTCTTCGTAATTTTCTAAGTCTTCCGAGGGCACCACAGGAGCATCCTCTCTGATTACTAGATCGTAGTCCAGCATTCCTAAATTCAGAAGCACCACATTCTTCCACTTAGTGAAATTTGTTCCATCGAGTGGCTCAACAAGCCTAAGTTGCCCCACAGCTGAGAAATAAGTTAAATAACCATCAGTAATACTATGTAACTAATTTACATTGGCATAATTAATTATATGTTAATAACTGAGCTTCTAAATCAAGTCACCGTTGGGCAAAAAATATTCAGAAATAATCTAATTTTGAAACTTATAGTTTTTTTGAATTTTCCTTAATTATATCATCGTTGGGAAAAAATAATTAAGAAACTAATTTTGACATGAATTTATAGTTAACATTGGTCAAAATATAAATTCACATCACTGAAATATTCTAGGTAAATTTCCCGTTGGTTCCATTTATCTGGAAATAGTTTGGTTTGCAGAAATAAAGCCCATCATAATTTTTTTGCAATTTTCAATAGCCAAGGAGGTACTCAAAATAATTTCCAAAGTTGAGAACTAAAAAATATTATTGAAATTCTCTGATAAACTAAATTCGGCCGTCGTCGGTCCACAACCCAAATCAGCCTAGCTCGCATGTGCAGCCCAGGAGTACAAAAGCATCAGCAGCATAGTGTGGCCTGATGTGCGGCCCATTGTCAAGCCGGTCTGATCTAAGTGATGCGCGAGCGCACTTGGCCCAGTTAGCGCACGCATCAGCCCAGGCGATGGCTCAACCCAATGAGTGCACGGCCCACTTAATCCCGCAGGCCCAAAAGTGAAGCGAGAGCCCATAGCCATCGTCGGTCCGCAGCAGGAGAGATCGAGGCCGTCTGATCTGATGAATGGTTGGATCTTACTCCAAATCGATCAAAGTGATCTCCGTTGATGCGGCTGCAGAAACATTGGCGTCCGTAGGATCTGAATCGGACAACCACACATCGATCTGAGATAAACCAAATCGACGACGGTTGGGTGAAACCCTAACCCTAATTTCAGTTTCGCCTCTTCTTCTCCCTCCCGATCCCCTTTCTCTCCGGTGAGCGAGAGCGAGGGCTAGAGCGGGTGGTGATAGCGACGAAGCCCGGTGAGGTGGCGACAGCAGCGTGCTATCAGGTTGAAGCCATGCGCAGCCGTCCTGACTCCACCACGGTGAGATGCCTGGTGCTTGCTCGGGTCGACCCCGTGCTAATGTCGCGGCGGCGGAGACAAGGCTTGGCTTTGCGTTCGGGTCGATTTGATGCCCAACGCGAGGCCCTAATGGCGGCATCAAGCTCCAAACACGGGTAAGTTCTTCTTCCCAAATTGTGTCGAGCTTTATTTGAATTTTGAACTTAGGATTTCTCTAAAAATTAGGAAATTTCAATCTATTTTATCCCCTTTTTTTTAGAGTTCTAGTTATAGCTAGGGTTTCTGAATTTTGGGATTTTGATCTGAGTGGAGAGATTGGGGGAGTTTCAATCTGCTTTATCCCCAAATCTTTCTCTAATTTTTATTTAGCTAAAGCCAATTTGCTCTGGTTCTAGGGTTCCTAAGTTGGGTTGAGGATTTCAGAATTTCAATCTGTTTTATCTGATCCTCTTCCATTGAGTCTAAAATTTCTTCAAAAAAAACGATGGCATCAAAATACCGGGATGATGGAACATATAGGCATAAGTTTGCTCTGATACCACAATGTTGTAATCTAACTTACTGATAAACTGAATTGCATTGAATTGTTTTGCCTAATATGATCACTCTAATGCGGAATTGTACTGACTGGTAGAACTCAATGCCATTATCTTCTCCCTTCTGGTTTTCTTCTTCTTTTGCTTGAGATCGCCGAGGATTCGCCGGCTTAGGGCTTTGCACTACATACCCCTACCAGTGCGCCTTATGATCAGGCTCTTAGGGTTTTGGGTTTACAGGAGAGAAAAGTAGCGCACGATTCCTTCTCTCATTTCCTCTCTTATATAGGCACTGGTGGAGCTCGGTGACTAAAACTGAATCTTATTAGATTTATTAACGATTAGACAAAATTCTTATCTCTAATTTTCCTTTTCTTGTGAAAGAGGCAAACCGGTAGATAGTTTTCCTTTTTTTTCTTTATTTATTTCCGTACTTAGCCAAAACAATCAAACCAACAGATTGATTGCTAGGCGCGCAGCTGTGGCTGCAAGCTTGTGTTGTTGTACCTTCTTTGTACCGTTTTGATCCCTCTTCTTAATAAAAAATTGGCCGGCATATATATTTGGTCGCCGGCCTGGGAAAAAAACAGGCTAGTCCGTATTTTCTTCCACTGGACGACGAAGACTCCGTCATCTCAAACTTCCTTGTGATGTCATCAACACGTACTTACCTGCGCTGATCATCATCACAACAGCATGTCCTGCACTAGCTTTGCCGCCGGAATACCATGAAGTCGTTGGGGGGTAGCCGTCAGCAACCACCTCACTTTCGGCGAATTGTCCATGCACTCATCAGGCACCTCAGCTTCACTCATCGTTAGTCTCACTGATCCAAAAGAGATAGAGCCTAGCATTATATGTATCCATTGTCCTCCTACTCATCTTCTTATTGTAAGACACTGCATGTTTATGCGCACGCCCGTGTTCAAGTGTTAGCTGAAGAACCCAAAGCTATCGAGAGAAGGTAGCTAGCCAACTAGAGTAGCAAGATCGAAGACCATATATGGAGTACAGCATGTCGCTGTTGCTGCTGGTGGTGATCGGCTGCTGTGCCTGCCGCCCTGCCATGGCGCAGGTGCCGATCCCGTCGAGGACGGACGGGTTCGTGTACGGGGGGAAGCCGCCGGCGTTGGGCAAGACGGTGGTGCTGGAGGCATACTTTGACCCCGTCTGCCCCGACAGCCGCGACGCGTGGCCGGACCTAAAGAAGGCCGTCCAGCACTACGCGTCGATGGTGACCGTCGTCGTGCACCTCTTCCCACTACCGTGAGTATTATTAGGAAGTTAATTACTTTTTCAAGGGCTAATTGGTGGACTTTATTAGGCGAGTTCATTACTTCATCAGTTCATCTTTTCCAAGCCATATAACTCCATGCTCTCTGCTAGCCTGCACAAATTCTTGTGGTTTACAAAATATCTTATTAGTGTTAATAATGTTATACCATAATCTCCACTGTAAAATGACAAGTATATATCATTTTTTTTCTAAGCATACTAGTGTAGGGGAATATAATAGAGATGAAACTTCTTGAAAATGAGTTCAGACTTTCTGAAATGGAGCTAAAAATTTCTTAAATTCCTATTGAAACTTCGTAAAACTTAGCTGAAACTTCACATATATATGGGACAAGCGAGTGGAGGAGTCTGCATGGCGGTGTCATGACATCCGTGGCTTGACCAAGTCTTGGCGGCTATATAACCGTGTATTAAGGACATTTGAAAGAAAGCTACTTTGAAGACTTTCCCCTGTTTAATACCGGCCAGATGGAGGCACGTTAGCGTTCAAAGATAACGTGTGGCCAGTGACTATTAGGGGTGTTCTTTTTTCTTATTACTTATGTCTTATGTCTCGGTTTTTGTTAGTATGTTTTTCAAAACGTAAAAAGGGGTATCTTTTACAAAAATTTTCTGTATGAAAGTATCTTAAAAAATCAAATAAATATATTTTTTAAGTTTTTAATAATTAATACTTAATTAATTATGCGTTAATAATGTTTATCGTTTTACGTGTGACTTACAAGTCAACACAATAAGCGCATAGCCAGCAATGAGTCGGAAGGAGCAATTATCTGCAACTAAACCTCTGTATTGAAAATTCAAGATGAATACGATGGCGAGCTGTATCGACAACAGCATGCCTACGAGTCCATCCCAATCAAACTGGCTATTAGTATTTACTAGAAAAAAAATATAGGTAATCGAGAAAAGAATTAATATTGGGACATACAAAACTCTCTAAATTTGGATCAATAGTTTCCCATTAGATAAACTTAATAGTTTTGGCAAAATTTGAAGCACTTGAAATATGGGAGTGTTCTCTCTTGGCTTATGGTATATATGTTCTAAAATTAGCTAGCGTGCCAACTGACGCGTCTATTTTCTAGTGTATGTATATGTATAGGAACATGAGGGCACAATTAAGCATTGTGCTTCTTAAAACAAATGTACTCAAGTAGTATGGGTGATTCACTAGAAACACTAACTAATCCATCAAGTTAAAAGTAGTCCATTAGAAGTTTTTAAAATATTTTGTAGCTTAATGAACCTGAGTATCTCAAGTGGATGAACCTATACTGCACAATTATCATATTTCACTATTTGAAACTGGCTGAAAATCATTTGCCATTGTCGGCGAAATGGGACTGGGGGTCCCCCAGTCCCCGGGGACGCGAGGATCTTCTGCCACGCGCCTACTCCGGAGTCCACATCTTGCGCAAGAGAAGGCCGGCTACGGCCGCTCTCTCTCCAAGTACCCAGGGGCCCGGGCACTTGCCGGGCCCGGATGCGCATCCCCCGGTCCCGGGCGCTGGTCGCCCCGGACCCGAGTGCCGATTGCCGACTGCTCCCGGGTGCCGACTGCTCCTGGGAGCCGATGCCCGGCCCCGAGGCCGACTGCCGACTGCCCGGGTGCCGATCCTCCCGGTCCCGGGTGCCGATCTCCCCGGTTCCGGAACCCACACGCACAGTCCCGAGGCGCGTTCTCCAGAAGTGGACCAGCTCTCCAACCACCCGCATTAATGATGAGACGACGGGGCGTGACGTGCCTGTCACCCGCTCCTGTGCAGTCGGAAGCCTTTTGACTTCGGTGGCAAGAGCGTGCGCCGAAGTCCAAGTAGTCAGAGACTCTTGACTTCGGCAGTGTGCTCCATCACATCCTGTCACATCCTCACGTCTCGATGACTCGGCCACCTGCAGCAGACCTACCCCGGCATAGGCACAGCAGGCGGGCGTGAGTGACTGGACGTTCCTCCAACTCCGGCGTGGGCGTCGCAGGCGGACGTGGCAACAGGAGAACTCATCAGAATATCTCTCTCCGTGTACTGGCACTGTAGACTCCCCTTGACTTATAAAAGGAGGATCCAAGCCCCAGGCTAAGGGGGGTCAGCTCCGAAAACCACTCAGGCAACTCTTGCTCCTGGCTTAGACGACGAAGCTCTCTCGGAGCCTCAAGTTCCCGGGCTAGCTTCCGAGCTCCCCGGGGTTCACCTTGTAACCGCATTCCACATTCATCCACCACAGATAGCAAACACACAGGAGTAGGGTATTACGCCTCCGAGCGGCCCAAACCTGTCTAAATCCTCCTGTCCCTTGTGTGCCATCCTTTCTTCCATCGTTCGACCCTTCTTCCACCGGACGCCGCATTCGCCTGAGAACTACTCCCCTGGCCGAATCTCAAAGGGGGGGTCTCCGGACTTCCCGCAGTCGAGATTTCTTCTTCCGACAGCCATGGTGTATCAAGAGATCAACATAGTAATGGAAATAGTATAGTAGCTTAATGAACCTGAGTATCTCAAGTGGATGAATCTATACTGCACAATTATCATATTTGATTATTTGAATTGGCTGAAAATCATTTTCTATGGTGTATTAGGAGATCAACGTAGCAATGGAAATAGTACAGTAACTTAATTGATAAAAAATTCAGCAATAAGCGTCTGAGAGAAAAAGCTAGACGCACACACTCTAGTGTTTCACTGCCAAATACTATCCACTGATAATGACATCTAGTACACCTTTTCACTTTTTCAGCCTAACAAAAGTCTGCTAATTTCTGTATTTCATAAGTTTATAGGAGTACTAAATGATGGCATATATCTCCAGAAATCAAACCCACATGAAAAGAAACAATAAGCAGGTAGATCATTTCGTTGACTTACTCATTTACACAAATAAAAATATAAAATTAACAAGGAAGGTGAGACCTTGGCATAGTAATCTTTCCACACACAGCGAGCAATCTTATGACCTCCTAAATGAAATGCCTTGAACTTGATCATTTTCCATGGTGTATCAGCCCAAAAGACAAACTAATTGCTATTTGCTACAAAAGGAAAAAAATACCAATCAAAACCGGCCTGTAGGATGAACATAACTGAACATGACAGAGAACAAAGAATCCCTCCATCGAATTTTCCCCACTAACCCAAGCAAAGCCCAAGCTAGGTGGAATTAAAATGGTTAATTTAATAAAAGAAAAACCTGATTACCTCATAAACCTGATGTGTGCTTGGAATGATACTACATGTTTGATGCGAAAGGATCATGGGTTGTCTTAAAAAAAGATGTTTTACGCGGTATGCACGGTGCAATTTCAGAGACAACAGATGAATATGACAACAGAGACAGGGTCTGACTTACTGCTCCATTTTGCAAGTCAAATTTGCAACGACATCAAGAGGTTTTACCTTAATAAAGCTAAGAATTGAATCTGTCACTCTGCTGATGTCGATGACGATTGACAAAGTTGAATATGGCTATCATATTTGCATCTTTTACTCGACAATGCATCCCAGACTATCCTTCAGAAATCTCAATAACAGAATTACAGAACATGAGATGAGAACAAATTACCTGGAGCAACGGGCTTCGGACGGTGTGGAGAGAGGCAGCTCCAGCCGGTGGCATGGGCCACCTTGGTTTCATGCTCGGCCGACGTGAGACGCAGCGGAGGCGGAGAGGTATCGGGGTCGGCAATATGGGGGGGTGCACTGCCGGCGGTGAAGGGGGAGGGTGGTTGGAGTGACGTGAACTGAAACGGATCGAGGAGAACGGGGATGTGCCAGACGGCGAGCGGCAATGGGGAGGTCGAGAAGCGGACTAGGTCGCGGACTGAGAAGCGATGGCTGGCACCGGAGATGACGACGAGACGGAGCGACAGCGGGGTGCACTGCCAGCGGGAGGGAGGGTGAGTCGATGTGATGGCAACGCGCTAGAGAAGGCGGCGGCGATGCTTGAGAGAGTAGATGGCGGCGGCGGAGGCTAGGGTTTGAAGGGGTAGGGGTGCGGGGAAGGAAGCGGGTGGGGGATCCGGGAGGGGTGAGAGGGCATCGCGGGGTGTGTGACTAGGTGAAGCGGATTTGGGCGTCATGGAGTGGTGGTCGAGGAGGCGCGATCCTAGGGGAGGCGGCGCAAGAGAGAGGAGCACGATAGCGACCTAAGGTAGGGCGGCGGCGCTGCATGATGGGGTAGCACGAGGGACGAGGACACTGCGTCAGGGGATCGCAGTCGGGGGAAGGCATGGGTCGCATGTGGGGGGAGGGACGAGGGGTGAGTAGGAATCTGTACCATTGGATGGATTCCACGTAGATGATTTAGGCCGTCGGATCTATCACATGATGATGAGTAAAAGTAGTTGGTGAATTATATGATAGATTTTTCTTTATCAAGTGTCACAGATATAAGTAGAGAAGTGGCCAGATGCACCTACATGTAGAGGCTAGATTAATTTCCATGATTGATAAAAAACAGATAATAGCATTAGAAAAATATCCTAATATATAAGACAAAAATAAAGCTAGAAACATTGTTTTGTCGCCACCATGTAAGTGTCAATTTTTGTGAAATCCTTCAACCAAACCAGATATTGCTCAAATGTAAGGAATTCATACATTTTGCATGTCAGCTAATAACGAAATTTAGATGTATGAGTTCTTACATTTGAGCTAGGAATTCATACATTTGGTTCAGCTAGGAACAAGTGGTTGTAATTTCTTTTGAAGTTAAAGCCAAATAATCTATTATCCATTATCTAAAAAAGTTAAGAGGGCCCAAACTATGTTAATCAACTATTTTAATATAGAGGTGTGTTCACACCCTCTAATTTATCCATATAAGCTATTCATCAAATAAGAGGTAGCATACATAATACATCACAACCATACTAGTACACTAACCCTAATAATCTAAAGTATTTTGGTTTTATTTGTTTGTCCAACCTACTCTTTCTCTCTTCTCTTGGAGTTTGTGTAGATATTGTCTCTTGGATGAGGGATGGCTTCTTCTCTCTCCTCTTTTCTCTACTCCATTTTATCATACAAATCTTTATGCCATTAGGAGAGTAAGTGTTTAGGGGTCTATTATACTTGCTCTAATTGCCAACCAAAAAAGTTTGGACGGAAAAGTAATAAAAGCAACGAAACTGGAAGTGCTTTGGGCTTGGTATTAGTAAATTCGCTTGGCCCACTATTTTTCTGTTTGCACACTTTACGCACTCAACTAACTATTTTGTCTCCTTAAAAAATAATTATTTAGGCAAAAGAAACAGAGACATAAAGAATTGGTTCTGCTTTTCCTACAAAGTGCCTTTAATCTTTTCTAAGAAATATATTATATAAAAATATATATAAGGAAGAGTCATTCCGCTGCAAAACTTATCGAGTCACAATTTGGTTTTATTTTAACTTAGATATAAAGAAAATTTCATCTGGAAATATCCCATCAACTGAAATATAAACGTTACACCCATAAAACTAGACTTTGTTTTACACTTAGATTCAATTTTGAATGCAGAAGTAGAATTCACTGAAGTGATATGAAACACAATACCTAGGCACGTGACAATAATTGTACGCGAAACTCCATTTATCAACTTCTACATCAAAGAAAAATATTTAGTGCACACTTCACCAGGCATTTTGTTCCTCATTTCACTTTTCATCAAGTTCAAAAATATTTTTTATTTTGCACCACCCTTGGCTACATGGAACCATGGAGAAGCAGGGGACAGTGATTCTGTTATAAATTCAACACTTGGCATTACGTTGTTTGACAATAGTTAATTAGCGCTTTCAGGCTAAATAATAACTAACCATTCCGTAGCATAGCATGCTCAAATATGAGTGATGTATCAAATCACTGCTAAGACTCATTGGCATCGTAAATTCATCAGAAATCATTATCTCGTAATCATGTCTTTACGTAATTCTTTTCTGATGCGTTTTCATCTTTGGAATGTGCAGTTACCACAGCAATGCCTTCATTTCGTGCCGGTCAATTCATGCGGTGAACAAGATAAATCCGTCATTTGTGTATCCCCTGCTCGAGAAATTCTTCAAGTACCAGGTTACGTCTTCTCCATTCATCATTTAGACGGATTAAACAATGTATAATGACGAGAGGTTGATCAATTCAATGTCAAAAGGAAAGACATTAAAATAGTTGAGAGTGGAAACTGATATAGGTTAAGTAATAGAAATATTTATGTGGAGATTAGATCAGTACCAGACTCAATAGTACTATATGGTTACACTCCCTCTAGTTCCTGTCCAGCCCACAATTAAGCTACACAAAAAGGTAATTTGGTGAATATTATACTATAGGAAAAGTAACATTTCCATGACGGTCGTAATACCACAGTTAAATATTTGTCGGACTCTGATCAATTCCATGTTTATATCTGTTTTTTTTGTCTGATTAACAAGAGAATTTTCTTTGAACGTCTAATTTGTTCACTATGTAGAAAAATAGTCGAATGATCAGAGACGACATGATTATTCAATTGACGTACAATCATAACGTGGACTCCGATCCATGTGTACCTGCAAAATACAGCATGTTTAAGTGGGTCACCCAGAATCTCAAAAGACCAGTTGTTACAGAAACTAGCGTGTGTTGCAATGAAATTTTAATTAAAAAATTATTATTATTCGGTTATTACTATTATCTTTCATATACATCATTTCCTAATTACTACATATATTTGTTATTGATATGTGAGCCTTTTAGCCCTAAACTGTTATTTGTCATCCCACAAAAGTATAGGGTTGATGAGGTTGGTTGACATATAGGTCCTCTAAGTCCATGTTGTTATTTTTCCTTTAAAAAAATAGTGAGTTGGTGACGAGAGTGGTGGCAGAATTCCGTTGCTCTCGTATAAGGGGGTATAGATATGTTTTGCACTGTTCCTTTTGTGATTTTACGTTCAGTCTACTATTTCAGATGCAAATAATTTGGCAATAATAAAACCACAAGTAAATACAAACCAGCATATATAATGTGAACTTTGAGTAGTTCCTTCAATTAACGTCAGATGATTATTGATCAGGAGGGTTATTACAACCAGCCAACTTATGGGAAAACGAGAGCTACAGTGGTTGCAGAGGTAACTAACAACCTTGTCGCCCCCATCATTGGGGAAGCCAATTTGGCAGCTTACAAAGCAGGTTTTAATGATTCACAATCAGATCAAGACTCAAGAATTTCTTTCAAGGTTAGAATACATGTGCTCCCAATTTTCATTTAACCACACAATACATATTAATCGTGATTTAATTATGTAACTTTTCCTTTTCTATCTTCTCAGTATGGTTGTGCACGAGGTGTTACGGGAACACCATACTTCTTTGTGAATGGCATCCCCCTTAGTGGAGACTCTGGTTCCCCACTGGACTACAACAAATGGATATCCCTCCTTGATCCATTGGTTTTCAACTGAAGTGCCCTGTCTTGTGTTAAATACAACACTCAAGACAAATAAACCTGGTGCGTATGATTTCACCAAGATAATGATGGGACGATATCGATCACAAGGATCAAATTTAGTTAGGCCAATAAAAGGGAGCTACCTTTTTCAAAGACTATATTGTATTTACATTGTAATTATGAGACAGTCAGGAATTTCTAAATAATGCAAAGAAATATGTAGCTCTCACATACAATGGTATCGCAGTGTGCTACCTTCAAGACTGGTATAAAAATACTATATTTTAAGTTTTTAGATTTTATGCCGAATCACTCTGATATGGAAGCAGCGTTACATTACTTGGTTTTTATTATCCATACATTTTAGCAAAAAAAAAACTATCACAAGGGGTTATCCATACATAAGGGGTTCTTTGAAACTAGGGATTTCAATAGGATTTTCAAAGGATCCAAATCTATAGGATTATTTCCTTTGTGGCCTTTGGTTTATAGGATTTGGTTGGAAAAATAGGAATCCTTCTTTTCCTTCGCTTTTTAAGGGTTTCAAGCATGAGCCCAAATCTTATGGTTTAAATTCGAAGCGAAGACACTATCTCTGTATCTTTCTTCTCTTAACTTTACTGTAATGATATTTTTCCTCTAAAATTCCTATAAGTTTCTTGTGGAGCATTTAAACGACCAATTCGACAAATCCCACATTTTCAATTCCTATAAGATTTCATATAGCGTGATATTCGATTCATGTGTTTTTTCCATTCCTATGTTTTTCATTTCGTGCGTACTAAAGCAGCTCTCGGATGATATTTATGGTGGGGTTTCAATTTTCACGTCAGACATCCGAAGTACTTTTTTACCAAACTCTATTGTTCTGTCTTTGGCTAGCACTAGTATAGAAATAGTTCGGAACAAGTCCATCACTACCGGCTTCTTTAGAACTAGCTATTATATTGCTACAAACCAGCAGTGATACCAAGTACTAGTGTTGCTTATTATTATAAACTGACACTGATGTATCACATACCTAGTAAAATATAAAATATTTTTCTAATCTTTTTGGCGTCCACAAAACTCAAAATTTGGAGCACAACTATCACTGTCGGTTTGTGTCCATATCAGTGCCGGTTTTCCAACATAAAGTAATACCTACGACTGTCACCACCGCTTAGTTCAAATAGACAGTGATAGCCGGCCCAATCCTATACATAGTAGGCTATCAACAAACTGTGAATATAAATATGAAACATAGCTATGCAACTTCAATTTGTAAACACTTACAAATATTAAAATTGAATTTGATCACACAACTATACAAGCCACTACAGAGATCAACACCAAATATATCAGGAGCAAAAAAAATGCGGAGCCCTCCCATCGGTTACTGCTACAGTGCTAGGTGCTAGCTGCACCCTGTTAGATAAAATCTATGCAATATTTGATTCTCGATTTTACAGCTAACTATTTTTTTTGTTGCCAACAGTTAAACAAAATGGATAGATAGTAGTAGTACTTTAGGAACCCACAAGAACAGAAAACAGATAAATAGCGTAATGCCCACACGCGGTCACCTGCCGGCTGCGCATCGCTGCTGTTGCGGCTCCACGCTCTCGGCCGGTGACGCCTAACCACCTCCGCGCCTCCTGGATCACGCGGCGCCGACTCCTCGGCTCCTGTCCCGTGCGGCTGTGCGGGACGACGCTGGCTGCGTGCCTCTGGGGCTCTGATCCTGAATTTTTTACATTTTAATTTTTTAAAAACTTATTTTATAAATAGATTCCTAAAAAAACTTTAAGCGAAAATAGATCCATTTTTGGGCACCAATGGGTCTAACACTGAGATACAATGTCTCGGCACCAGGCACATTAGGACCGACCCCCCAACCCACTTGGCATCGCCGTGGGCTCGGCGCCAATAGGCCTAGCGCAGAGGGTTCGCACCAATCTCATTGACGCCGATCCCCCCCCCACCCCCTGACGCCACCAGATTTTTTCCCTCCCTCCACCCCCACTTCCTTATTCCTCCATTCTTCAGCTCGAACTCAAAAACAGAAGCATTTCTCTCCTCTCACACGTATCCTCCCTAAATTCAGACGATTTGGAGGCGTTTTCCGTCGCATTTTTTATTGAAATCGTCGAGGAAGGTATCCTTCTTCCTTTCCCCTTGTTTTTTTTTCAGTTTTATTGGTTGATTTTAGAGATCGAGGCGAAACCCTATATACCAAATTTATCTAAAATTTGTATTTTTGAACCTCGCATTGTTTGATTTGAGACTTGTAGTATTACATGTGTATGATTTCATCAAGGTAGCATGTAGGTATAAACAGTAGCACTAGTGGATTTGAGGTTTTTAGTATATATGGGTAGATTAAATAGCTATTTTGTGCCGTACATTTTATATAAATCGTTAATCCGTATATATTAAAATTATTGACAACATGTTGTTTAGGATGGTGCAATTGGTTACGTCCCTCGTAAGCAACCACCACTAGGTATTCCCCTGTCCCATGTGTTGGTGTGGTGATGAATGCAAGTTTGCAATTAGCGAAGCTCATGCGACGTACCGCCAAAGGTATTAGATATGCCATAACTATGCCTACTCCCCGGAGAAGCCGAAGCCAACGGGAAAAAAAAGAAAAATCGAAGAAGCCGATGGAGGTAAATTAAAACATTTGGTTTTTGTTTTATCTATGTAGATATTTGATTGTACTATGAAAACTACAACAAATTGTATTTTATAAAGGCACCGAAGCCACCGTCTTCTCTACGTGACTTTGTGGAGTAGATCGACATGGAGATTCATCCAAAAAAATACAGAGCAGCTTCGTTTGAAGAAGATTTGAACACCGATATCAAAGGGTATGCGAGTTGAACGAAGAGAAGAGGAGAATCGAGGAGAGAGAACATAAGAAGAAGGAAGAGCGTGCGGCCGACTGGGAGAGGAAGCTAGCAAGAGCCAAACGTGCAAAGGAAGCTGGACCGGAGGCCTTTAGGATGGGAAAGTACCCGCGGTGCACCCAGTAGATTAAGTTGTGTATGATCGACTAGTTGAATCCCCTAAGACATGTAACAACGATCTTTTCAAACGTTTCATGTCGAACTATACATGCACGTGCTATTATTTAAATCTGAAACTATTAGTTGTGTAACGTCGATTTAGCTTATTATGGATGATAATTAACGGGTATGGAGTATTGCTATATTTTAATTGGTTTTGGTGTTGGAATGATTCTCTAAGTTTTTGATGAATATGGATTGGGCCACATCATCTAATATTAAAATATTAGAAAAAAATTATAGGTTAAGAATAAATAGGAATTTCGGTGGTATGTTGGCTCGGTGCCAGCCTCCCTGGCACTGAGGTGGTTAGCCAAAGACCTCCTGCCTCGGCCCCAGGGTTGACGCCGAGGCGCAGGGGGTCGGTGCCAGGGTGCTGGTGCCGAGGTGGGGGCTAGAGGCCTTCTGCCTCGGCCTAGGGGCTAGCGCCGAGTCCCGATAGCTCGGCACTAGGGACGTTTGCGCCAAGGTTGGTGGCTAGAGGCCTCCTGCCTCAGCCCCAAGCCTGGCGTCGAGGCGGGGGGGGGGGGGGTGGAGGGGGAAGGGGGTCAGTACCAGCCACCTTGGCGCCAAGGTGGAGGGCCAGAGGCCTTCTGCCTCGGCCTAGTGGCTGGTGCCAAGCCTCAGTAGCTCGGCACCACGGACGCTGGCACCAAGGTTGGTGCAAAAAGGCCTCTTGTCTCAGCCCCAGGCTTGACGCCAAGGCGGGAGGGGGGGAGGAGGGGCAGAGACCTCCTGCCTCGGCCCAGTGGCTAGCGCTGAATCTTGGAAGCTCGGCACCAGCATCACAAAAAGGGCTCCTGCCTCTATCCCAGCCCTGGTGCCAAGGCGGAAGACCTCAGCGCCAGCAAAACTGGCGCCCAGCGTGGAAGGTCTGAATTTTTTTATACTTCTCCGTTTCAAACGGAATTTTGATATGAATAGTAGACATTACATGCACACAACAATATTGATCAATCCAAACAAACGGTTTTGACATAATGTCCATTATAGTCAATCCAACTAGTGATAGTGTCTATTAATCATACACGATCAATCCAAACTAGTGATAGTATCTATTACTCATACAATCTAAAACTCAACTCATACATTGATGTAGTATCCATTATAGCCATACATTGATATAGAGTCCAATAGACAATCACAGATTTTGATGCATCAATTCCTTTGTGCACGTGGAATGGCGTCTGCCCCAGGAGTGTACCTACATATTAGGAGAGTTGGTTCAGAAAAAGCAAAATAGAGAAAGTTGAAAACATACAAACATGAATGATTAGCAAATACCAACCGGTTTTCTAACTTTCACACTCATATCCTCAAACTCAACATGTGCACCGGATGTCAGTAATAGACGAACAAAAAAGACTATAAATTTTTATAATAATAAAAAAAAGAAACTCGTACCGAACGAACGATTTACTCTACTTAATAAACGAGCACACAACCTAAACCATTAACCAACCAACCAACCGCACGCACGCACGCGCGCAACCAAGCAAAGTAGCGAACGCCGACGAGCCAACGATGTTATCTCCCGATCACATCACTCCACGCCCGAAAAGAAAAGAAAAACCCACTCTAGCCAAAAAATAAAAACTGAGACAGGCCTTACACAAAGATATCCTCTTGAGCCACATGGAAAAATTGCTCCTGCCGCGGCGGCGACGGCGACCACCACGATAACGATGAGCGCGGGTCCCCTCCACCGCCACCTCCGCCACCGCCTCGCTGCCTGCCTCCACGCGCTGCCCCCGACGTCCCCCCGCCTTCTCCTCCTCCCCCTAAATCGGACAGCGCGGACCCCGTGGTGAGGCTGTGTCGCCGGCGACTCTTCTGGAAGGCGACGTCCCGTCCTCCGCCGCACGATCCGATGGACGCGCAGCAGGCCCAGCAGAAGCCGCAGCCCCCGCCGCCTGCGGCTGCGGCGGCGAGGAGGTACGGCGTGCACTTCTCGGCGTCCAGCTTCATCGAGGCGCATCTCTCCGCGCTGCTCGAGTACTCCGGCATCCTCTGGGCGGACCCCGGCGGTGGGTGGATGGTCACGGCGGCGGCGGCGGACGTGTAGGCCAAGTCACGAGAGAGGAACGCAGATGGAGAATCAATCGCAGGAGACGACGGGAGCGGACGAAAGGAAACGCTCAGTATTTTTATAATAGTGGAGATTATAACTTTTAGCTTAATATGGAAATCTTTAGCTTTTCGACCTTTTGTATAAAATCTTAATGAGTGGAAAGGACTCTGAACTAGCTCCGTAGTACTAGCTCCATGTGGAGCCTCAAGAAAAGCTCCGACTAGTATAAAGAAAGATGTGAATAGTGCC
Source organism: Oryza meyeriana var. granulata (assembly GCA_003991445.1). Classification (NCBI taxonomy): domain Eukaryota; kingdom Viridiplantae; phylum Streptophyta; class Magnoliopsida; order Poales; family Poaceae; genus Oryza; species Oryza meyeriana. Next base: position 10,004 of record RYFJ01000470.1, on the reverse strand, counting down.
ATAAATTTTAATAAGGAATTTAAAAAAAATCAAGAGGGCATATCAATTTCTCTCACTTTCCTATGAAAATCTATGAAATATGGACGACTTAAGTTGAGCCGGACGAAAAAGCTTGTAGCTCATTAGCCCACTCGGCTTGGCTTAGCTCGGCCTGTAGTGCTTTTGTAAGGAGCTAAGATCACGTTTTGATATAATGAGCTAGATCGAACCGGCTCGCGAGCCAAACAAGCCAAGGCAAGCAGCAAGCAGCACAATAACCCAACAAGGTAAAAGCCCAACTCCAACTCTAGTCGGTGCCTCCTGCGCCGGCACTCTATTCTTTCCCTGACTCGACTCCCTTCCATCCTCTTGTCTCGTGACATTACTGGCTATGATACCCTGAAAATTCGGTTAAGAAAAATCAGTAAAATTTTAAACTTTTTAAAACTTTTTACATCATGCCATGATCAATTAACCAAAACCAGTGAGAATAATAACTTGACAACATCCAATAAATCAAGGATAACATAAGGAATGGAGAAATTAAATAACAATTTAATTTCTAAATACAAACAGTGGTTAATTACATAAAACTGTAATTTAAAAACTCATGCAAGTAAAAAGAGAGCCTAAATTCTAATTTACCTTCCAACTATACAGAGCAAAAGTTAGCTTACCAAATCTCTGAATATAAAGCAACACAATACGTCAATGGAAGATAATACCCAAATCCTGTTATACTAGCCAAAGTTTGGAAGCTAAACTAATTGGGATAAGTGTTTAATTACCACCTAAAAGAGAGGTTAATTTGTATCCTCTAAACTACCATGAAACCATCTAAATGAAATCCACAAATTATGGAAATTAATTATCTTCCAGTAAAAATCAATCAAACAAATACGTGTATTCATGTAAATGAATCACTACGCCGGACCAGGTCATCTGTGACGGGTCGCAACCATCATCTCTGACGGGTAAACTCCTGGTCTGAGATGAGTGGTCAGTGATGAGTAACCTCATCTGTGACGGGGCAGGGCCCGTCAGCGGTCAATCTATCTTTGACGGGTGGGAAACAAGACCCGTCAGAGATAACTTGTCATCTATGACGGGTCGTTAATTATACCCGTCACAGATATCAAGGTCATCTGTGACGGGTAAATATTTTAACCCGTTACAGATGACTATGTTATCTGTTACGGGTATGGATTTTTACCCGTCAGAGATCGCTAGCCATCTTTGTCGGGTGGTAGTTGTAACCCGTCGCAGATGGTGTCACCTGTGACGGGTGTTAGTGTTAACCCGTCAGTGAAGATATGGAACATTAAAAAAAATATTTTTTTTGTGCTGGCTAGCCTCAGGAAAATGCTAGCCATGCCCTCTGAAAAAGCAACACATGCAGTTACAGAATTCCCAGAACAGAGAAGCATTGCATACAAACACACATACACCTCACATCCAACACAAGATTTTCATCACTTACATATATGCACTACATTCAGATAGCAAAACTGAGAACTATCATATATAGCCGAAAATAATTAATCGTATCAATGGCATATATTGAACAAGCTAGAAAATTGAAATGCTTAAAATTGAATGTTGCAACAAATGAAAGAATGAATACTATCGTGTTAAGTACAATGCTATGCCTAATGAAACGTGCCATTTTTGGCGATGATGTCGATGAGTAGGAAGGCAGCGATGCGTCCTCTAATTCTTGCAAGGTCTATTGGCGCATATGTCCATGTATTATTCTGCAAGGGAAGACTGTAGTTAGTATGTTAAAAAAAATATTGACAAATGCAATAATGCACAAGATGTGCCTTTGGAGCACAAACCTCAGGATCCAAGTCGGTCACTTGTCTTGTCAAGGTTGTCATGTTGTGGCACACGTGGAAACCACATGTGTCACCCGTCTGTTGTGCGCATGGGAGATTATAGTGATGATAGAGGGAGTCGGTGTTATCCTTGTGCTTTCCTCCTTTGTTCACATAAGTTTGCCACGCGGCGTCTAATGCGGAGGAAAGTTCACTGAAGTTGTAGTTTCCATTCCTGTTGGAGTTAACATAGTACACCTTACTCCAATGTGGTACTATCACCACTAGGATCCAATGGCGTCTACAAGATGTGTGTGTAGGCATTAGTTGGACGGAGGCATATTTTGTAAGATATTGCTAAAGGAAAGTAATAAAGAGTATAGAGCCATTACTGTTGATTGTGTGCTAATAGTATGAAATCTTTGTCCTGGTGGCTCCATAGGCAATTCGTGATGTATTGAATGACGTCCGATAGATTGTTTTTGAGGCAGGTCTCATTGATCAGTGATGGATCAAGGAAACCTACCGGCCAACCCGCCCTCTTTGCCTCCATCCAACACAACCTGTAAGAAGCATAACTTTGGTTACGATTGACTAGACACGAGTATTTGCTCAAAATCTTAGAGTTGTGTGCACTTACAAGGAAAAGCACTTCAGAAGGCTTGTGTCCACCGCCCGTAGCCTAAAAAGATCAAAAAGATCTTCGAATCCAACAACAATTAGCGTGTCTGGGGAGAGGAATGGCTCATGCCCGTGACGGCCAATGATGTCCGTCTCCTTGTCTTTTATGTCTGCATTGGCCTTCTTCATGTAATATTTATGTAGTTCCTTGCAGGCTACCCCCATATCATCTAACAAGTTGACCTCAACCAGGGGCGAGCCTAGCACGAACTTAGTGACTTGTACTGTCTTTGAGGCCGTCTTTTTTGCCTTCCCCCTTTGCCTTCCTCGTTGTTGCTTCGTGGGTTCTTTTACTGGGGAGCCATCAGACTTGGGGTGAACCTTGACTAGAGAGATGTCAGCCGTTATGTCTTGCAAATCCATAAATGCATTGCCAATATCCATCGGTTCCGTAAATGCAGGTCCACGAGGACCCTGTAGCGCCAGAAAAGCAGGACGAGGTGAAGGAGCTAGTACGGCTGGCCGAGCTACACGCGGTGTCATCTTGATGACTATATCTGACTTTGGCCATTGTATAAATGTGTTCCGTGCATTCCACAAAGTCAGAATTTCATCGGTGGGTGGGATTGGAAGCTGCCAGTTGGCCCAATTTTCCTTGACTATGTCACCTGCACCTTCGCATATCCAGCCATCAAGTCTGCGCCGTGCACCTTCTGTGCTATACTTGGTTTGTACACTACACCCTCGGCTGCATCGGAGCAAAAGGTTGGAGTCACCCTAACCTGTATAATACAGTTGGCGACATCCTGTATTTGAAAACACATTGAAATTAGTGCAAACATAATTTCAATGTTTTGAGTTCAACTACTTTTGCCGGCTATTATATTGTCGCTTACCTCCGTCATGTTGTCGACTGCGGATGGGATTGGGTTAGGAACATCACCCAACTCTGCCGATGCACAGCTGCTCCGATGCTGCGTTGGGCTAGCATCCAGTTGAGCTAAATGTGCTGACTGGGGATCTGTGTGGAAGGCAGACTGTGCGAAGAATTCGCGCTTTAGTCGTTGTACCTCGGTCCGCAGTTTGGCCTCGAACTGCTCACTCAATAGCATAGTCAACTGCATAGTCAACTCTTCCTTGACCTCCTCCTTGACGGCCTCCTTTAGGCGGGAGTCCTTCTCTTGTTTGGACATCCGGCGTTTCTTATATTGCGAACTGTATTGTGGCAACCCCTCCTTCCACCCTACAGTCGCACCTAGCCCTCTTGTCCGGCCCGAATGTTCTGGGTTTCCGAGGGCCTTAGTGAGGATGTCGTCCTCCCGCCTAGGCGGCGCTGACTCTACCTCGCTTTGGGAGGATTGTTCAGCAATCAATGTCATCTACATAATTAGAGCGAAATGGTTAACAACATTTCAAACGAGGTAGTAACAAAGAAGTAAATGAAGTTGGAGATAGAAAAACTCACGAGGTGCTGATAGACCGTTGCATCAGCTTCATTAGGGAAAGACACGGTGCCATCCGGGTTGGACTTGCCCCGTGCTCTAGCCCAATTCCTTGCTCGCACGTCCGTAATGTCAGCAAATGGAGGAGGGACATTTGCCGCTCTTGCAGCTTCATCCTCTCGAGCCCATACGGCTTCCTTCCCTACGTAGCCACCTGTGCCGAGACGGTGCGGGTGCTCGTTCCGAGCCTGGAGTCGCCGATGTTTCTCGCTGATGCTTACGAATTCTTCCGAGGTCTTCATTGCCACAAACCGTTCCCACACATCTTCTGTTATCTGTGGGAACTCGTCATATGGGGGTTTTTTGTTCGGGGAGGAGGATATACTCGTTGACGAGCTTGGACTTGAAGTTCTTCCACGCGTGACCCATCTTCTGGACTGCTCGTCTCTTTAGTCTTCCCTCGGCTTCTGCAGGGAAGTCGAACTTCTCCTTCAGCATCTCCCACGCATACTCCTTCTCCACCTCGGGGACAGAAGCCATGTCTTTGTGGAGGATCCCTATGTTCTTTCGGGCGATCACGCCACAAGTGTTCGCGAACTTTGCGACCACAGTTCTTAGAGCGACAGGTCGGCCCTCATCATCGACCTCCGTGATCGTCAACTTGGTGTCCGGCAGTCTATTCGCCGACCTACGGGTTCGACCAATTACGCCTCCTCTTGAACCGGCCGACATCGATGCGTCTGGACGATCCGACATTTCTAGCTTGATGGCAATGTGTCAAGTAAATACGAACAAGAAATACTCTACAATTCTTATGAGAAGTGTATGGTTTGGACTGCTCGCAATTTGAGAAAATCTAGAAAAACACCACAGGCAAAAGACAGCGATCCTGCTATAACAAACAGGTTTTTCCGCGAGGTACCTCTTGGCCGGGGAAGGTGAAGGTGCTTGAGGAGGAGGCGGCGCCGGTGCTCGGGGAGGCAATGCGGTGCTCGGGGAGGCGGCGCCGGTGCTCGGGGAGGCCGCGCCGTGTGCTCGGGGAGGCAATGCGAGGAGGCGGCGCCGGTGCTCGGGGAGGCAATGCGGTGCTCGGGGAGGAGGCGGCGCCGGTGCTCGGGGAGCCGCGCCGTGTGCTCGGGGAGGCAATGCGGTGCTCGTGGAGGCGGCGCCGGTGCTTGGGGAGGAGGCGGCGGCGCAGATCGTCCGGAGGCGGCGGCGCAAGTCGTCGGGGAGGGCGGCGCTAGGGTTCCTGCTCGAAGGCGCGCTAGGGTTCCTGCTTGAAGGCAAAACGTACTTTCAGTTTGGTTTGAGGGGCGGGAGGGGCCAAGTCCCGTGCATATATATGCCCAGGTACTTACCTGTGACGGGCACACTATCAGCGCCCGTCACAAATAGCTATAGGTGACGGTTATAACCGGCACCTATAATGCTATCTGTGACGGGCTCTGATTGTGTGCCCGTCACAGGTAAGTCCACGGGACTTAGCCCCTTCCTCCCCTCAACCAAACTGAAAGTTTCGGCACCACATAAACAGACAAGAAATAATTTTTCTACTTCATTCAAAAAATAGTACAGTTGTGCATGGAGATTGAGTAAGTACATTAAAGTTGTCATACAAGAAGAGGATTAATTCTTAGTACCACAGAAAGGCCAGATGCATTAGGTTTTAGTTACATATACGTGCCTTCTTGATGATCTGCGCGCGTATACACAGTCGCACCTTGTGATTGCTCTTGCTCTAATGGTGCTTCTTGCCATAGGCTGTGGACGTAATGGTTGTAGTCGTCCTCATCAACAACGTTGTCAACCCCGACAATTCTTCGTTTGCCTTCACGAACAACATGCAACTTCTTATTTGTCTAGTCTTTGACATAGAATACTTGCACAACTTGCTTTGCGAGGACAAACGGCTCATCGGCATATGCGGTCTTTTCTAGGTTCACAAGTATGAAACCCTCCTTATCAACTTTAACGGCACGAAGGTCGACCCAATGACACCGAAACAACGGCACTTTGAATTTGACATAATTCATCTCCCAAATTGCATCTACACGGCCGTAGTATGTATCAGTCTGCCCGATTTGATCATTCATCGCATCTATGCAAACCCCACTATTCTGAACAGTGCTTTTTTCGTCTTGCTTGGTAGTGTAGAAGGTGTACCCGTTGATGTCATATCCCTGCCAAGTGCGAACATCCCATGATGGACCTTGTGACAACCATATAATGGTTTCACTTGTGGGGTTTGCTGAGTTGGCAATACGATTCTTGAACCATTTGTTGAAACACGACATATGTTGTTTTCTGACCCAACTGTCGGTTTTGTCTCTATTTTCTTGTTTGATCTCTGCTACATGTTCTGCATGTAAGGAACCACCTCAGTCATATGTTGCAGTACTGTGAAATGCGCTTGATCATATTGGGCACGCAGTAGCGTGATTCTTTCCTCCCGATGATGCCTACCCCTTCAAGCCTGCCTTCATGGTGAGACCGAGGAACTCCAATTGAACCGGCCTCGGACATATAGTCAACGCAAAAACTCAATTACCTCTTCTGTTGTATAACCTTCAATGATGCTCCCCTCAGGCCGGGACCGGTTCCGTACGTAAGACTTCAAAATTCCCATGTATCTTTCGAACGGGTACATTTGTCTTACGAACGCAGGACCACATGCTTTTGTTTGCTTTACCAAATGCACAGTGACATGTACCATGATATCGAAGAATGTAGGTGGAAAATACATCTCCAGATGACAAAGAGTTTTGTACGATGTCTGTATGGAGGGCATCTAGGTCTTTCTGGATCGATGATTTTCTGACCAATTGCTTTGAAGAAGGAGCAACAACCGCAGTAATGGTGTGACGGGACTTTGTTGGGCAAACATTTCCTAATTGCAACTGGTAGAAGCTCTGTAATAAGGACATGGCAGTCATGAGACTTCATTCCCACTATTTTTAGGTCGTCCAAAGAAATGAACCTGCTGATCCTCGATGAGTAACCAGAAGGGACTTTAATACCATGCAAACATTCTAACACATCTTTTTTCTCCACCTTGGACAATGTGTAGCAAGCTGGAGGAGGAATATGCGTCCTGATTCCATGAGTCTTGGTTGTAGTTCGGTGCGAATGTTCATATCTGCTAAATCTTGACGTGTATTCAGCCCATCCTTTGTTTTTCCGGGACGTTAAGCAGTAACCCAACAAGACTCTCACACACATTCTTCTCTACGTGCATCAAATCAATGCAATGGCGGACCTCTAGATGCTCCCAGTATGGGTAGTCGCCAGAATACTGATTTCTTCTTCCACATGCCCTTCTCTTTTGGTTATGAGATTTCTTCTTCTTACCGAAATTATTATGGATCTCCTTCACTAAGTCGTGCACCTGTCGTCCTGTCAAATCCAACGGTGCACTGGCCCTCTCCCTCTTACCATTGAAGTTTTTCTTCATTCTTCTATATGGGTGGTATGGCGTAGAATCTTCTATGACCCATGTATACCATCTTGCGTGAGTGCTTCATCCACCTGCTGCGTGTTTCCTCCACACAATCGGAGCAAGCCTTCTTACCTTTCACTGTTTGACCGGATAGATTACCCAAGTGCCGGATAGTCATTATGGTGCAGAACAAGAGTGCGTGAAAACTAAAGTTTTCTTGTCATAATGCATCCCATGTCTGAGAGATCCGTCAATCCATAAACTTGCCAGGTCATCGACAAGCGGTTCCAAGTACACTTCAATGTCGTTACCAGGTTGTTTCGGACCTTGCACTAGCATGCAAAGCATCATGTACTTCCTTTTGAAACACAGCCAAGGGGGGAGGTGTATTAACGAGAAGGACTGCCAGGTGCTATGACGACTGCTCATATCCCCGAAAGGATTCATGCCATCTGTACTCAAACCGAATCTGATGTTTCTTGGGTCTTCCGCAAACTCGGGAATATCCTGTCGATATTCCTCCATTGCGACGAATCCGCAGGTGCCTTAGCTTACCATCCGCCTTTCGATCTGTTGCGTTGCCAACGAACTAACTCAGCTTCCCTCGGATTGGCAAACATTCACTTCATGCGGTCGGCAATAGGAAGGTACCACACGACCTTTGCAGGACCACCCCTCTTTGACTCTTTATCTTCGGCAGGGCTGTTTAGTTTGGTTGTATCGACATGCATTGCACACGAGGGCAAGCATCCAAGTAGCGTATTCTTTGCTGTACAATATGCAGTCGTTTCGGCATGCGTGGATTCTTCTGGCATCCAACTCCAATGGCATAACACCTGTTTAGCTTTCAATGTGGTCGTAGGAATTGTGTTCCCCTCCGGTAGCAAGTCGTTTAGCAAAGCAAGTAATCCGTGACTCTGTCAGACCAACCGTTTACTTGCCTTTATCTCATGAGATCCAAGACAGCAGATAGTTTGGTTTGTACTTCGTCTTGCATCCACGATATAGTGCAGTCTTCGAATCTGTCACCAACCTGCTGAACTTTCATAATCCCTTTCCTTGTAGGATGGCTCCTCAATATCATGCACCATCTCCGTAAGTGTATCAGGGGTCTAGTTCTATGAAATCACCACCCAATGACGAAGGGAAAACATGTCATCACGAACATGCTCCCTCATTTTGTCTTTTGACCGTTGTACCAATTGGAGTAATATTTCATTGACTCTTGCTCACCATGCTTTGTCAACAAGTATAGTCTTCATAAATCCTCTACGTATGAGATGAGACTGTATTGACTCTTCCGACAAACATCTTCTCATTTCTGCAATCTGTGCAGGACAAACCATATATTAACTTTACTCCTCCTCGTCCTATCATCCTCTGCAATATTCAAGAATTCAACCACTCCATCCTATACTCCTGGCTCAGCCGATTAGTACTGTACATCCCATTTACGCGTCCCATCTGTAATCATACAAAAAACTTTAACGGAATAATTTTGCAACAATAAAGAAAGTTTGCTGCACCTGTCTAAAAAATAACCAAGCTTACTTTCTATTTTTCCTCTAATTCACAGCAAGATTCGCCTTCTTAACCCTCCCAACCGAATTGTCTACAGTGCACAGAGCGGGAATGGCAAAGATTCGCCTCTTAACTCTCCCAGCTCGAATTGAATACAGTGCATAGAGCTGGGATGGCAAAGCTGTGGTCAACGGGGTATATATAGGAGACTACCCATCTCTGTCGGGTTAGTATAGTCGAAACCCGTCATTACGCATCTCTGACGGGTGCTTACTACAAACCCGTCACTCGATTAGTGAGTCATCTGTGACGGGTAAGAGAGTAGAAAACCTGCAGAGATGAGTCAACTCATCTCTGACGGGTGGTTACTCTATACCCGTCCCAGGTGATCACTTATCTGTGACGGGTCCTGGGTTACACCCGACACAGATATAAAAAAAATTACAAGGGTCCGATCGGCCGGCGGATGGAATGTGGCGTCGGAGCGCAAGGTGTCAGCTCGAGGCTGCAGGCAGTGGAAGACAGAAGGGGCCCGCCCAGGTCGGCGCGACGCCAACTGATGCGGGCCCCTGCTTTCGCTTGCTTCGGCTAGAAACTAGCCCGCTTCCAGACAAAGGGAGTAATTAATGAGGTCGGAGATCAATCAATTTGAATGCAGCTCGTCGGTCAGCTCGGATACAAGCAAAGGAAGAAAAACTGATGTGCACGAGGCTGGCCCGCCCAGCGTCGACGCGACGCCAGCTCATGTGAGATATGCTTCCATGCTTGCTTGCTTCGTCTACTCTTCCAGAGCGAGGTGAACAAATAAGAGCACTATAGGTGCAGGTGTTTCAGTATAACCGCACCTATAGTTAGGTTCGGACCAGTGCGGAAACTCTCGAGAACGGTACATCTGTGACGGGTAAATTTACACCCGACACAGATAAGGCACTCACTGTGACGGGTCATAGATGACAACCCGTCAAAGATGAGTGGAATCTGTGACGGGTTGTTATCTAAACCCGTCACAGATATTCTGGTGTCGGTCTGTTATATAGACCCGTCACAGGATGACCAGTCACTTGTGATGGTTGCCATGCCCTACAGCATTATCTCAAACGGGGCCCTGTTTGGCCCGTCAGAGATTAGTTTGCCTGTGACGGCACATTTGGCCCCGTCACAGATGACGTCCCAGATGGACGATTCTGT